>CP025655.1:13105299-13136326 GCA_003576665.1 Ipomoea trifida | reverse complement strand
CCAGTAATAAGTCAGATTGTGGGATTAAACATGGGAGAACAACTTATGCTAGCTGAAGAATGAATATTGCTATGCCTATCTGTTTCATTTCTACTTGCATTGGCACAAAATATTCTGCCAAGAAAACTGTTTTCATTCAAACCAGTATTGTATCTCCTGATGGTATAAGCTGTACTCATAACATTTAAGAAATTAAACAATTAAAAAAAATGTACACAAATATGATCTCTGTTCCCTGACATGATCTTATCCCAGGCCCAGGTCAAATATGAACATCCAAGCCCAAAATACTAAAATTAGAAGTTTAAACTTTAAAGTAAAAAAGATTGAAACAACTGACCAGAATCCGGAAATCGCCAATCGCCCAATCAGAAATTGACTGTTGCGGACTACGGTGCTGCCCTGCTCGGACGGCTCGGTGGCCGGTGACCGGTGCTCCGCCCTGGTGCTCTCTATCGGCTTCCTCGTGGCTCGCCAGTCAGCTCAGCTGCTCTCCTCGTCGCTCACTCGCTCCAGTTAAGATAAATATCACACTCATTACCTTCATCATTAATTCTCCATTGCTAATACTCATCATTTATTTCCAATCAACATTGAAATCCCTTAGACCCATTGCTAATATTATGGATTTGCTTCATAAATTTATTGAGAAAATCAAATAAATTGTTAAACTTTTCGAGTTTTGGTCTTTTTGGTTATGACTTTTAGCAATTTATCAAAACACGCCATTACAAACCGCTAATATTATTAGTTAGTAAAAATAACTAACACGATATGCTATCAATTATCAATTAACACAATCAACTAATTGCCAAACACCCAATAAACCCTTATCGAACCTATAAAATCTAAAGAGGTTTTATAAAATTTATTTAAAATTCATTATATACGGAGCAACATTTATAAAAATCTAGTATTTTAAAAGTGTACAAAAATCTATAATTATATTGACCAGAATTTTGTTTTAAATTTTCATTCCATAGTGTAAAAATGGGAGTATAATATACAAAGAGCGGGTAAATTATACCATGGATCAACGTCTACCGTTGTGGACCTTGGTCCAAAATGACATTCAGATTATCTGTTGTGCTTACAATTAACAAATTATGTACTAATAAATAAATTGAGTGCACATAATATGTTAATTATATGTACATAATTTATTAATTACAAACACATAATATAATATGTTAATTATATATACATAATATATTAATGATAATAGACAAATAATTTTTAATTGAAGGCACATTAATTTGAATATCGTTTTATTACTTTTATATCAAAATTCAAAATGCAAGGTGAACATGATCTATGGTATAACAATGGAAAAGAGGTTTTCAAAAAAAAAAACAATGGAAAAGAGCGTCCATTTGCAATTATAGCCTTACAGAGTTACGGGCCCATACTTTCAGCCCAATTCTGGCTCTAACCGTCAGCTTTTTGATTGCGTCAACATGCAGGCAGCCAGCAGTGTCCGTTAAAACACTTAAACCCTAAGGCTGTACATCTTCCTATCTTCCTGCATTCTTCAAACCTTAGACGCTCTTTAATGGCTTCTCAGTCGAAGAATATAATCTCAGTCGAAGAGGCTTCGACTGAGATTATATGGCTTCGATTGAGACTTCCACTGAGATTGTAATACAAGTAATAATACACTAAACATGTGAACGGACAATTTTACACATTCATTTGATCTCAACTTAACCAAAATTTGACGAAAGGACCAACATTGAAAAGAATTTGAAAGTCAGGGGACCTAAATTGTCAAAATTGAAAGTCGGAGACTAATTTTAGAAAATCAACATAGTCGGAGGACCATGGCTGGAATTATCTCTAAAATTATATGTTTCAAATGAACAATGGTTATATTAAAAACATGTAGGAAATGAATGAAAACATTCATTAACCAGATCAAATTTATATACACTTTATTGTTTTCTTAGTCTCCTCTTTCAAACTAGGTCACACGCTTACATATCGAACATATTCCATATATCTTGAACCAACAATGACCATTCCCGTGCAACATTATGAACATTTACTCAATGCTACCCACAAGTAGTAGTGGTTTAAGGCCATGAACATTCACATGCACCATTATGAAAATTTACTAAATGCTATCACAATTAATATTGCGTTAAAAGCCCATGAACATTCACTTACAAGGTGGTGAACATTCAAGGTGAAGCTTAGCAAGGTCAGCCTACCGATTCAAAATAATTTGATTCATTCGTAGGTGAATGGGTTTAGGGTTAATATCCTGATCATGGCACATAGAGGGAATTAATATTTAACATTTTATAACACAAGTTCCCTTCATGAATTAATAAGTTCGACAAATAAGTAAAGCACACTTTAACTCACCCATATAAAGACATTTTACCTATTGGAACAATTGACTCTTAAGTTATTGCACCATTTATGGCAGACAAATACTCCTAACAATATAACATTAGGAAAGGATACACCACCTTATGATTACTACTGCTACAAAATTGGCCAATTGCTCTATGTTGTTAGGCTCGTTGGTTTGAAGTCCCCCATTGATTTTTTAATCATTCAGTCATTTGCACCTTGAGACTTTTTCCTCTGCTTTCGGCGTTGCTCACGCTGACCTGTTGAAGTGAAGAAAATGTGTCTAATAGTACGGTAGTGAAGATAAGAGCATCTACATTATCAAACAATACAAATATAACAAGGGGTTCAAATGGCTGGTGACAATGATTACGTTTTTTCGCTTCTTTTCTCTTTCTCCTTATATTGTCCATGTTTTTCCGCTTTTCTGCAATCTCCTTCAAATCCAGATGTGCCTGAGAGTAGAAACCCAAAAAAAAAAAACTGAGCCTTGTATCAAAATATAATTTCTTTTTTTTTTTTTTTTTTTTTTTGCAAAATATACATTTTCTAATACATGAAATAACGAATTAATGAATAGATACAGATACATGGTTGACTAATCCCACAAATATCAAGAGCTCACTACATCTCATACAAGCATGCACAAGTGGCAAAAAAGAACTTTCCAAACTGCAACAAAGTACTGATGTCTACTACATAAAGTAGCTAATCAGTAACAGATCAGCTAACAATTATTTAGGTCAAACAGAAAAAAAACTGTTTGCAGTAGCTGATTCTCACAGATGCAAGCACAAAAAACTTCAGAAGCAAAAAACCACAAATCAGCAAGTAAACCGTACATCAGTTAGAATGCCACATAATAAAATAAACAGACAAGATAATAAATGATACCTAGCTCAAAATGTCTGGTGAAATGGAGACAGAAGCCACAAGGAACTGAATAAGGGAATATTTGATGACTAATTGACTAGCGATTAGTCATTAGCATTTAGCTGAATGTATTAACTCTTATTTGTTAGCATTAATTTGACCAGATGATTGCATTAGCTATTTGAAAAAAAAGCTTGGTAAAATTAGAGATTAGATATTTTCATTTGTAAAACGACACAAGGACATCAGTGTGTGTTATTATTGTACTGTATTTTTTTAATAACTCCTTTTTTTTTTACATGTTTTGGAAAAAAAATGCTAATTTTTAAAATGTTCTTTTCAAAAAGCTCATTCTAATTGGCTTTTTGGAAATTAGTTTTTTTTTTGGGGGTTAAAAAGCTAAGCTAAAAGCAATCTCCCAAACACTTATACTAGCTTGTTAACTTTGTCAAACAAATAAATCTCTTCAAAATGCCTTTCACCAAGCATATATACAACTAGACTAGACTAGACACAAATAGACAAGCAAAAATACCTCTGGACCAGCACTTCGAAGTGCCTGGAGAGGTTCCACACAATCCTGCCCAATAACCACCAATTTCCTCCTTTGACTGTCTCCAGTATTACTTATTTTGCCAAGTTTCAGCTTAGCTAGTTCCTCTAATTGGTTCTGCAGTAGAGGAGAAACCCCAGCCTGAAAAAGATTTAAACAAGGTTACAAATGATACAGAAAGATGCTTACCAAATCTCTGAAAAAATAGATGTAATAAGTGAATAATTTCCTTAATGTCCAACTAACAAGTATCAAAAAACAATCACTCAAAATAATAAATAATAAGGCCCGCATATTATGTCTGAATAAAATAGCCTTATGCAAGAGGCAAACACAATGAAACAAATAATTTCCCTCTATTGGTGGGAGTAATTAGTACGACAGAACATCTTTAGATAAATGATTTCATCAACAATAACAGAAAATCTAATTATGTAACCACTAGGGATCTTGCTTATGTTCTGCTAATTAAGAGCACTGAATAAATTCCAACCACACTAAAGACTCAACAATGAATACAATCTGTCTACGTAGGAAAATATAGAGGTGGTTAAACTCACCCCTGCCAAAAAGCGATTTGAAAATGTCTTGGGTTGTAATGGGAGAGAAAGAAGAGACTTCAGTTCCTGCAGTTTAAAATAAATGAATATAAAGTTAAAATATTGTGCTTGTGTTTTGTGCATGTGCCGTGTATTATAAAATTACTAGAGAGTAAAAGAAGACCTGCTGCAGGTTCTTTAATTGAGAAGAAGTGGCTCTCTTTTGTTTAAAACTTTTTACCCTTTCCTCCTCACTATCATCATCATCCAATTCCAACTCAACTGATTCAGCATGTCGTTCAAGCCAAGTTTTATTGGCCTTATCCTTAAAGAAGAATTCAGCAAAGAAAAAATTTTAACTTTCTAAAAATTAAAACAGAAATATGCTGGAGGAGCTGATAAAGAAAGCATACATACTGCTGAAAATATCAAGTAAAAGCTCAGTTATTTTAAAGCCTAACATGATTACAATAAACTCCGGTCCTCAGCAGTGAACTTGGAAGTAGGGACACGAAGAGAATTCAGCATTTTGTGCATGTGTTTTTTGAAGGAGAGGGAGTGGGGAGGGGTGCAAAAATCAGTTGGAAACAACTATACGTGAGTGGGAATTCGAGTTCTAAGTCTAAAAGCATCAAGCAATTAGACAGCATATATGAGAGTAAATAAACACTAAAAGCCATGATATATAACAAATGTTAGAAACAGGGTTCGAAAACATGATGCCTCATAAGAACATTGAATTATAGGCCTTCCACAACATATCACCTGAGAGTCTTTCCTAAGAATTTTGTCTATTTGGCGTGCAAGGGATAATCG
Source organism: Ipomoea trifida (assembly GCA_003576665.1). Taxonomy (NCBI): domain Eukaryota; kingdom Viridiplantae; phylum Streptophyta; class Magnoliopsida; order Solanales; family Convolvulaceae; genus Ipomoea; species Ipomoea trifida. Next base: position 13,131,187 of record CP025655.1, on the reverse strand, counting down.
TTTCATAACCTCCGGCATGTATGATATCTCTACAGGAAATCGCTGGAAGCTTTCCTGGACCCAAAATAAAAAATATACATACATATTAAATAAATAAAAATAAAAATGAAAACAGCACACTTCAGATTTTGTTTTGGTTTTTGATAGTTGTTTTTCTTTGTTTGTCAAAAGAAGAAACCTCAAAGACTGAGGGAGGCAAAATTATGAAGTCAAGAAAAAGAAGTATTCATTTGCAATGAGATAGAATTAGCATCAAGCACAAAATGAAATATTATATTATTTTTAATGTAAAAAAAACCACAGCTAAATCTTTCAGAGAAACAAATCTTGATAGGGTAAGATTTTTATCTTAAATCCTAATAGGACTCAACTTTGTTCAACTAGAATCTGAGGGGAAAAATAAACACAATCTACTTTTCAAGAAGAATTACCTTAGCAAAGGATTTGCATAGAGAAGCAAACTTTGATGCATCATTTGAAGAGATTAGGGCAATACTACACCCATCAGAGAAAGCTCTGGCAGTTCTTCCACTTCTATGAACGTAAACCTAGCCCAATAACTCCATTTTTAAAGATTACAAAAATTATATCAAAGTGCAAATGTATTAGGCAAATATCAACTTACCTCAGCTGAATGTGGAAGCTGGTAATGAACAACAGTTCGAACACCGGGAATATCAAGGCCTCTGGCTGCAACGTCAGTAGCAATAAGTATGCCATTTTCATTCGAGCGAAAACGATCAATTCCCTGTATAATAATGAGTAAGAACCAAATGAAAAGATCTGCAAAAGCAATATGTCGAATGGCTTAACTTCCATTGCCTATACAAGTAGAGGTCTTTTGTTATTTGTATTTCTGATAATTGATTCTCTCTCCACATTCTCCTTCCACTCTTGTTTATTTTTCTCCCCTGTTCCCTATTCCTTTCCTCTTTCATATTTCCTCTCCACTTCCCATCCACCATCATTAAGAAACGCACGTATAAGTTATAACTAGAAATAAATCACGAAAAAGCTAACCTTTAGTCGTGCTCGCTGTTGCATCTGGGCATGAAGTGTCGAAACATTGATGCCAAGGATGCGCAACATTGAGGAAAGATGGCGTAATGCTGCAACAGATGTACAGAAAACAATTGTGCGCCCTTTCCCATGAACACTCAAGATATAATATAAATATCCATCTTTATCTTCTTCCCTGCACCTGCACCCAGAGTTCATGACCATTGTCTAAGTGAGCAAAACCAATATAAGGAATATGGTAAGTTGGTAACAGGCTCATTTTTTTAAAATATTGTATCCTATATGGTCAGACAAACATATCTATTACAAATGTCAAGGTCTAGATTCTAGTATACATTTACATACAATGAACTACAATACACCCTCTGATATTAGGTTTTCGACAGAAATGTAAAAATCTTGAGGTTATACTAATTCATTTACCAAGGCTTTTCATTTATTAGTTTATCATAAGAAATTTAAATGGTAAACACAGACAATATTAGACCATAAGCAAATTTTACAATATCTAACTACAGGGTGGTCAAGGTAAATTATGTAAAACAGTAATTAATTTGACATATACACAAACAACATGATGGAATGCAAGTGTGCAACATTTAAATCGTGAATGAGAACAAAGTCAATGGAATGCAAGTAGCAAAGTTGACCAATAGACATAAACAACTTGATGAGGTGCAAGTAGCAACATTAAAAAGAAAGTTGAAAACAACGTCAACAGCCAACAGGCCAACACTAGATGAAGCCAATATAAAGCTGGGCAGATCAGTTTTTTCTCTCTTTTTTCCTGTTGGAGAACATGTAATGGCAAAGCAGTATTGGGCACTATAACTTACTCAATGAATGACTCCATAAGCTTGTTTGCCATTATTGATGCATTTGTTAGGTCAACAATAGCAGCATCTGCTCGCATTCCTGCTCTCTCTGAAAGAGTTTCAATTGAATTCAACTCATCATTAGACTTTGATATTTGTGATCCACGCTTCAGCTTCTTCCGAAAATCAGCAGATAGGGAAATAGTTGCAGAAAAGACAAAAGTCTGCCTTTTCTTTCTTTGGACACTTGAAACTGTTATGCAATTCTGTGTTTCTATAGAATGCCCATCAGTTGATCTACTAGCCATGGGAAGCATGTCAACTATGGACTGCAACTCTTGAAAATGCCCAGTTTCTATCATGCGATCAGCCTCATCCAGCACAAAGAATGATAATGAATGTAGCTGCAAATGGCAAAATATATCTTAGAAATATATTTTTCTTTGTACCACGACAACATTAATAAACTAAAAAATTAGTAACTGTGCAAAGAATGTGGATAAAATTATAGGGTCTTATTTGTTATTTTGACAGTATGGATTGGATGTTGAATATTGAACTTTGAAAAGGACCAACTCCAATTACGCTAGTTTTGTATAAGGATATCTATTTTGTTTATATATAAAAGAAACCATAGCAATATAGAGAGAAGAAGCATGTCTTTGCTACTACAAGTTTTTAATGCTGAACAAAGTCAAGTGAAGATAGCTGGGGCAATATGGTATATAGAATTACAGGGAGTTAAAAACAGTCGACCTATTCTCATTCCAGTAATTGTTATGACAATGTTTTAATTCTTAATTGTTTGGCACAAGTATACTATAGTCAAGATGGCAAACGCTGATGGACCAAGCACATTACACGCAGTTTCATCAACACCCTGTCCCAGAAATAATCAATTAACTACCATGACATGAGCCCTTCTAGTTAAACCCAAAAGCTCCGCTAAAGAAAGAAGAAAAATTAACTAACTCAAAGTCTTTTATCCTGGTCTTTGGCAATCAGTACTTCTTCCCTGGCATTCCTTCCTATACAACAGTAGCATTGATTTTGATGTCTTGATCTAAAATCTTAAGCTTTTAAATTTTTTTTTCTCAAAACTTGAGTTTTAACTATTAATCATAGTAGAAAAAAAAAACTACATCATGAAAAGCAAGAGTCATACTCATTTGTACCATATTTTTAATCAGAATGTAACTTGAAAAGTTGATCCAGACAAAAAGTTCTTTCTCATTTTGTGTTTGTGCATTGGGGTTAGGGGGAGACACTGCTGTACATTTTTAAATATTTGGGAAGAAATAAGGATAATTGTTGGTCATGCAACATAATTTCATAAAGCAAGCGATACAGAATAAAATCCATCTCAATAAATCAGTAACTTAATTTGTCAATGACTGTGCTAAACACTTCATATCCTTTTCTACTTTTGCTATGAACACCTGCATGCAATCAACTTTTTCATATACAAAAACTGATGGCTAACCTCTACAAGATGAACTTCTCCACCTGACATAAGTTCCCAGAGCCTCCCAGGAGTCCCGACCACAATTTCAGGCCTTCTTTTCAATAGTCTCTCTTGCTTTTCAGTAGACATGCCACCAACAATAGCAATAACCCTAATATTGGTGTGTTTTGCTACTTCCCTGATGTGATCAGTGACCTGGAGAGATTGTAACACTCACTAGTGGAGTAAAAGTAGCCTAATAGGAGTCACTTGTAATCACACATACCTGAAGTGCAAGCTCTCTTGTAGGAGTAACAATTAGAGACCGAAGAAGACCTCTAGGAGCTATTTTTTCATCTACCTCCCCATCTTCTGCATTAAGTCTGTCAGCTTTTTCTTTCTCTTCAAGAAGGCGCTGAAGAATGGGTAAACCAAATGCAAGTGTTTTTCCAGATCCAGTCTCTGCAGCACCTACAACATCCTGTTACAATAACCAACAATTATTAATATATCGGCAAGCTACACATTGTGACAACAAATCCCATTCGCATCACAGGTACAACCTTTCCTTGATGAGCAGCTGCAGGAATACAAGCTCTCTGTATTGGTGTGGGTTCCTTGAAATTCAGTCTGTATATTGATTTCATAAGCAAGGGATGAAGTCTCATTTCATTCCATGCATAAAATTCAGTCTCATCTACTGAATCCTCTTCATCATCATTTTTGTTGTTGGAAACTGAAATAGGCACATGTCCAAGACAACAATGAATTACATTAGACGCCAAAAGGGACAAGATGGAAAAACATATGTAAATATAAAATGGTACTCCATATATAGCTGGAGTATGAACCATAAATTTAGGCAGCTTAACTGAGACCTTGCACAGTATTCAACAACTAAAAAGTTTAGCACCTAATACAGTGAAAAGGCAAATTCATGGACGAATTAAATACTCTAAAATTACCTCAGACAAGAAAAATAAAATAAATATTGAAGGCAAGACAAAACAATAAAAATTAAGGACAGTAACAAAATAGTCTTACATAGTTATTACACTCTCTAAGGAATCAGGATATAGGAACCATGGAGAGAAAGCACACAGGTATTTGGTTTTCTACAATATAACTTCTCAGTGAATCTTAGTATGATGCCATTTTAATTGTATGTTGATAATGGGCGCATGGGTGTTGAAGCATTTTCAGATGCTGACTGGGCTGGGTTGCCAAGTGATAGGAGATCTACAACAGGAATACAGGATATTGTGTGTTTGTAGGGGGGCAATTTGGTGTCGTGGAAGGGTAAGAAGCATAATGTTGTGGCTTGCTCCAGTGCAAAGTCTGAGCACAGGGCTATGGCTCATGTGACTTGTGAGAAAACGTGGATTCGCAATATTCTAGAAGAAGTTGGTGTAAGGCAGTAAGGGTAAATGTGCCAGTAAGGTTATGGTGTGATAGCCAAGCTGCTATACACATCTCTTACAATCCTGTTTTCCATGAACAGACCAAACACATTGAGATAGATTGTCATCTTGTGCGAGAAAAGGTGCAACAAGGGTTGATTTGTGTTGGACATATCCAAAGTGGTGATCAACTAGCAGATGTGTTCGTGAAAGGGCTTGGTAGGAGTAGGGTCGAGCCTATTTGTAACAAGCTAGGCAAGGTCAATATCCATGCTCCAACTTGAGGGGAAATCTTGGAAGGTATTGAGGGAGGTTCAGTGAATAGCTCTCAACTACTCATTTAGAATTTTAAATGAGTGGTTGAGAGCTTGGTTAAACCTTCTACTAGCATGTATAAAACTATAAATACTTGTCTTGTACAATTCCTTTTCATCAGTTCAATATATACATAGTTAATATTCTACATTAATGTTAAATGATTCTCCATAGATTCAACATATCACTCACCATGAAGGGGAAAACTCTGAATTTATTTTTAGAAAGAAAACAAAAAGACAAACCACTTATTGTCAATGCAATACACATAATAAAGTTTTGCATAAACAATCAATCACATCATAATTCATATCAACAAATACCAAAGAATTAAAACTCTTAGTAAAGAGTAAACATCAACTTCAGCACAACACTAACCAGCTGTTAATTCTGTATTTTCTTCTGTTTTATTCACCAGGCTACCCTTCTTCTTCTTACTTCTTTTCTTTTTCTTTTGTTGTATTTCCTCATCAGCTTTATCATCTCCCTCTTCACCATTGGAATCATCATGACTTTCACTTATTTTCTGCTTTTTTGTTTTTTGCTTTCCCTTGGATTTTGGCTGCTCATTTCCTCCACTCGACTTTGAAATCTCCAATCCGTATGTTGTTTCATCAACCTCCTCCAGTGATAAAAATCCTACATTAAGTATTGATGAATCAGGAAAACAAAAACAAAAAAAACCAAAGCAACAACAAAAATTTTACAGAACGATATGCCCGAATCCAATTTTACATGAAAGGGAGATAAAAGTACCTCCTCCGAGTTCATCATCACCGAAGAGATGGGAGAACGCGTCATCGGTTTCAGGGAGCGAAGAGTTCCATGGAAGTGAGTCGAGATGCTCAAGTAGTTCAGAGTCCTCTCGGACACGCTTTTTAGGTTTTTTCTGCTTCTTTTTCTTGCTATCCGAAGGTTGAGAAGCCATTAAAGAGCGTCTAAGGTTTGAAGAATGCAGGAAGATAGGAAGATGTACAGCAGGGGAATTAGGGCGACTTTTGAGAACTAGGAATGAACTTAGCAGTATATGTTGGTTTTTGGGCGAATTTTGAGTATTTTAGAAATCGAAAGATGATAAATACCTACCTTGGTTATTACCGGTCGGCGTCCTGATCGGAATTCAATCGCCCGTTGCGATCTTTACGGCGGTCACGGCGTCGCAGCGGCGGCGACTGTTGACGATCGCCCGCCCCCGTCCGGCTTCTTCCTGCGTCGGCGTCGTCCAGCAGCAACGGTGGCGCTGCTCGGCGACGGCGGTAAGACAAACGGTGGCGATGGAGCTGGTTTTCCGGCGACAGGAGACGAACGCGAGGTGCGATGGCTATGGCGTCTGTCTGTCCAGTCGCATCTGTCTCTCTTCTAGCTGCTTCGTTTGCCTGATGATGAATGGCGGCAAATTATGCTGTGGACCCAGGTCCACCTTGCAAGGTGGACCCTGCAAGGTGGATCTGGGTCTAAAACTACGTCGTTTTTGTCTTCTTTTTTTTTTAGTAAACATATTGCTAAATATAGAGTTGTCCAAAAATGTGTGAATGTAGAAGTTTCAAAGTAGGGGTGTAAACAAATCAAATAATTTTGATTCGATTCGTGATTCGAATTCGAATAGTTATATTCGAATTCGAATATTTCGAATACACATTTTGATTCGAATGTTATTCAAATCCAAATACAAATCAGGATAGATTCGATTCGAATAGTATTCGAATATTCGAATATTCGAATATATATATATACACATAAACTAGTAAAGGCATAAACCCTAAGCTAAAATAAAAGTGAGAGCAGCCTCTTCAGTGCTTCACCCTTCAGTCTTCCTAGTTCGGCAGCCGCAATTCCCAACTTCGCTTCTTCCACCAATTACTTCGCCCTCTTCTTGTCCTCCCCTTTCACGGGAGACCACCATCGTGGCAAGAAAGCATGACAACAAGGAGAGCAACTCAGCAAGGCAGGGCAGCAACTCCTCATGGCCACTGTCGTTCGGCGAAGGCAACAATCTTCACGGCCGCGGAAATTTTTGTTATATTTTATCTTAATTTATTGAAATTTTAGAAAAAAAAATTAAGATAGTGAGCGACGAGGAGAGCAGCTGAGCTGACCGGCGAGCCACGAGGAAACCGACAGAGAGCACCAGGGCGGAGCACCGGTCACCGGCCACCGAGCCGTCCGAGCAGGGCAGCACCGTAGTCCGCAACAGTCGATTTCTGATTGGGCGATTGGCGATTTCCGGATTCTGGTCAGTTGTTTCAATCTTTTTACTTTAAAGTTTAAACTTCTAATTTTAGTATTTTGGGCTTGGATGTTCATATCTGACCTGGGTATGGGATAAGATCATGTCAGGGAACAGAGATCATATTTGTGTACATTTTTTTAATTGTTTAATTTCTTAAATGTTATGACTATAGCTTATACCATCATGAGATACAATACTGGTTTGAATGAAAACAGTTTTCTTAGGCAGAATATTTTGTGCCAATGCAAGTAGAAATGAAACAGATAGGCATAGCAATATTCATTCTTCAGTTGGCATAAGTTGTTCTCCCATGTTTAATCCCACAATCTGACTTATTACTGGGAAAAAAGTTTAGTCAACCATTAGACTTTATAATTGCATTAATCGTTCACTTAACCTCAAAATTTGACTCTTATTAGACTTTACAATTGTATTAGTCGTTGGCTTACCCGCTTTTGTTGCAAGGTTCTCCTGCATTATTTGATGTTAGCAGTTCTTAGGTTTATTGTTAAAGACAAAAACTTTGTACATGGGTTTATCATTAAACACAACAGAAACTAGGATGATTTAAAACTATCAAAGCCACACACACGATTCTAATTTGCATTATGTTAGAATTTATTTATAATAAACAAAGTTTGAATTTGTTTTAGCTTTTTTTGCATTTTTTCCTTTGCAATTTTCTTTCAATTCGCAAATTATTTATACTTTGATAAGGGCCTCACTTATTTATCCACCCAAATAAAAAAACCGGCCCTAGCCCTGTGCTATTGGGCTGCTTGCACAGCCCAAAATCCGGCCCTGCGAGGAAGAATATATAAACACCTCTATAATCTAAAGAAAATTTTAACTTTCCTTAGGCTGCCTCCTTACTAAGCTAGTTCCATTTTTTTTAGTTGGGTGAGTAAGCAATTTGGTAGGCCATCACATTAACATATATGATTCTCTCTTCTTTTATTTATTTTTTTAAATCTACTAGGTGTTTCAGGTCTTTCTCCGTCCGTGTTACGGTCCGGATCAACCCGACTAATCTTCGCTCGCTCCGAAAGCTAACCCAAAGAAATCATCCCTTGTCAGAATTGAACCCAGGTTCTTCCAAATCCATTTAACGGTTTGGGTCCACCCGACTAATCCCCGCTCGCTCCGAAAGCTAACCCAAGGAAATCATCACTGGTCAGAATCGAACCCAGGTTCTCCCAAATTCGTTTAACGGTCCGGGTCCAACCGACTAATTCTCGCTCGCTCCGGGAGGCTCGGGAGTTGGCCCAAGGGGAATCGTCGCTTGTGAGAATTGAACCCGGGTTCTCCAAAAAAAAATTTCACAAAAATGACTTACTTGCCACTTGAGCTACCCATTGGGTTGATTCTCTCTGGTTACCTTGTGAATTATTATATTTCAATTCATATAAATATATGAAGTAACAACTTGAAAGAGTGATGCTAAATGTCCTGTTTATGTGTTTTTATTTTATTAATTTCTGGTGGATCAATCAATTTATGAGTAATCAATGAATATAAAGATTGGGTTGTGAAATAACATTAGTATATGTCAATTTATGTACAATTCAACACTATGTATAAATAGCAATTTCAATTAACAATTGACTTCACAAATAAACGTACAGGATTTGCTAAATAGATTTTGCAAGCTTTATTAATTGGGTCAATATACTATATTGTATAGCTTAGCTTGTATGAGCTACTAAAAACTAATACAATTTATCTTATGTACGATATACATACTAATTAAATTTGAATGTTGTTTTAAGTTTTAAGCAAACTTGCATGCGATGCTAATCGAACTCACATGACACAAAACTTAATGCTCATCTATAATTCACATCATGTACTATCCTTCTTCAAATAAAACGTTTCAGCTTATTGATGCCTAAGCTACTGGTGGAGTGGTGGGTAGTCATATGGTCTGTTGATCTTAAATTATTTCAAAATTTTAAATTGATTTGGGGATGATGACTTTAAAAAAATTGATCCTAAACCTACTGATTTTATGATTAATTAACCAATGATCGGATCAAGATAAACTCATAAAAGAATGAAAAAATTGTAAATAAGAGCTTATGTGAATGAAGAAGAACGTCGTGTATTACTTTGTTAAAATTGATTGTCTGTCGTTTAACTTCCATTCTTCAAAGATTTTATATTTACAAACTAGTATTTTCGCCCGTGCGTTGCACGGAATGTATTTGTTATAATATTTAAAGAATATTTGGATCAATATACAATTATATATGTTATAACATCGAATATTATATAGCCCAATTGATGAAATTGATTGGATCGATTATGTTTTATGATGTTTAAATAACTTAGAGTTTTCAAAAGGAAAGTATAATTAATTATTAAAGTTTTTAAATAATTTTCAGTCAATTAGTAATATCCTTTTCTTTTCCCGATAAATGATTTTACTTTTATTAATAGTGTTGATACGTGAGTATACATATTATCAATTTATAGATATTAGTTAATTTCTATTTTACATTTTCTTAACAAATAAGCTTTATTAATTATTTGACCAATAAAATATTTCATTAATAGACTACAAAAGTTTAGGCGGGGAATGAAATAGGAGGATTTTACTTTTATATATAGTATAGAATATAGATTACGATCTTTTTATATTTTAAATCAATTAGTAATATCATTTTTCTCAGAATAATGGTCAAATAAACCACTGAACTACACACAAAACTGCAATTAGACCATCGAACTAAAAAAGAATGCAATTGGATTCCTGAACTATATAAACTCATGCAATTAAGTACAAATTGACATGTTTTCAAAAAAAAAAAGTCCAAATTGACCTGTTTACCTACAATTGTGATGACAGGGTGGTTACTAATTTTAAAATAAACTTTTTAAATAATTTTAATTAAAATAATTAAATAATAATAATAATAATAATAAAATTAAAAAAAAAACAGACGTCTCCGGCAGTTCTTCTGTTTTTTTTTTTTTTTAAAATTATTAGTGCCGATTGTTATGTGTAAATTAATATTAGGCAACCTTATCTAGGAAAAATGAAAAGAATTACGTAGTAATATTTACCTTATTTTCGTTCCATTTTTAATTGATGATGTAGAATATTATTATTGAAATATTTCCGTTTCATTTTAAATTTCCGTTCCTTTTTAATTTATCTTTAATATTGTTTATAATATGCCTTTATTATTTATGATGTAGAATGTTTTTTTTTTAATTAAATTGCAATGATATGACCATTTCCTTTTTCATTTTAGTTAATTATGGATATTTTTTTTTATTTACAGTCAATTATTAATATTCATTTTCTTTTATATATTCAATCAATTAGTAACATCAGATTCATTTTTAGTCGATTTTTTTTTTATTTTCAGTTAATTAGTCAATTAGAATAATAGATCCACTGGTATTTTTACCTAATTTCTGTTCTATTTTTAATTAATGATGTAGAATATTATTATTGAAATATTTTCATTCTATTTTTAATTTACCTTTACTATTGTTTAAAATTTAAAATATGCATGTACTATTCTTATATTTTTATATATAGTATAGATTAATATTATGCTAATTATGACATCCATGTATTATGAATAAGTATGGTAATTAAGGAGTATATATTATTATTAAAAAATAATGTATATTTTAATTTCGTTTAATTATGGACGTAATATGTGTATGTTTAATTTTCTTTAATTTTATCCGTAATATATATGTGTATGTTTAATTTTCTTTAATTATGTCCGTAATATGTGTACCATTAATTTCTTTAATTGATTAGATAAAATTACGGCAAGTATAAAAAACCGTTTAATAAAAGTATAATGTTTGAACTAATTTCTCAATGACCATTGTTGGTCCCGATAGGGTGGGAAAAGTCTAGAGGGGGGGGGGGGTGAATAGACTTTTCAAACAATTCAAAATATTATAACACTTTAACAGAAATAATTCAAGTGAATAAATTCAACTTGAATTGCACAGCGGAAATAACGATACGATAAAGTGTTATAAGATAATCAACGTAAAAACAATGAGATAATCTGCATGCAAAACGTTAGAAACACTGAGAATATATCAAATAATAAGTGTATGAAGTTTGGTGCACATGCATACGTGGGATGGTGCAAACCCAGATGTGTAAATGAATTACACGTAAGAAATGGGTTGTGAAATATGTAGCAAGATAAAAGATGTGTCAAGATAAGAAAGTATCTTGCATGCAAAAGAGCTTTCACACAAACCCAGATGATAAGATAAATATGTAATGAATAGTAAAAGGGTTCGCTCAGATCAGTTTGCAAAAAGTAAAGCTACTGCAAGTAAAGTAAAGAGACAGAGAGATTTATAGTGGTTCGGAGATGGTGTAATTCTCCTACTCCACTTCTTCCTTAAACTCCAAGGAAGGTTTCCACTATCTTTAATCACCCAGATACAATAGTGAAACTCCAAGTGCTACACAAGCACTTCTCCGAGTGTTTTGCACAAAGCTACACTCCAACCCGAACGTCTCGCACAAAGCTACGTTCCCGAGCGTCTCGCACTCAGCTACGCTCCAACAACCAAGTGTCTCGCACAAAGCTACACTTAGTCCTTCCGAGTGTCTCGCACAAAGCTACACTCCCGAGTGTCTCGCACAAAGCTACACTCAATTCTCTACACACAGTAGAAATGGGTTTCACAAAGAAAATAATTTTTTCTCTCTCTTCTCAGACTTGTAATTTCACGTTAGTAGCTCAAGAACTTGCTATTCTTGTGTTTTGCAATACTTTGTATTTTTATCTCATCAACTGATCCGTAAGTTCTCTATCTTCATCTTCAAGTCTGTCTCCTTTTATAACTTGAAAAAGTTATATGCCCGTTGTGAAAATTCAAACTTGAACGTTCACTTGATTTGATAGCTCTTCTAGCTTGATCTGTATCATTGAGTGACTTTGGTAGGCTCTGTCAGATGAATTTGAATTTTGCTTGCTTATCTCTTCAGAAAGTCTTCTATCAATCTGACAAGTATGGGCCTTGTAAATTATAGCCTCCAATTTTGACTTCTTGCACCTTCTGGTAGTGTGAACATTTGACTTGTTCACTTTTTGATTTTGACAAATCAAACAATATGTCACTCCGTGACTCTTGCTTGAGCTATAAATAATTTCCACCGAAAAAAATCCTTGACTTTTTCGTAAGTTAAATCAGCTCCAAGTATAGAGTAATTGATTTACCTCCTTTGAATTTCTTCTCGCTGGTGCATGTATTTTCTTTCCAGATTCGGAAGTCATCCTCATCCTAAAATTGAATTGAGGTCATCCTGTTTCCTAATTTGGAAGTCGTCCTCATCCTGATTTGGAATTGAGATCTTCCTCATCCTGATTTTCTTTCTATTTCTGGAAAGTCAGCCTCTTCTCGATTAATTGATTTTAAGTCTTCCTCTTCTCAATTGAATGTCATCCTCTTCAATTTCACAATGTCAACCTCATCCTCTTCAATGTCAGCCTCTCGATTTCAATGTCATTTTGACCAAATTGATTCGAGACTTATCTTGATTTCAATTGATTGAGATCATCCTGATCTGATGTCATCCTGATTGAACTCAGCCTGATTGAGGTCATCCTGATCGATGTCATCCTGATTGAACTGTCAACCTCTTTCTTAAAATTGATTTGTGAGAGAACTCATTCAATTTGACTTCTTCAAATTTTGACTTGTGCTAGTCATCCTCTTCCTTGATAAATTAATTCTTCCAAAAGAATTAATTTGAGGCTTGAACTCGTGACCTTAGCGTCGAAGATAATTCCGGTGCTCGATCATTTTTCCACTTCTTCTATTTTTATTTAGTGGAAGCAAACGACTTACAAGTATAAAATAATTTTATACTCTATTGTAAATTTCAAACCGTCGTTGCTAATCTTGACTAGGCTTTGACTTTGGACATAAAATGTTGCTAGACTCAAAATAAAATTGGGGGTCTAAAATACATATTTGGTTCATCAAAACAATTACACTATATTCCTAACAATTTCCCCCTTTTTGATGATACCAAAACCTATACCCGAACATTTTGGCTTAGTCCAATCAAAAATTGGTTTTTCGTTTTTCTCATTTTATTTTGACTAGCCAATTTGACGAGTGTACAATAATTCGGACCTACTTGCCTTTTATTTTTAGACACGTACGAAAGGTTGCAATTTGGGATTCGATTTTGGCTTGCAATCTATCTTTTAATTTTTCTTTTCCCTCAAATTGCATTTTACAATTAATAACGTGTGTCTTAGAATAAATAAGCAGTTAACAACATGTAACATAATAAGCAACATTATCATAGATATAGCCATAGTCACGTACATATATGGCAAAATGTACGAAAATAGTAGTAGAGCAATAAATTTTACAAACAAAGCATATTCTTAATTCTTGCTCTAAGATTCTCAAAGTTACCTTCTCAATTCGTATGGTAGAATTTCTCCTTGATCGTGCCATTTAGGTAACACTTGATAACTTCACGTGGATCTCCGGTGGGAAATACTCCTCTAGTGTACCAAGATGCACACTCTTTTAAGCTTCGTCCCTCCGTGAATTTTGTTCCTTCAGGTACAAGATATTTTAGCATCCCAACTACCTTGTCTTCTTCTATGCAAATGGGTGTACCTGTAGAATCAAGACAAAAACGAAAAGAGGGTACAAGTTCCTCTTCCCCCTGAGTACCCGAACTGCCACCATATGTAGTGTCAAAATGTGAGGGTCTTCTACTACTTTCCCCCTTTTTGGTAGCCTCAAAAATCTTGGTGAACATAACCATGTCACCCTTTTGTTGAGCTCGGACCTCCTTCATTAACGAAGAATCACACGCTTGTTGGCTTTGCATTTTCTCCATAATTGCGGTCAATTTGGTCATTGAGTCGTGTAGGATTTTTATTCCTTCATGCAAATGATCAATTTCCTTTTCATGAGCCAACTTTGTTGCTTTCAATGTGCTCTTCAATTCCTCAATTTGTGCCATCAAATGTCTAAATTTTCCACTGTTTCTCTTGTCGATTTTAGCGGTTTCCTCCCGTTGTGCGTTGATAATTTCTCCAACCGCTTTCCTTTCATTCTCAAGAGATAGCAACATCTTGGCCATAAATCCATTTAGCTCACCTTTCAAATATGGATTCACCTTTTCAACCTTGCGCTCCATGCTTGTGATTTGATCAAATAAATTCCTAAAATTAGTGAACATTGTGAAATCAGTTTTGTTCACTGCCTCCTTGAATTCCTTTAAAGCTTTGACCAACTCCTCATTCGAATTTCCCTTCTCTAAATTCGAAATCTCCTTATTTTGTCTCATTCTTGCTTCAATGTCAATTGGCAATGGATTTGGTGTAGAAATATGCTCACTTGACTGTCCAATATCCATTCGGTCATCTCCTAAAATTGCCACTTCATCATCATCATCATTATTGACATTGACATCCTCAATCTCAACCTCAATATTTTGTCTTTGATCAACCTCAACATGTTGATCAATCTCAACCTCATCTCGGCTAACATCAATTTGAGCGGAGTCAACATTAATTTCAACATTTTGTAGATTTTTCCCCTCAATTTGATGGTTAACCTGTTCAGTTTCAATCACAATGTCGTCCTGCACAACTCAACCTCCATTCTGTCAACATCATCCACTTCTTCAATTCTGTCCAATTCTGCCTCAAAGTTGTCTCGGCCTTGGTCAATCTCAACCTCAACATTTGTCAAATTAATTTCAGCGTCCATCTCAGCCTCATCCTGTTGATTTGATCCAACATTTTCAACTTCAATTTCCACTTGTTGAGGCTCATTCAAGTCTCCACTTTCCTCAACTGCCACATCCACCAAATTTTCAAAATTTCCTTCCAAGCCTTATTCACTGCCACCAAGTTCAACATCCATTAAATTTTCTTCTAAATTTCCAGAATTTGCAGCCGTGTGTGCACTGCCGGATGCATCACTTCGAACAATAACTCTCGGTGTCCTTCTTCTCTTTGGAGCTGGAGGGATTAAATCTTCGGGTTCATCATCATCAACTCGATCCTCCGGGCTTGGTTTCTTGGCATTAACTCTAAAAAGAAATTTATTGGCTTGAATAGGTTTCGGTTGTCCCATTTCAATCCCTTTTCTTCTTAGAATCTCTCCAACAATTAAACCGTAACCAAGTGATTTTCCCTTGGTTTTGTTTTTCACCATATCTGCCAATCTTTCGAACATAACAATGCTCCAATCCAAACTGTGAGTAGTCTTTAAAACAGCATAAATATAGTGTGAATATTGAATGGTCAATCGGTCAAAACCTCCTAGACCACCAAGAGCACACTTAACAATAATCTCAAGTAATTTTCCATACTCCCAAATGAGCATTTCACGCTGCCCAGACAGTTTGGGTACATCATCACCCTTGTTCTTTCGAACAGTTCTCCAAAAATCAATAGCATCAAACACAAAGCTTTCGACATTCATATCATGCTCAGAAAATTCAAACATGCTTCTAAAATCACTAGAATCAACTCTCACATCAACACCTCCAACAACAGATTCAACAAATCCTAATCTATTTTGGGCATGCGAAAAGAACTCAAGAACTTTATCTACAAAGATTCCTTCGTACTTAAAAGTGCATACCTTCAATAGACCGCTAGTTTCCAACCCATGCATGACATTCCGAGCAATCCCTTTGTTGATGGTGATTTCGTCAAAATCGGATGGGTTCAAGAGTTGTCCGGTGTTGAGCTTTTCTTTGGTATTTTTGGGTTGACTAGAACTAGAAGATGCCATATTTGGTATTGATTTCAAATGGGTAGCTTTGGATTTTGAGAGATGAAAGCTTGAAGTTTTTCGGCAATGGTGTTTTCCGAGTTGGGGTTTAAGAATTTGATTTGGGGAGGGAGACGAAAGGGTGTCTTTTGGGTTTGGGTGGGATTTAATTACTAAAAGACTCTTTTGCCCTTTTAGTAAAAGGATGCGCCGATTTGAGATGGGGTTTCTTTGGTCTTTTTGTTTTGAATTTTAAGGTTAGGATTGGAATTGCTCAAAACATCCTGATGAATTGGATACATGCAAAAACAGATACATGCAAATATATATATATATATGTAAAATCATATAATATGAAAAATTTTATAAAAACACTATCACACGTATACATTGACATATGAGCAAACATTCTTGATGCACAGTAAATATGCATAGCAGTACAAGTAATATGCATAGGTAAGAGAAACATGATGATTGTAAAACATTAAATACAATATGTAAGCAATCTTTTCACATTTAAGAGTGATGGTGCATGTGTGCCAAGTGTATTTAATGATAAAGATTAGTAATAATTGGAATAAAAAATCAATGATACAATGACCCATGTTTAGCTTCCAATGCACCACTTTTTATAAAATGAAGAAATGGAATGATAAAACGAACAATTGGAATGAATAATTGAGGATTTATTCAAGTATAGTAACCACCATTTTTACCGAATTACATGAGCATCCGTAAATGGGGAAGATCAAGATTGCAAATTCTACAATATATAGATGAGCATCCGTAGATTGCTAGTTATTTTGCATAGTACAACTAAAAAGATGGATAGTTAAATAAGGTATTATCATTCAAAATCTTGTAATACAAAGTTACAATACAATGTTTTTCCATTAGAAATTACCAATCAAAGTAATGTGATTAAAATATAATATTATAGAAAACATTTGATTGTTCACTACAATCACTCTGAAAATTGTAATTTTACATACGTGATACGTCCATGGCAAAATTGGCCTAGCTACTTGAAACCTCATCAGCAAAAATTAAAGCATATTGAGCTGTTAAAATCAAACTAAATCACAGAACTACAAAATACTCTATGGAATGCAGACTACACCATAAGGATCTCCAACATGCAGAATGAATCAACTAAAAATTAAATCATACCGCATACCATAACAATTCTACGCGTGTTACAGTTCGATCTTCGACTTCGTAGAATTACAAATTATAGATCTCTAACTAATAGTGAGAGCACAGATATTGGTACGTTGTGAGAAAAGAGTCATTTCTCATCATTATATAGTGGAGGATAAACATAATATGGAAGATTTTTCAAAAGGAAAGTATAATTAATTTTAATTTTATGTAAATATAGATGATTGACATGTAAAAATTTTACTACAATATTATATAATTTTTTCATTCTAATATAGTTAATTACATGTCAATTATATAGATATATAGATATAGATATAGATTATCATATCACTAATCACCCATCACCAATTAATTAATTAATATCAATATCAATCAATATAAATATAAATATTAATATATAACAATATTACCATATCACTAATCACCAATCACCAATCGCCAATTAATATATATAACAATATTACCATATCACTAATCACCAATCAACAATTAATTATTCTTTTTTAAAATAATCACCAATTAATTAATTAATATTAGTATATATTAATATATTATATATTAATATATTAATATTAAGAATAATATCATATACCATATTATCAATTATCAATTATATATCACCAATCACCCATCACCCATTAATATTAACAATATTACCATATTATCATATTATCATATTATCATTATCATATTACCATAATAGTATTATAGGATGGATAATTAATAAAATAATAAAATAATAAATAGATAAAATAAATGATTTTACCAAAATACCCCTAAGTTTTGGGGGGGAAAATTTGGGAGGAGGAAATTGTTTTTATATATAGTATAGATTATGCATAGTAAAGGAAATTAGTTTACTAAAGATGAGTAAATTGTTATTTTGGTCCTATGACCATTGAGGTCTTGTTAATTGCAATTCACGACTTTCAAAACTATTAATTTTAGTACCTTAACTATTCAATTTTTATCAATTTTGATCAATCTGGCCAAATTGTAGGTCAAATGTGACCGAAAGACTTAATTAACCAATTAATGTTTAATGCAAGGAGAAAAATCGTCAAAGGTGACTATTCAACTCTCGCCTCTATTTTCTTCTCTAACTCTTCTATTTTCTTTTGTAGTTGCTCTACCACTTCCTCCTGTACACTCGGGGTTCGCTTGTGCGCCGTGGACCAACGTGGAATCGGCCCTCCGGACTTGCCTACCTCTTCTAATCGCTGTGGTCGCTCATCTTGGTGTGGACTCTTGGTGGATGACCCCTTGGCCTTTGATTGTAACCACAACTTTTGTCGGATGACAACCCTCTCGCCCCACCGCCCTAGGGCTTCAAACTTACCCAAGAACACCAATTTAGAATAATTTAGACTTGAATCAATCAGGTGATCATCCAACCAATAAGTGTGTGTTTCTACTTTTCTTAGCTTCCCTAACCTACCTGCCCTTTCATGTTCGCCATAGCTGCGGAGAAAGCTTTGTTCCGGACAGATAAGGTTGTTGCCACACTGCACAATTTTCATAATATAATGTTGGGTCCATCATTTTCATTTTGCTTTTCATATCCACTTGTTACAAATTAAATTAAATGCGTACTCAAAAAAATTAAATTAAATGCAATGGGTTCATCAATATACTATTATTTAATTTGTGAAACTCCATCGATTACTATAATAAAGCAAAAAACTTTAAAAAAAATATCACTTTCCCGCCGAGTGAAAACAACATAGTTTTGATATTTTTATAGAATTATTGCTACGAACAATTGATGAGTAAAAGTGGTGATGGTAAAAAGAAGGTGAAAATGTCGTTCCGCTGAGGATTGGGGTTATGACACGTACTTGTATGATATGTAAAATTCTAGGCACTAATGTTTTGGAATTCACTAGAATCCAAGCAAGCTAAGATTAAAGAATGGAAAATAAAACTAATATTTTTGGATTTTTAAAATAAAGGAATGCAAATTAAACACGGGATAAACTATATGAATAAAGATGGGTCCAGATTAGGGGTATTGCTTTCTTGATGCACTAACTCAGAATTAGGGGAAAACAATTTACCAAGAGATTTATGGCAATGCACATAAGAATTCAAATCTAAGCTACGGTAGTAATCAATAAACAAGAATTAGAGTAGGATTGCCCCACTTTCGTGATGCTTCAATCCTAACCCTTGAAACACAAAAGCATTATAAGCCCCAAATTACCCCTATTTTCTTAGAAGGAAAATTGGGCTTGATATTGATTAGGCTTGAGTCTTTTATCTAACTTTCATTGAGATAAAAGCCTCTCCAAAACAAGCTAACAATTGCTGAACATCAATCACCAACAAGAGGAATTTATAATCCAATTCAAACATAAAACCCTAGGGGACAATTTATCCCCTTTATACAATAATCACAAACCTAGCATCAAGAACAATAGAACCCTAATCCAAACCCATAAGCTAACTATTCACGCATCATAATGGTAAACAAAGCAAAGCTAAAGTAAATCACCATCAACATTGCAAGAAAACTAAGAAGAAAGTAAATAAGGAATAAAGGAAACTTTACTATTGAAGAAATAGAAATCTTGGTAGAATTCCACTCCAATCCGTAATTCAAGCTTTAAACCAAAGCAATCTATGTAAAACTATGCTAATCTATGCTAGGGAAATCTAAAGAGAAGAGGAAAAATAGACCAAAGCAAACTAGGGTTCAAAATCTCCTAAATTGCAGAAAAAACGCAGATTAAATAGAAAACAACGCAAGCCTCACGGCCGTGAGCCTGGTCGTGAGGAGGTCGCGATTCCGCACTGCTTTAAGTGGCCGTGTGGCTGCTTCTTCCTTTGATTCTCGCCCATTCGTGCTCCGCTACTCCTATACTTCATTGAGTGGGTTACTTGGCTTCCAAAATTGATCTAATAAGCTCCAAAATACTTCATTTGCTACTCGTTGTGGACAATTATACCTAAGAACACAAAACACACAAACGAGCAATGTTGCAAAAATCGCGCCTAGGCGCTAGGCGGCGCCCGGCCGCGTCGAGGAAGGCCGAAATCGGCCTCCTCCGCGGCCGGGCGCCTAGCCGGCCGACTAGGCGGGCCTAGGCCGCCTAGCCCGCCTGGGCCGCCTAGGCCACCGGCCGACTAGGCGCCTAGGCCGCCTAGCCCGCTGGCCGGCGCCTGGGCCGCCTAGGCCGGCCGGCTGGTTTTTTTTTTTTTTTTTTTTTTAATTAAAAAAATTATAAATCTGAAACATTTAAACTATTAATGTTATAATGTATTAACTAATACTCTAATAATAAGTAATAACTTAATAAAATAATAAGTAATAACTAAATTAAACTAATAAGTAATGCGCTAATAATTAATAAATAATAACTAATAACTTAATAAGTATTAAATATTTAACTCCTTTCAAAAAAATATTTAACTATTAAAGTGTAAAGACTTACAATATTAAACACTTTACAATTATTAACACTTAAAATATTTTTTTTTATTTTTTTTTTAAAATTTAAAAAAAAAAAAAAAAAAAAAAAAAACCTAGGCGCCCGCCTAGGCGCTAGGCGCCTAGAGGGCGCCTAGCGATTTTTGCAACCTTGCAAACGAGTCATAGATTTCAACTCAAGTTATAGATATTTTGCACCAAAAACAACCAAAATAAGGAGTAAATAAAGGTTAGAATCAGAGATATCAATAAGATTAGCAGGTATAAGTGCATTTATTGTATTCACATTTACTGCAACAAACAAAGCATGCTTGCAAATTCCAATAACCACATGTTTTGAATTGCAAATGATTTTTACAATTTCTAAAACTAACATTAATTGATTGGAGATTAATTAAAAATTCAAAATTAGTATTTACACCAACCTCTACACCTACTTCAACATTATAAAAAGTCATCATACCACATCCAATACTACAAATATTTGTTCCTGCTACAAATAGGTTTGGATTGGGCTCCTTCAAAGTGGTTTTTTTTTTTTTTTTGTAGAACGAACTATCTTCTCTTGATGGATCTCAGTGATGCATTATACTTACTTCCGAAGCACGCTTAACGACAAAGTAGTTCTTTGGCTACTGGTTGTCATATCCTACTTAAAACAAATTGGTGATAAGTAGTGTGGACATTAACCATTTAACCACATCCCTCTATGGTAAGTCACAGCGTCACGTCTCGAATCTAGCAGGGGCTAAACTCGGCCAACGCCCAATGCAACAATCTCCCTCCTAGCACCTGTCGGAACCTTTGATCACAAAGCCCAGTAGCATGCCTGACTTAGTCCTTAGCCTCCAACTAATCCCCTCTCGGGATTGGACATGGCCCGACCTATCTAGGACTCGTCTCGAATCAAGTAGGGGCTGAACTCGGCCAACGCCCAACAATCTTCCTCCCAGCACCTGCCGCAACCTTTGATGATCACAAAGCCCAACACCGTGCCTGACTCAGTTCTTAGCCTCCACGCCCATTAATCCCCTCCCATAATTGGACTTGGCCTGGTCTATCAAGGACTCGTCTCAAATCGAGTAGGGGTTGAACTCGGCCAATTCCAAGCAATCTTGATTGCTATTTTCTGCAAGCGCACAGAGTCAATCACGGTATAAATTCCTGGAGTATTCCAAGGTCGATCCCACGAAGAACACAATTAACTGTTGTTTTGAATAACCAATTTAGTTGATAAGAGAAAAACACGAATAAAAGAAATTCACGGAATAAAAAGAATATTTATGAGTTTAAAATTAAGAAAAGTTCTAATTGAGAAAAGACTAGGGATTTGGGTTCACCTATTAGATAATTAACTAATCATCCTAAGTACTGATTCGTTTGATTATAGTGATGATTGCTCCATTTATATCCTAATACTCCGTCGAGCTACTAGGTTGTATCCAATTAACTGTGATCGTCCGTCGATATTTCACCAACATTAATTGAACCCATTTAGCAACAACCGAAACTCACCACAAATACCTAAAGCTATGTCTAGTTTAGGTCAATTATGTTTATCTTACGAGGTCTAGGTTCATAATTCACCTGTCAGTTCTTCTTATAAACCTTAAAAACAGAAATATGCAATGGCCAGTCACACAATTCACAACTAAAATACATAAGATAAATATAATCACATTCAACCATTTAATTGAAATGGGAAAAAAAAATCAATACTTGAAGAATAGTCAATTAATCCAATTTAGGCTAATCCCAAACCCCTAATTTAGAATTCTAGCCAAAAATCATATTGGAAATTAACACTGTAAACAATAAAACACTACTGAGCTACGGAGTAATATTTTAGGCGAAGGGAAAAAAAAAGAATCCAATCACTAAAGAAGAAATTCAAGCCTGGACGTCGAGCGATAGCCTGCGCGAATTCTTCTCTGCTGCGCAAATCACCTTAATTCCCCTTCTACAATTCCTTTCCGTCTGCCGTAGGCTTTTTGTTTTTGACTTCCCTTTGCTTCCGCCAACCCCACAAATAATTCCCTTTTCTTTTTCCTTCTTTCTCGTACGTCCCAGTGAACCCAAGGAAGAACAAAATTAATTTCCCCTTTTCTTTTCCATCCTCTTTTTCTTTTTGTCTGCTGCGCCAAATCCCCCAAAGAAAGAAAAGAAACATATAATAAATTAAAATAATATTTAATGTAAAGCAAAATTTTAACCTAATGACATAACTTAATTAAACCTAATTATTAAATTACTAATTTAAAACTAAAGGGGGTGTATTCAATCACGACTTTCATGAACTTTTAAATACTTTTATCAACTTTAAAAGTTTGGTGGTATTCAATTTAGACTTTTATAAACTCTTTACAAGTCTACCTGTATTCAATTCAAACTTTTCAAAACTCTTTAAAAGTATACAGGTATTCGATTCAGACTTTTATAGAGTTATTAAAAGTCTACTGGTATTCAAAAAGTTACTGACTTTCACAAACTCTGTCAGAATAGGATTTCTATCGACTTTCTCTTCATTAATATAAATAGATGAAATCCAACCCTCCAACCCCAAACTTTTCAATATTCTCTGCAAACTTTTTTTCCTCTATCTAAACTAGGCAAATTTTTCATCAATTTTACGGTACGTTTCAAATCTTTCATAATTTTTTTTATGTTCAAACAAATTTTTTATTGCCATCACAACAAAATAATTACTGTGATCACAGCTAAATGAATTGTTGCGTGCGATCGCAGCAAGAATCTGCTGCCTGCTGTTCGCAGCAGATTTATGGAACAACAGCAAGATTGCTGCTGTGCAGCAAAAATATTTGCTGCTGGTTGCAGCAAATTTTTTAATTTATAATTTTTAAATTTTATTTAATTAATATGTTTATAATTTTATATAATTGTATGTTTATTAATTATATTACTCAGCATGAGTTGTTTCATTAGTTCAAGAAATATTTTTATTAGTTATATTTATAAAAATTGGTTATATTTTATTTATGAATAATATACTCTATTTTTGTGACATCAATATATTATTTTTAATTTCTACAATGCACTCATTTATAGATAATATATTAATAGAAGTGATGGAATGTTTGTGAGGGTGTATTTAAATTAGAGTTTTAATGACTTTTGTAAACTTTTTAATATGAAAAAAGTTTTTAAAACTCTATAAATGTTTGTTCTATGGATATTTATAAACTCTTACAAAGTTTATAAAAGTTTAAAAGATTCTAGGAAAGTTTACAAAACTCTACAAAAGTCAATTAAAATCAATCACTTTAAAAGTATTTAAAAGTTCATGAAAGTCGTGATTGAATACACCCCCGTAAATGTATAGAGCTACCAAATAAATTTAATATTATAGTTAAACTAAAACTCCTATTTATATTAATAAAAATGCAACATTAGCCTAATATTTATTAAAACCAATATAAAGTAGTAACTTATAAATAAATAAGATATTTATAATAAGATCAACACTAAAATTTAATTTATTAATGCAAAACACTTACTAAAATTACTCTAAAAATGTTTAGAAATTAAGCTTATCAAATCTCCCTCCCATCACTTGCCACAACCTTTAATCACAAAACCTAGCAGCATGCCTGACTCAGTCCTAGCTTCTGTGCCCACTAATCCCCTTCCCGGGATTGGACTTGGCTCGACCTATCTAGGACTGGACTCCGCTTTCGCCTCACCATCAATTCGAACCCGTGGTCATATCCTACTTAAAACCAATTGGTGATAAGTAGGTGGACATTAACCATTTAACCACAGTAAGTCACGGCGCCACATCTCGAATCGAGCAGGGACTAAACTCGGCCAACGTCCAACATCTCTCAATTACCATGTGTTGCAAAAGGTAACACATTACTACAAATAGAGGTAAAATTCAAATGCATACCTAATTTCAATCCTTTAATTCAACTAATATGTTATACTTATTTCAATTATGGTTACTACCTCTTATTGAAATCTTCTTTATCATTTTAATATTGAGTTAATACCCAATATAATCATTGACTATAGTGATTTTACTCAATTTAGTCCTAAATGACTTTTTGTGCTCAATTTAGTCCTCGACTTTAATAGTTTTACACAATTTAATCCTTTGTTAAAAATTCTTTTAGTTAATTAGAAATATGGTCTTAATGGTAATTTGTCATTCTTCATCCCATTTGGGATGATACCTTCTTCTTCCCATTTGGTACAGTGCGGTCGGTCGTCTTCTCTAAACAAACAGTATGCTCGTCTTCTCCACTAGAGAATATGCACTGTCGTCTTCTCCATTGGAGAAGATGACCATTCCTATTAAATGTTGAACACTAGTTGCGATAAGTTCGACTGCCAGTGGTGGAGAACGATCAACGGTGATTTTTCCGGCGAATGTGACCCTAAATTGTGGTTTCTCGGCGGTGCATAACCCGTAACATATTGGCTACCGATAAACATAGTTTATTTGATCTATTTTAACAATTTTGAGTCTTTTAACTAATGAACTTTTTAAATGTTGGAGGGCTTAATTGCACTTTTGGGTAAAGTTTGAATGCTTATTTGACCCTTTTCCTTCTTTTTTTTTTTTTTTTTTTTGTCCATATCCAACAATATTTAGCTTCTTAAGTTTTTTTTTTATACCATCTCTTTTGTTTTAGGGGGTGTATTCAATCACGACTTTCATGAACTTTTAAATACTTTTATCAATTTTAAAAGTTTGGTGGTATTCAATTTAGACTTTTATAAACTCTTTAAAAGTCTACCTGTATTCCATTCAAACTTTTCAAAACTCTTTAAAAGTATACAGGTATTCGATTCAGACTTTTATAGAGTTATTAAAAGTCTACTGGTATTCAAAAAGTTACTGACTTTCACAAACTCTGTCAGAATAGGATTTCTATAGACTTCCTCTTCATTAATATAAATAGATGAAATCCAACCCTCCAACCCCCAACTTTTCAACATTCTCTACAGACTTTTTTTCCTCTATCTAAACTAGGCAAATTTTTCATCAATTTTACGGTACGTTTCAAATTTTTCATAAATATATATTTTTTATGTTCAAGCAAATTTTTTGTTTCCATTGCAACAAAATAATTGCTGCTATCGCAGCCAAAAAAATTGTTGCAATCGCAGCAAGAATCTGTTGCTGCTGTTCGCAGCAAAAATATTTTGTAATTTTGTAATTTATAATTTTTAAATTTTATTTAATTAATATGTTTATAATTTTATATAATTGTATGTTTATTAATTAAATAATTTATATATATATATATATATATATATATATATATATATATATATATATATATATATATA
>CP025655.1:13033759-13081825 GCA_003576665.1 Ipomoea trifida | reverse complement strand
CAATATTGGGGCAGGGGCATTTGGGGGGGGGGGGTGTTAATTTGTGGAACTAAGCCCTTCAAGCTCTCATTTTCAATGTCACCAGTTGTAAGTGTTGTCTTACTCCTTTAATTTGCAAATAGATAGAGATTGTACGTACTGTTTCAGATGGTCTCCTTGTGAACCTTCTTCCCATTTTTAAATTGTCACTGCACTTCGTTTATATATAAGGTATTATAATATGTACAAATACTATATTGTAATATAGTTTTTTTTTTTTTGAAAAATATTGTAATATAGTTATTAGTACTAAAAACAAAAAATATATATAAGGTATTAGTTTTACACAATTACACGCACATTGCGCGAATAGGATAATGCACAATGTTTATTTTTAAATAAGTACTTCAAAGTATATCAATACAAGATTATATATGAGATGTTCATGCATATGTAATTGAATATTGAATTTGTTTATTTAAATCGGTAATTCAAAGTATATGAATGCAAGATAATATATAAGAGGTTGATTATAATTGTCACTAAAATAAATGTTTGCAATTTCGTAACTGATAGGATCTATTCCTCGGGAACACAAGCACAACCCGACCGAATAACCAACCCAAATGGTCAGACCCAGACCCCGAACCTTACATGATCGAACCGACCCGGGACCGTCGTTTGCCCTCAGGACTTAGATCCCGATCACCTAGGGTGCTGGGGGTCGGCAGGTCGAACCATTTATCTAACAGATATCGTGGGACACGTGTACGGTGCCCGAAGCATGAAGCTTGCGCCCGATGCATGAACTCCACGTGCACCGCATGCTGGAAGCTCGGAAACTGTCCCCCACCTACCCTATAAATACCCGCATTTAATGAGGAAGGAGGACTTTTCGACGGATGAGGACTCATAGCCTCAATCAGATCGGGCTCCTTACCCCCAGGTTCACTATCCATTCTTATTCGATATTATTTGAACCTCAGTTAGATCTGCCCGACCCGGATTGCACCGGGTCAGGACATTTGATACATCAGTAACAATGTTAATTTAAATACTTTGTCTACAAATGATAGTATAAATAAATACTACTTTTGGTAATAAATTTTATAATTTTAAATCATATTAATAAAGAAATACGATTTACCTTTAAAGTGAACAAATGTGATTTAGTCCAAAGGGTAGTTTCCCGGTTTAGTTTATTGAGTTTTTTGAATGTCTTCTTTGTCAACAAATAATCCCCAAATAGTTAATATAATTGGTTTCAAATTATTTTATATAAAAAATTTTTCTATGTTATTAATAGATTAGGCTGTGAATGAAACCTTCCTTATATAGCTAGGGCAAAACTACTATTTTGGGCTATTCCACTTATAAAAGATTATATAATTGGACTAACTAGTTGGGTCAAGAGCCACTACAATATACATATAATTGACTTAGGAAAATTCCTTGGGTCCATAGCCCTATAATAAAAATAATATAGTATGAGATATATAATATATATATATATATATATATATATATATATATATATAATCCGTGTTCCAAATTCAGTTTCCAACAAACATAAATGGGCATATTAGGGCATATTAATTACTCCCTCTGTCCCATTTTACCTGTCCTATTTACTATTCATTGGTCAAACCAACTCTTTCTTCTTTGCTTATTTTCTTTAGTAATTTTTTATTATTTTTAAATTTAAGTTTTTGTGATTAATAGTACTTTTAATGTAGTTTCTAAATATATAAATTTTATATATTAATGTTAAACTTAATATTATGAAAAATTGGATTAAAAATTATTTCAATCAAGCCTCGTTAAATGAACCAGAAAATCATTTTGGGACGGAGGTAGTACAATGTTTTTAACTTGTAGTAATAAATATATACATACAACTAACCACTCTACACCAAGGTAGCCCAAACTTTACATACAAAACCACTCTAGACCAAGGTCGCCCAAACTTTTCATTTTCTTTTTACGGCTTTTGTCATTTTTGTTCTAACTATAAGTTGGTGACATTTTCACTACTAGAGCACCACCATTAAATTTGCCACTATAAGTGCACGACTTCTATCTTTTCAATGAAAATTTGGCAAAATTCCATTAAATTTTATTACATATGACTTGCAACTGAACAAATTTATAAGAAAAAGCATTAAAATTCTACAATACATATTATCAGAATGACCAAACCCAGGAAAACACAATAGTTAGGGTTGTTTGGTTCGCGCATGGGAATCAGAATAGGAATAGGAATCAAATACTTGATAATGAGAATGTGTTTTGGTAGAAATATTTTGCATGTTTGGTAGTAGGATGGAAACGGAATGATTACTAATATTGATGTTTGGTTATGTATGACCCTATAATGAGAACAAATGTTTAAAAAAACACAAAAATAAAAAATTAAGGCAATTGATCTTAATATAATGACATACAAAGCATCCGTATGAACAAAAAATTCAAACAAAAGCCTAAAAATACTAATCCAAACTTCTACAAGTGCATGTCACCAAAATACCACATTTAAAAAAAAACAACAAAAAGAATTTGTGCATCTGCAATTTTCATAATCATGCACTGATGATAAGAATGACACGAAACTTACATGACAAAAAAGTGTCGACAATAAGTCAATAAGGGTGTGTTTGGTTCGCACATAGAAATCGGCATCAGAATGAGAATCAAATATAATACTTGGTAATGATAATAGGTTTTGGTAAAAGTATTTTGCATGTTGGTAGTATGGTAGAATTAGAATAATTATGAATAATGTTTGGTTGTGTATAACCTTATAATGAAAATAAATGTTTTAAAAATACAAAAACAAAAATCAAAGACAATTGATCCTATAGTATAATGACATTCAAAGTATCCGTATGAACAAAAAAATCAAAACAAAAATCTAAAAATACTAATCCAAACTTTAAAGTTAGATTTTCAATGGTTATCCGAGCCCGACATGTTAGTCCTATTAGCGCAAGGACGGGGCTCAGTGACTCGGCCCGAGCGTGGCCTAGTTAGTAGACCTAATCTACGGACTCAGTGTATAAAAGAAAAGGAATGAGAAGCTTACCAGATCTTGAGTGCCGAGCGTGATCTGTCGTCTAAATGGCGTTCGAGTCGAGAGGCTCTGGATTTGTCTCGGGAAGCTCTGACCTAAGAGGGGAATGCAGCGGCAAAAGTGGGGGCTGAAACGCGGAAGACCTATTTATAGGCGCAGCGCGAGGAGGTTAATCGTCGTCCGCAGGCGACAGTTAGTGTCTCGAGACATTTCCCGCCAAGGCGACTTGCGCTCGTGCATGCTCGCCCACCACCTTCTTATGCGCCTGCACAACGATACCTTCTTTCTTAGCGTCCGATCGGCTCTTCGGTGCTCAAATTTCGTTCGCCCGAACTGCTCCTTTCCGCCGGCTTCGTCACACCACGGGCGAGGGGGCTATGTGTTAATACACCGACCTTGTACGATCGGGTATGGTCGAGTACTTTTACGATCGGCGCTCGGGCCTTAGCCGTATCGGACCTTTGGTTGGGCCGACCTAGTCAGGTCGGCAACCGCCCTCGGTTCTGGAAAGTAGTCCCATCGCGACGCCACGTGCTTCTCCCCTTCAGGGCGGAGGGCTGAGTAGTTGCATGCCCGCACGTGCTCCCCATGCCATCCGGTGTTCCAAATTCAGTTTCCAACAAACATAAATGGGCATATTAGGGCATATTAATTACTCCCTCTGTCCCATTTTACCTGTCCTATTTACTATTCATTGGTCAAACCAACTCTTTCTTCTTTGCTTATTTTCTTTAGTAATTTTTTATTATTTTTAAATTTAAGTTTTTGTGATTAATAGTACTTTTAATGTAGTTTCTAAATATATAAATTTTATATATTAATGTTAAACTTAATATTATGAAAAATTGGATTAAAAATTATTTCAATCAAGCCTCGTTAAATGAACCAGAAAATCATTTTGGGACGGAGGTAGTACAATGTTTTTAACTTGTAGTAATAAATATATACATACAACTAACCACTCTACACCAAGGTAGCCCAAACTTTACATACAAAACCACTCTAGACCAAGGTCGCCCAAACTTTTCATTTTCTTTTTACGGCTTTTGTCATTTTTGTTCTAACTATAAGTTGGTGACATTTTCACTACTAGAGCACCACCATTAAATTTGCCACTATAAGTGCACGACTTCTATCTTTTCAATGAAAAATTTGGCAAAATTCCATTAAATTTTATTACATATGACTTGCAACTGAACAAAATTTATAAGAAAAAGCATTAAAATTCTACAATACATATTATCAGAATGACCAAACCCAGGAAAACACAATAGTTAGGGTTTGTTTGGTTCGCGCATGGGAATCAGAATAGGAATAGGAATCAAATACTTGATAATGAGAATGTGTTTTGGTAGAAATATTTTGCATGTTTGGTAGTAGGATGGAAACGGAATGATTACTAATATTGATGTTTGGTTATGTATGACCCTATAATGAGAACAAATGTTTAAAAAAAAACACAAAAATAAAAAATTAAGGCAATTGATCTTAATATAATGACATACAAAGCATCCGTATGAACAAAAAATTCAAAACAAAAGCCTAAAAATACTAATCCAAACTTCTACAAGTGCATGTCACCAAAATACCACATTAAAAAAAAA
Organism: Ipomoea trifida; assembly: GCA_003576665.1. NCBI lineage: Eukaryota > Viridiplantae > Streptophyta > Magnoliopsida > Solanales > Convolvulaceae > Ipomoea > Ipomoea trifida. The sequence continues at coordinate 13,077,172 of CP025655.1, read as the reverse complement.
AACAACAAAAAAGAATTTGTGCATCTGCAATTTTCATAATCATGCACTGATGATAAGAATGACACGAAACTTACATGACAAAAAAGTGTCGACAATAAGTCAATAAGGGTGTGTTTGGTTCGCACATAGAAATCGGCATCAGAATGAGAATCAAATATAATACTTGGTAATGATAATAGGTTTTGGTAAAAGTATTTTGCATGTTTGGTAGTATGGTAGAATTAGAATAATTATGAATATTGATGTTTGGTTGTGTATAACCTTATAATGAAAATAAATGTTTTAAAAATACAAAAACAAAAAATCAAAGACAATTGATCCTATAGTATAATGACATTCAAAGTATCCGTATGAACAAAAAAATCAAAACAAAAATCTAAAAATACTAATCCAAACTTTAAAGTTAGATTTTCAATAAGATGAAATCATACCCTTTCTAATTATGGAATCAAATTTTTAATTGAAGTGGCAATCAAAACTCATAGTTGTATTTTAAAAAGTTGTTAACCAAACACTAACTATGATTTTGATTTTCATTCCTAGTGTGTAAAACCCATGAACCAAACACACTCTTGTGAGCATAAATGTGCAGTCCAACTATCAGCTTAGGCTTTTAGTTGGATGGAGCACATGATTCAATTTGGTATCAGAGCCATGGAAAAGGTCATGGTTTGAATCTCCGCGCCACCCGAAAAAAAAAAGACTATGGTCCACGTGTTGCTTGGAGCCATTAAAGTCAATTGGCCCGCACACATGAGGGGGCGTGTGAGCCACGACGTGAGGGGACGTGTGAGCATAAATGTGCAGTCCAATTATCAGTTTAGGCTTTTAGTTGGATGGAGCACACTTTATTAAAAATCAAAGAAATATAATGGTTTTTCTTTCTGCATTATTGTATAGTAAGTGGTGAGAGGGTAAAAGCAAGTAAAGAAAAGGAGGTGTGAAGCAAACATCAGCATCGAGTTTCTGTTTGTGTGTAGAAGTAGTAATTGAAAAGTTGTGAGAGTGAAACAAAATAATATAGCCATTAGATGATATAGTGATTATATATGTATGGGCGAGTTTGAACTATGAAGCGTGTAGTGGGGCATCAACACTGCTTTCTTACAGACTGCCTATACCTTACAACTTGTTCTTTTCCACTTGTTTTCTTCTCCCATTTTTCAAATACGTTTTCCTCCCTCTCTTACATTTCCAACCTTTTTTTAATATTCTTTATTAACACATTAAATTTATAATAAATACACATCATATCATATCATATCATGCTCGTACGCTACATTACAATAATCTCTTATACCATTTTCGAGAATACAATAATATAAAGATAGCCCATACAAAGTAATAACAAGTCAAATACATGAACACAAATGTGTAGGTAGAGAAGTTTGAATTGACCATCCATTTGAGGGTAAGAAATACATCAACTCACTATACTAGAAAATTTAATATTTGCACACAGCCGGGGCAAGCAGAGAGCTCAACTGGTTGCAAAGGTGAAATTTATCACAAGAAATTGAGTCTCACCAGCAACAGTATGTATGCAATCTCTCACAATGAAGAGAATTTCTTGTGCGCAATAAACAAAAGTCTAGCCTGTATGTATTGCTCAGTTGAGTTAATTACCATGATTATCCTACCTCTTCACAAACTGTTGGGTCAGAGTGTGGGGTGTCTATGGTGGGTTACCTTTTGTCACAAGAAAATTTAGAATTTCTAACAACTAAGTTGTTGAAAACCTGCTATATATCTAGGGCTTTCTATCAGATTAAAGGGCATTTCTAACTACTTGGGGAATATGAAAATTGCTTCTGCCTATTTTTTTGTGACATGTTAAATGTGGAGAGTAACACCAACCAAATAATAAAAGTTGTTGAAAATTTTGATCAGTTGGGTTGTTATGTATGTTTTTCAAAATGCCAATTACATTCGAGGAGTGATCAAAATTTCCAACCACTAATATATATATATATTCCGGATCAGGTGAGGATCTATCATTAGGTGAGGTCCATGTGGACTAACTTAGATTATCCATTTGGAGTGATCTAACGGCTATGAATGCAACTGCACAACAAAATGGGAAGGATGCACAGCAATCACGTATACTATGAATGCACAACAAACTAAGAACGATTGCACATCCAAATGACTACCAATGCACAACAAACTGAGCGCGAAAAATTAAATCTATTGCATAAAATTAATCAAAACTATTGAATTATTTAAATCAAAGGATCGGATAAGTTCACATGTCCTCACATAACTATAGGTCATTATTTGATCCTTATATACACTCACTTATATAGTCGTACTCCCATGAGAACGACCCAATGTGAAAATGTGAGAACTAAGCTAGACCATTAAATGCACGGCTAAGATTAGAAAATATATAGTAACAAATTACACGGATTAAGGAAACAAATCCCTTTAAAATATTAGAAAATATATAGGAAAAAATTTCGCAGGGTTAATCCGTGTCAAAAAAAAAAGGAACAAATCACACGGATTAACCATTCGTTCACACTTAAAAAATAGAAGGAGACACTACTACCCCAACTTTAACAAAGAAAAAAAAAATCAATCCATGTCATCTTAGGAAATCAAATATGAACCATCCAAAAAAAAAAAACAAACGCACAAGATTAGTCATAACATTCTCACATTAAGGGTGGTTCTCATTTGAAATCAACTATATATACATACATACATACACACACATATATATATGTATGTATGTATGTATGTATGTATGTATATATAGTTGATTTCAAATGAGAACCACCCTTAATATATATATATGGATGAGTTCTGGTGAGGAGATAGCTTCCCATACGGTTGTGCAGTAAACACAAAATGACGAACCTAAAATACACAAACCACGCCCCTTAAGCACACAAACAAAAAACCTTAAGAACACAAATCACACACTTTAAACATTAAAATGACCCACCTTAAATACACACACCACGTACCTTAAGCATTAAAATGACACACCTTAAGCACACAAACCACGCACTTTAAGAACCTTAAGTTTCAACAACTCTCGCACCTTAAGCATACAAATCACGCACATTAAAAAGGAAAATCACGCACTTTAAGCTTCAAGTTGACGCACCTTAAGTTTAAACTACTACTTACATTAAGCACACAACACACGCACCTTAAGCACAAAATCCACGCACCTTAAGCACAAAAATTAGGACGCACCTTAAGAAGGAAAACCACTCACCTTAAATTTGACCTAGATATACAAATTACCAAATTGTCACCGCATTTTTTTTTAATTTTGTTAATTTTGGGCATTGATTTAAGTAAGATCAATGGCTCAAATTTAACCGCACGGGGCACACTCAATCGCACAGGAATGAATTATATATATATATATATATATATATATATATATATATTAAAGAATCATAAAATTTTTTTTTATGTTTTGGGTTGTAAGAAATAGATGATTTCCCATTAGTGTTGATATCTAAACTACCAAGAGCATTTCCAAAAGTTTTAAAATTTTTGGATGGTCTTTTTTGTGTCACGTTGGAAAGAGAATGAAGAGAGAAGATGAAAAAGAATGAACAAAGTTCTAACTAAAAAGCAAATAATAAAAAGTCACATTTATGTGCCAGTTGGTGCGTATAGTGCAAGCGCTTGTTGGGCACGACACTACAGTCAAAGTGCAATTGGCACGACGGCTCTTCATTTTTTCCCTTGCAATGGGCTGCACATAAAATTTGATTTTACAAGAGTTCAAAACTTTCTCTCTCTTCTCACATCCACCTAAGCATAAAAATATGCAAAACATTCTAAAAACTCCAGATGGAGTTGTTCTAAGTCTATTAATATATTGTAATACTCTCTCATTTTAAAAATTGAGTCATATAATTATATCATTACATTTACAATTCTATGACTATTTTCTTTGTATATATCTCTATGATTTCAATAAATTTTCAAAAGAGTTTATTACCGAAATGGTCCCTCGACTATTGCGAAATTACCAATTTGATCCTCAACAATTTTTTGTGTCCAATTAAGTCCCTCGACTTTGAAAATTTTAACCAATTTAGTCCTCCGTTTATTTTGTCGTTAAACATCCGTTAAATCGGGACCAAATTGGTAATTTTGCTATAGTCAAGGGACCACATTGGTAATTTTTCTATAGTCAACGGACCAAATTGGTAATTAATTTTTAACTGAAGTGGTCCCTTGACTATAGCAAAGTTACCAATTTGGTCCCTTGACTATAGCAAAATTACCAATTTGGCCCTGATTTTAACGGATGTTTAACGGCAAACTAAACGGAGGACCAAATTGGTTAAAAATTTTAAAGTCGAGGGACTTAATTAGGTACGAAAAATTGTCGAGGACCAAATTAGTAATTTCGCAATAGTCGAAGGACCATTTCGATAATAAACTCTTTTCAAAATATACAACGTAGTATAATAATAACAATAACATATATTTTTTTTCAAAAAAGAAACATTTAATTTTATTAAGGGTGTGTTCGGAAACGCGAAAAATGATTTTCGGAAATCATTTTTCGAGTTTCCATTGTTTGGGAACGCTTGGAAAATGCGGTCAACGAAAAACAATTTTCGTTGACCATGGAAAATCATGTCATTTTCTGGAAAATGACTTTCGGAAGTCATTTTCTGAAGTTGGCTTCAGTGATGTTTTGGCCAAAATGGCAAAATCTCTAGCCCTCTAGGTTGGCGGAAACCAGAGCAAATTGCTCTGGGTTTCGATCTGCTTTGGTTTTCGACGAAAACTAGTCCGTCGGAACCTCTTTTTTTTTTACTTTTTAAAATAAATATCATTATTTTACATATTATTATAATTTTTTTATATTTTTAAAAAGTAAATAAATGTAAAATTATACAATTTTATACATTTTTCATAAAATAAACCAAACACACAATTTCCAGAATACAACCAAACACTGAAAATGAAATTGTTATTGGGAAAATGACTCATTTTTCAAAAAATATTTTCCAGAATTCATTTTTCTTTTTTTTTTTTAACCTAAAAAGCAATTCACCCCTCATTGCCATAGCTATGCTAGTACATTGACAGGAGAAGTTAATTTGCAAGGTTTTCCCTTGTAAATGAAGAGTTGAATTTAAAAGAAAAATTAAATCTTTGTGACAAAGCCACACAAGATTTTGATCCCCATCCTTGATGTCCTAACCTCATCCCTGCAAGTATTATACTTCCAAGGTGAGGTAATCTTTTCTTTTTGCTTTTGAAATTTTGTTTGTTCTCCACATGACTTGTAAATTTTTAGAACGTGAAAGCTTGCAAAGCCACAAAAAGCAGCCATTTGTATAAATTTTTATTTTTTTAATTGTAATTATTATTGTTGTTGTGGTTGTTGTTGTTTATTATTATTATTATTATTATTATTATTATTATTATTATTATTATTATTATTATTATTATTATTGAATGTGATGTGAAATGAATCCAATTTTAACAATGAGTTAAAAAATTATAAAAATGTATATAAAATAGGGAGTGAATTGTAAGTTTGATGATATGAAGTTGGTCTTACTTTTGAAAGTGAGAGAGTATTGCATGAATAAGATTACCCTAACTATTAATATATTATTAGTTAACTGTGTTCGTTTTAAAGTCAAAGGTTACGAGTTTGAATTATAGAATTTTTTTTTAGCATAAAAATGTAAAAGTATTATTAGATAAAATGTAGTTGTAAGGTGATATCTACTTGTGGTAAAGAATGAAATTGTTAGGGTACGCCATTATTCAAAAAGATAGACTAGCGGTGTACTGTACTCTAGCTGGGAGGTGATGAGGAGGGTAAAGGTTTTTTTATTTAATTTGCACCAAAGGAAACCTTAGTGTAAAAACATTGCAAGATTTTTGCCAGGTTATGCACAGTTACATAGTACGATATGATAAAAGTGATGCAAGCACAGTTGCACAGCTGTAAGTCTGTAACACGTTCGAGACTTAGAAATTGTCAAAGTACAGACATTTGTACCAAATCAATAGTGAATATAGAGGAAAACTTGTAATTTATATCCCCATAGGTTAATTATCAATGTCATTTCTGAATTATTAGTAGTGTAAATGTTGCTCTTAATTTTTAAAACGTTACATATATTGTCCCTCTCGCAGTGTAAATGTTGTCACTCTCGTCGGTACGAGAGAGGCAATATATGTACCGTTTTGAAAATTGAGAGACAAGACACCACTAATAATTCAGGACTGATATTGATAATTGGCATATTATAGAGAGACATAAATTACAATTTTCTCAATATATATACTACCCTCCCTTACCCACCAATCTCACACAATATGACAATTTTATTGCCAAGCTCTATTTAAAACGGTTTTCATAATTATTAAGTTTTACGCCCCTTATCCCAGCAAGTGAATTTTTATTTTTATTTTTTTTTGTTTTATTTTATTAGCTTATGTGGCTTGCAAGCTTGCTATAATATCACGTTTGAAATTGACTTTTATTTTCTTTTTTTTTATTTTTTATTTGTTACGGAGTATTTTATTATTATATTTATAATATAAAAAGCAAGTGAAACTACTTTTGAAAGTGAGAGAGTATTGCATGAATAATAGTAGAGAATTTACAAATTTGATGATGTGGAAGTGAGATTCACTTTTGAAAGTGAGAGAGTATTGCAGGGATAAGAATAGTCTTAGAGTTAATTCGACTAGAGGTCCCTTGTCTTTGGTGGCAATTCCAAGTTTAGTCTCATACTATCATTTTTGTCATTTAACATCTCAGACTTTTATTTTTTGACACTTTTAATCTTTCTCATTACTTTTTTCTATATTTAGTTAGGACATTCTTATCTTTTCATATTTTGCTTTTGTTATTTTTTCCGATTTCAACTAGTTTAATTGGTTTAGGACTTTAGGTAACCTATGATGTTTAGTAATCATATTTTCAACCGGTTTTTAGTAAAGTCCTATACCAGTTAAACTGGTTCAAACCAAAAAAAAAATAAAAGAAAAATATGAAAAGACAAAAATACCCTTACTAAAAATTTAAAAAAAAAGTCATAAGAAGGACTAAAATTGTCCAAAAAATAATAGTCAGAGATGTTAAATGACAAAAACATTTTGGTATTAAATTTGGAATTGTCATAAAAAACAATGAACCTCTGATGAAATTGATGGATAATACACTAGGCTTGAGCCACATGGATCGGCCCAAGAGAACAACTGGATCAAGAAAGCCCAAGAAGGAGACCCAACACGGAGCTACCGAAGAGTTCGATAAGAATTAGACTTAACGCTTATAATATTAGCAAGATTAAGGCTTATTAGTTATAATTAATGTAACCTGGACTCCCAATTAGAGGCAGTCCATGATTCTTTTTCCTTGTAGGGCTCTAGGCTCAAAATATGTATAAATAGACCCTCCATACACGGAGAAAGGGGACAAGCAATTCAGAGCAATACAAATATTCTCTCCACATATTTTTCCTACATATTTCCTATATTTTTGTCATTCTAACAGGTAGTGTTGGCTTGCCTTTACTACCCAGAAGTCATAAAACCAACAGAAATTAACTCTTTTTATTATTATCAAACTTTATTAAAAAAAAAAAACATGTCAAATTAGCTATTAAACTTATAATTTTGTACAATTAAATCATTAAACTTATAAAACTTGGTCGGTCAAACCATTAAACAATCAAAATACGTGCAAAAGATATTTTTTTTTTTTAGAGCAATGCTACAAACTCCTCATGTATTTTCCCTACAATCTTTCTTCCCTTAGACATTTGGTATTCAACATTTCATTAATGAGTTTCAAATGAAAATTTTATGTAAAGAAGATAAACCGTTTAGCTACGTTTACTTCAAAAATCTATTTTTTTTTCATTTTCTACTCTTATTTTCCAAAATTTTACGAGTAAATTTATTTTCTATTTTCTATTTAAAAAAAAAAAAAGAATTTCTGTACATAGTAAATGTCATACATGGCTTTGTTTGAACCACAAATGATTGGTGTATATTTCTCTCTTGTGACAATGCTGTTGGTCAAATGACACCACCCTTGTATCTGTATGGTCTTGTTTATAGCAGTGTAATTACACGTGGAGGTTTGGGGGTGGTGTATATATAGCCATAACAGGAGGCCATAGGTTAATCTGTTGTATAAAGGCAATGCCTCATCTATTCCAATTTGCCCTAATTATTTTGGCCTCCATTTCCATTCTCTTGAAATGGCAATGCCTCTGCTTCACAGCCCTAGCTGTTCATCCAACATCTGAAATCTTTGCACAATCTTTGCAACTGTGCAGGCCAACTACAAATTCTTGGTATATATGTACCGGTTCGGCATAGTGTGTACTATTGTTCGAGAATTATCCCGTCTGTTTCACTTTCGATCCTTAACTTTGATTGGTTTTACTTTTAGGGGCGTTTGGTTTACGGAATGTCAGATTACCTTAGGGAATGTTAGATTGCTGGGAATGTTAGATTACATACTAGGAATGTTAGATTTATGTGTTTGGTAAAAACTGATGAGCTATGTAATATAAACCTGTTTGGTTGATGAATTGTTGTTTATGTTATAATGGTTATTTTACCTTAATACCCTCATGTATTTGAAGAAATAAACAACTGATTGGATTATTAGTACACCCATTGTATATTAATACAGATTATATTAATCCAATAAGATTCATCAAATTAGTAGATATGAAGATTGGAAGTTAAAATTCATTAAATTGCTACAATTTGGAAGCAAAACTAGTTCATCACAAGAACAAACTCTCCACCGAAACTAAGTTAGCACCTAAAGCAGTAATCAATCTAACAGTTGGATACCATTTGAAAAAAGAACACCATTTTATTAACTTAATCAATTAATATGTATAGTTAACAAAATATTATGCTCCTCCAAATCAAAAGGCTAAAGATTGTAAGGGAATGTTATATTACCTAAGAGGATGAAGGGTATCACATTCCCTTGAAATTAAGGAATATGCTTATGTGGAGGGAAAACAACATTCCATGGGAATATTAGATAACTCCAACCAAACATGGGAATCTTATATAACTAGCCAAATATAACCTTTGTTATCCTATATAACCCGAACCAAACGCCCCCTTTAGTTGTCATCAGTTTTTTAAAATATCTCACTTTTAGTTTTAGAAAAGACGTTCTTAAAGTATATATATTATTTTCATGAAGTCAAGATATTTTGGGTATATAAGATTAAAATAGAACTTTTTTTTAGAAGTCGGGGAATTAAAATAGGCGTTTGTATAGCAAATTAAATCAGTGTTGAGGATCAAATGTAAAAATATCACTATAGTCCATATATCAAAAATAAAATAAACTATTATTTTTAAAAACTAATACAATTAATCTTGGTTATAATTTTTTAAAAATTTGAATTATAATTCTAGAAATGTGTAATATATAAAATGCGATACTTGAATAAGGAGTATTTGGTCTTAACTTTAGTTTCTAAAGTTAAGTTTATGGCTTTCAAAAGTTAAATTAAACCAAGTCTTAATCATATTTGACCTCAAAATATGAAGAATAAAAATAAAAATAAAATATTTGCACATAAAGTTTTACACTCATGTATATACGCAGTGCTGTATTATATATTAGAATTCTTGATATTAATTGATTACTTTATCAATTAGTGGACTTTACCACATGTACATTAGTCAAATGAAACCGTACCAATATGTATAAAGTTGTGCACGAATATTTGTATATATGTATCCTATCTTAAAATTTAAAATAAATAAACAATTAAAGTGGAATTTTGAGAAATATACAGGTAGAATAAAAAAAAAAAAAAAAAGAGTTTCACTTTTGGGGTAACTCAAATATAACAGTCGATTAATTAATCTGTGGTGGTGAAAACCTTTTTGTGTATAGCAATGTACTGATTGTGAGAAACCTATAAAATTAATTGGACAATTTGAGATTTATCTCAAAGTAATTTAAATTCATGGGTTGATGATATACTTATAAGAGTCATTTTCATTTTTGGTCCTATTGTTATTGGGGTATTGCCAATTTTAGTCCACTTCATTAATTTTTGTCACATTGCGACCAATCTTATTTAGTCATTGCCACTTTTAGTCCACCGTTAAAATTTTCGTCAAATAACCGTCCAAAAAAGAGGTATTTTGATATTTTCATGCTTTGATCATCGCTTTTACCCTTTGTAGTGGTTTTTCTTACAGATTTTCATCCAATAAAGAGGTCCGGCGAAAGCCATGGCTTTGTAATGTGGCTCACATGGCTTTTGTCGGACCTCTTCAATGGATGAAAATGTGTAAGGAAAACCACTGCAAAGGGTCAAGGAGATAACCAAAGCATGAAAAGACCAAAAATACCCCTATTTTGGACGGCAATTTGACAAAAATTTTAACGGTGGACTAAAAGTGGCAATGACGACTAAATAAGACTGGTCACAATGTGGCAAAAATTAACGAAGTGGACTAGAATTGGCAATGCTCCAATAACAGTAGGACCAAAAATGGAAATGACTCTAGTTATAACTTATAAAAGAAAAGTTGGAGGAGCTGAGGTATAGCATGCTGCTCACAAAATTAAAGTCCATATATGCACATTGATTAATGAGTGTGCAATAGTAATGTGTCGTTTCACATTAAATGTGCACCCCATATATATAGTAAAATTGTAATGTAATGATGAGTGTCTTCATTCTCCTAAATTGTAAAAAACATCATTACTCTCAATTTCTGATGTGTGAATCGAATGCAAGTGTTTGCACTAAGCTAGGAAAAGGGAGGACAAGCAGCTGTGGTAAGGGAGCTGAGACTGAGCTATTGGCAGATCGAACATGTTAAAAGGATTGAATCCGAACCCCGACTATCTTCACATGTTTCCGATGTACTAAAAATCGAACATTTAAATGGTCAACGAAACAGAACTCTTTAATTTTGTGTTGTATTAATCAATCAGTTAAACTATATGGGGCGAGCGAGAAAGCAATGATTTACTCATGTGGGTGGGTGTTGCAGAGCTATTTGCAGAATATGTCACACACACGTTTGGGGGGTGTTGGGTAGAGGGGTAGGGGTGAGGGTAGGGGTGAGGGTGAGGGAGGGGTATTAGTGGAGAGTGTTAGACAGTAAGCAAAAGCCCTTACTGAGTTTGGGAATTGTTGAAACACAGTAAGCAAAAGCCTGCAAGAGAATCTGACCCCTAAACATGGCAACACAGAGGAACTGACCCTCACCCCTTAATTTTACACTTTACCCACTTCACACACTTGCATATTATTACTCTCTCTCTCTCTCTCTCTCTCTCTTCTCTCTCGTGTGCTCTTCACCTTTTGCAGAAATCTTGGTGAACCAGAAAGCTAGGGAGGAGAAGCAGATCAGAGCAGATTATATATTATGGTTCGTTCTGCAGTAGATCTGGTGCTTGCATGGATAGTATAGGGGGCCGGGGATAATGTGATGCAACAAAACCAGAATAATATAATCTCAGAGAATCCATTCATTATTCTTCTTCTTCTTCTTCGATCTTCTTCTCATCATATCATCAAAGTACAGTACAGTTCTCCCCCCACTGCCTCCTCCATATGTTCATGGAGTTCACTCTCAAGATTATCACCAAAACAACCTTTCTGCTTTCTCTCACTCTCTTCTTCTCCCTTTATGCACTCTCCACCACTCAACACCCCCTGGGTAAGTGGCTTAACTTCGGTCTTTTTTTTCTTTTTTTTTTTCATTTTACTGTAAATTAAATGTGTGTTAGTTAGTTAGTTGTTGATATGATTAAGTTCTTCCTGCAATTCCCCTCAGAAACCACACCTCGGCCATTTGCTGGACAAGTTGAGTTTTACTTCCAGGTCAGCCTCTTACCCTAATTTTCATCATGCATATCTAGCTAGTATACTTTTTGGATAACCAGAGAAACGCGCAACCACTATGTGAAGATGGATCCTAGCCGATATAGGATTACAAAGAGGTAAACTAATCTTATTTGATTGGTTCAAAACAAGAAGGCTGAGATTCAAACCACCTTGTGCATGGTTACAAGTTTTTATATATTCCTAACCATATATCTTGGTAAGGGTTACCACTCTAGATAGTATACTTGGTGCATTTTTGCCTGGCTATGCTTGATATTCAAAATCGGGTCTAGATGGGTCCGGACATGATCTAGCAATTAGCAAAGAATGGAATAATTATTAGAGACATTAAAAAAACAGTAAAGAAATAGTGGTTGGATTTCTGGGTTTGGTGTAGCTAGCTAGCTAGCTAGCTAGCAAGCATTATTTGAGCAGTAGCAGAAGAACAGCAATGGTCCCATCCATGCTTCCATGCAGAAAAGTCTATGCGCGCACGTTAGCATCTATCTTTTCCATGATCGACCTGATGAAGTCTCAACATCACATGTACATACACATATACTATTGCATCTATAGGGTCATTGTCCTCTTCTTTCTTTAACAAGGAAAAAAACATACATCAACCATGTCACATGCTCTTACATTTTCTTTTATTTTGCATTTTAATTTACTCAATATTTTATGTGCCCCTAAAAATTGATAAGGTTATTTATTATGAAATTCTATAACTTCACATATTTTGTAAACTTTTACTTTATACTTGTTATGAAATGCATATGAATTCAAGGGGCAACTAAACCTAACTGTTGACTCTTTGTGTTTCATTAGGTTGAGAAAGTAGCTATGAACATGTACTGCATTGTAACAGACTCAGTAGTACTAAAAAAAAAAAAAAAACTGAGTTTACCAAACAATTGGTTTGTTAATTAAGTATAAAATTCTAAATTCATTTTTTTTTGTATTAATTGTTTATTGAGTTTCTTGGTTTGAGTAGGTTATTATGAATAGCCTAAATTAGTTTACCAGCTCTTTTGTTGATTAGACTCAAAAAATGAGTTTCACCTAGAATTTACATCCTGGTAACCAAGTTATATTAGTGGACATTTTTACCCTTATATCATTTCTCTATTAATGTGTATAGCCCTTGGGGCGCACACTAGCGTAGCTAGTGACTCGTGGTGATATTGCGAGGTGACACTCGGAGAAACGACAAATATTCAATTCAATAATTTTATTTTTTTATTTTATTTTATTTTCTTGAACTAAATTTAATTGGAAAATGTGTGTACATAGCAGATAATGAAGAAAACCGGCGAGAAGTTGAGCGTCGGCGGCGGAGCAAGGAGGATGCTGGGTGGGCCAGGGTCGTCTCCGCCGCGGTGCACGTCAAAATGCGGGAGGTGCACGCCATGCAAGCCAGTGCACGTGCCTGTGCCGCCCGGAACGCCGGTCACGGCAGAGTACTACCCTGAAGCTTGGAGGTGCAAATGTGGCAACAAGTTGTACATGCCCTGATGCCCTTATCCATTATATAAATATATATATTTAGATCCATAAATCAAACAACATCAACATATATCATCATTAAATATTACTAGTTTATCAATCTCTCTCCTTTTTTTTTTTTTTTCTTTTAATTTTATGGATTGCATTTTCTTATGACGTGGAGGGCTTTTGGGGAAGTGACCGGAACACCACCGATTCACCGGGCTTAGGTTCATAGGTTGCGGCGGCGATCCGATGCGCCAGTCTGCATCGCTGAAACGGTGATTTGTTAAGGTTTTTATTTAGCGTACAGTACAAACTATCATCAGTGAACATACCTGATCATGTCCTTGTAAAGTTTACCACAATTTCCAAACTTTTTTTTTTTTGTGTAAATAAATTAATAAATTATGGTAGAGATTAATTATATGAAAAACTTGTAAGGTATCAACCCAGTTATTATTGTCTGTCCACACACCTACTAATGTACATTCAATACACAAATAATATATTTTTAATCTATTAAAAATATATAGTACATTGTATTGGTCAAGGAAAGTATTGTATAATGTACCTTCAAATGATTAATGTAATTTTAGTATATTAAAAATATATTTTTTTGTTATGATTCACACAACACTGGGTAAATCATAGTTTACACAATACTTTGCCATATCGATTCGTACTCACGATCATATATTATATATTATAAATACTTATACTCAGAATACTTGGTACAAACAGATACTCCCTCTGTCCCATTTTACCTGTCTAATTACTTTCCTTTTTAGTTTGTCCGAAAATGTTGTCCTCTTTCCAAAATTGAACATCACCATCATTCTATTTTTTCCTAATTTACTTCTATGACTTTTGTTTTCTTTATTGCTTTTATTTTCAAAAGTGAAAAAGTAAGGGGCATAATTGAAAAATACATCACATTTACTTTAATTTCTTAAAAAGGGTGCAAAAATTAAATGAGACAACCAATTTGGGACGGAGGGAGTATATTATATATAGTTTATCTGGTACAAACAGATATATTATGTATAGTTTATCTGGTACAAAATATACTGATCAGCGTCTTAAAATTTGGTCGAAAATTGAGAGGAGAGAGAAAAAGGAAGGGGCACAACTTCCAAAAGGTGGGTGGGTGGAACCAAGGGTGAATCTGCAGAGTTGGGGCCATTGACAGTGCGATAACATGGAGGGGAGGGGAGGGGATGCAATGCAATGGAAGTTTGCAATGTGTGTGACTGTGTAGTGTAGGTCATGGGTAGCATAGCTTGTTGCAAATCAAGACAAATTATTGAATAATTCAAGGGTTTGAATGACCGGTGAGGGCCATCACCTGTTTTCTTCTGCTTTTTGTTGCCTATGTAATCTCTTTGCTCTCCCATCATGGATCCTCCTTTTTCTTTTTACCTCCCAAATTATTCACCATTTTCATTCCTTCCTTGTTATTATTATTACTATTATTTAAGTTTTACTATGTATTTGACAAAATTTTACCTCCTCACTTTTATTTCTTGGTATGATAAATAATAGTATTAATTACTATTTTGGTCCTTTGACTATGTTGTAATTATCAAATTGGTCTTCACCTATCAATTTTGATCAATTTAATCTTCAACTATTGATTTACTAATCCATTTGGTCCTTTGTCAAACTGATCGAGGATTGATTTGGTAATTACAGATGACCAAATCGGCTACGAAATCAATAGTTGAGGATTTAATTAGTCAAAATTGATAATCAACGACCAATTTAGTAATTACAACATAGTCGAGAGATCAAAACGGTGTTTAATTCTAAATAATAATAGACTATTTTCATCATGTAGGTCTCCAGAAAAAAGGTGTTCAAATCAAGATTTTGAAAATAAGAGTAGAAAATGAGATTAAACATAATATATTTTCTTTTATTTTATTTTTTTGAAAAAAAAAAGAGTTATATAAACCCTTTAAATGGAGCCCTCTAATTAAATAAGTTTATCAAGACCCCTTTAAATCAATAAAATATGTAATTAAGACTTAGGGAGTGTTTGGTTGGTGGCTGATCAGCCAAAAAATAACTGATTTGACTCAATTTACCTGTTTGACCCATGAATAAGCTCATTTGGAGTGTTTGGTAAATGTCTTGTTGACATTAGCTGGTTGGCCAATCATCTAAAATATAAAACGCTTATGTACCCAACGTTTTTAATCAGATTATTGTAAATTAATTGTAAAATGACTCTTCTATCCCCAATAAATCCCTAATTTGATTTCAATCTTTCACCTTTGTCATTTCACTCATTTACACCTGCCTCTTCCCATTCTGCCTCTTCTCACTTGCGATGGTCTTTGATATGCTTGTTCTCACTTGTGCTTGGTAACCTTCTCAACTACTTTTTCCGATCCACCGTCTCACACCGGTCGCCACTACTCTTGTCGGTCCAAGGTACTCTCGCCGGTCCTCACTATTTCTCTCCAATCGCCGGTCACCACTCCTACTCTCCAAGGTTAATTCATCCCCTCCATATATCTTTCTCTCCAATGCACTTGTGTTAAATGGAAAATGCCTATTTTTTGTTGCTTTTCTCCCACTGCCGAATTAGCTCATGCAAAATCAAAGATTAAAATGTGTTTTCTTGTCCAGCAAATGTCATTTGTACAATATGTATTTATGGGTAAATATTTTATGGCTTCCTGTGTACATATTTTCTAGTTTAATTTTCTAATTTTCGTGTTCTGTTTTTTTTTTTAAATTTTATTATTTTTTTAAAAAAAAATTGAACTGTGTGAATTTATATTTAGACATGTGGTGAGTTATCTTTGATTTGTGGTTAATTTAGGTGAGTATTGAATAAATGCAATGCGTAAACTAGAGTTCGTATTTCTAGGTATATATTTGATGGTTTGCTAAGTATATATTTTTTGATTTCCAATTGATGTATTTATGTTCTGGTTTTCTGGTGTTCTGTTTTTTTTTTTTCATGAGTAGACACTAATTTATTATTATGTTATTACTTAGATGGCACCGAATCAAAAAAAAATGTACTTGAAGGTCAAAGTGAGAACAACAATGGAAACTAACATGATAAAGATTCAGGCAGGGTTAGTTGGTCAAAAGAACAGCTTCACATTCTTTGTGATCTTTGTATACAATATGTTGAAAAAAGTAAAGGGAAAAGCGGCGGGATAACCTCTCGAAGGTTACTGTGGAAGAAGATAGAAGCAGAATTTCAAAAAAATACAAACCTTAAATGGGATAAAATGAAACTAAAATACAAGGTAGATTGGATGAGAACTAGATGGGGTGTGTGAAAACAACTCAAAGGAAGAGAGATAGGATTAGAATGGGATCTTGAGAAGGGAACTATTAGTGCTACTGATGAGTAGTGGAATTTGAAAATTAAGTAAAATCCAAAGTTTGAGGCTTTTCGGGAAGAAGGGTTTGATTTTGAACTACAAACTAAGATGGATCAAATTTTTGGTTGTTATGCTCAAGGAGCACTTAAGTTTAGTCCAGTATTTGATTCCTCGCAAGGACATTTGCAACATAAAAATGATGAAGTCTATGTTCCTTCACCTCCTTGTAATGATACTTCCCATGTTGATCTTGGTGACATGGATGAGACTCATGGTGATGATAATGATTATAGTACATGGGATGATATGTGGAAAGAGTCTATACCTAACCCTCAAGATACAGAATTTGAGAGAAGTGAAAAAAGTATAGGTAAGAGGGTTTTAGAGGTTAATTCTTTACAAAGTAGTAAGAGTGCAAGGATTGAAACCACTAAAAAGAGATTAGTAAGAGGGTTTTAGAGGTATACGATTAGTAATCCAAGTCTCAAATCCCCTAAGCCACCACAAGGTAGTTTAAAAAGTTTGTTTCATTAATTATTATTATGGTTAAATATACTTATTTTTTTGAAGGACAGTTAAATATACTTATAATTTATTAACTTTTATATACATGTAGGGAAGTATTACTTAGTGGATAAAGGCTTTCCGGAAAGAAATGGATATTTGACACCTTACTCCAAGACTAGATAGTAGATATCATCAATCAGAGTTTCGTGGAGCAAACCCAAGGGGATCTCAAGAAGTATTTAATCAAGCTCATTCATCTTTAACAAGTTGCATTGAGAGGGCTTTCGGTGTTCTTAAAGCTCGGTGGGAGATATTGCAAAAATACCGATATATTCATTAATAGATCAAAATAGACTTATTTGCTCATGTTTTGCATTGCACAACTACATAAGAAAAAACACAATTGGTGACCCCGGTTTTAGATTCAATGATTCATTGATCAAGATCCAGAGTTCATACCTCCATATATTTTTGAAGATGTTGAAGCTAACTTTGTACCGGGTGATGATAATATGAGAACCCGGGAAATGACGATTATTCGTGATAACATTACATCTAGTTTGATTGCATCTATGCGTCATTCCTAAAGTATTATTACTTGTATTAATTGTATTAACTATTATGTTGAATTGATGTTTTTGATGTTCAACTATTATTAACTACAAAGTCTTCCTCTATAATTGTAACATTATTAATAATCACAAAAAAAAAAAAATTAATAGTTAACATTTTATTGACAACAATAACAACAGTAGCAACAACAACAATAGCAGCAGCAACAACAACAACAACAACAATAATTAATAATAAATACAAATAAATTGTAAAGGTATTTAAAGCAAATAAATTGTAAAAGTAATACAAAAATTAAGAAATTAGCACAATGTCCTTATAGGTCATTTTATATACAATCAGCTATCAGCTAACAACTAATTTACCAAACACTTTTCTATAATCAGTTAATACAATCAGTTGGTCAAACCAGTTAACAAATCAACCATTAGTTATCAGCTAACCCAATCAGTTATCAGCTTTCAGCTGATTGCCAAACACCCCTATAATCTTTTATATAATTAGCATGTTACTCTTGATTTGACATTAAATAGGCCAGCTTTCACATTTGCTATTATTTCAATGTAGAGATGAAATGTCATATGATGTCGTGATGAATTAACGCAAACTAAATAATCTTATATAAAGACTTAAAAATAATAAAGTAATAAACTATCGAACGCAGACAACTATGGTTGGTTCTATTCGACACCTTCAAACAACATGGTGTGGAACGAAGACCACCCCTTGTCTTAGACAATCTAATTGAATTGGGGCGACCACCCCTTGTCTTAGACTCGATGGGGAATGGCTTGGCCATCCTATATATGGTGCGCAACGAAGACAACTTGTCTTCATCTGGAAATTGCACTACATTATCTAATTTAGGTTAAGTCATCACCACAGTGGATAGCCATATTGAAATAATAGAACGCATAGATGTTTAGTTAGCTCCCAATTAGTGGTAACTTATTAAATATATAAGATTAAAACTCCATTTTTTCTTTCTTTCTTTCTTTCCTCTTTTTTTTTTTTTTTTTTTTTTTTTTTTTTTTNTTTTTTTTTTTTTTTTTTTTTTTTTTTTTTTTTTTAAGATCTAGATAAAGCCTTAAAAAATAACTAAATGGCTCAATTGCACTATTTGGTTGACTTGAAAACTCTCTTTTTTTGAAACCACAACCAACCAACATTCTATTAAACCTTTATGGGTACAAGGTTCTCAACAAACACAAAAGGGGACACATCCCATACCAAACACTAAGCCCGAGAGGTCCCTCTCACACCTAAAGAGTATGTTATTTCCTATTCAACGAACAATTAACAAAGGTAAAAGAAAATAAGTTAAAAGAAGAACACGAACTACGACATTGGTCTACCAGTATACTAACATGATGTATCTCCTTACCAGGAGGTCACCCATCCCGTGACTGCTAGAAGCGTGCTTCAAGCACGCTTAACCACAGAGTTCCTTGGGTATCACCCATCTCGTGATTGCTAGAAGTCAAGCACGCTTAACCATAGAGTTCCTTGGATATCTGGTCGCCATATCCTACTTAAAACCAATCGGTGACAAGTAGGTAGACATTAACCATTTAACCACATCCCTCCATGGTAAGCCACAATGCCACGTCTCGAATCAAGCAGGAGCTGAACTCAGCCAACCTAGTCGACGCCCAACTTAGCAAGTTAGCATATGACAAATCCAAACGATAACTCCATAAAGCATTGCAAAGATTCAAGCAGTCTGAGCGAACCCCAACCTTCACCAAACCCCCGCTCCTTAAATCATGAAAGCGCCTCTCTACATGCCATTGTCTCTGAGGCGTATGGGTCCATACAATACATGAGTTGACCATTAGTGGCCACTATAAACCTGTCATCCCCGTCGCACAGCACCACCCCAAAACATGTCGCACCACTCGCATCATGCAATTCCACTACTCAATCCCTAATAAAAGTCTACCTAATCATATTAAGCAAATGAAATCAACAAGATCTAAAATCATAAATTGGAATTGAAATAGCAAATGCAATTCCACTACTCAATCGCTCGTACGCAACGGTTTTCTGGCTATAAATCCTTCTTCGCGCTCCGTTTGCTCATCAAGTCCTTATATTTGGCCATTGTAACCCCGGGACCTGTAAAATCATCTAAACAAACCAAAATATAGCTTTGCAATAAAGTTACACATTAGAGCATGAAAACGGCATAAACAATTCACAAAAGAATGCCAAACGCTACTAATTAACGCCAACTTAGACCCTTAATTCTAGCTATATTTAGTGCTTATCAAAGTTTCCACACTTAACTTTGCTTGTCCTCAAGCAAATCATTTCAAACCAAAATCACATAAGTACCAAAGATAGCTAGGATCACTCAATTGGACACTTGGTCAATCAACAAATGAATGCAAAAGCTACCGAAGAGGGGGAAATCCCTCATGCTATCTACAAAGAGTGGTAGCTAGATGTCACACAACTCAAGAAATATTCCCGGGAAGCAAAAACCCTTTAAAGATAAACAATTAAGCATTGGGGACACACCTCTCACACCACTTTCAAGCATACAAACCAAAGTTGGATTCACCTCTTATTTAGCTAGGGCCTTCAAGCCGATCCCACTAGTGGGAACGATGTACACTACTCGATCAACTCTTCCAACCGAAACGCCAAAGCCCTATGCGTAAAAATAAGTGAGGGTAGGGACATGGACCACTCACTTCCAATAGCTTGGGGCAGTCCCTCTTTCTTCTCACTTCCTAGGGTAACGTCATCGGGGGACCCGACTTCACATGGAGCTCCATGCTTTTTCGAAGACAGTGCAATGGGTGCCCGAATCCTAGCAAAGAGGCTCACCTCCTCTCTATTTTCTCATCTACTAGGAACATTTTATGTGGACAACCGACTTCAAGTATAGCTTTTGCTTTTCCGAAGACTATGGTTGAACACAACCTAGCGAGATGGCTTTCCTCGGTTTTTATCTCTATGATTGGCCTTTTTCCTTTTCTACTTTTCTTCATACAACCCCTCATGCCTTTTTCTTGGGATTAAGGGATTTTTCACTCTAAGCTCACTAATAAGCTCACCTTTTGCCCCATGCCCTACCAAAATTAGTTCAATTCCGGGCTTCGCTTATATTATCTTTCTCAAATTAAGAAGTGCACACTCCCACTTCGAGAAATTCTTGACTAAGGTCCTACCTAAATAAGAAGTGAACATCATGCAAACAAGCAAGAATGTAAACCTATTTGGTTCTAAGCACTCTCATGGGTACAAAAAAAAGTAATTTCCCAAAGATATTTCAAGAATAAAAAAAAATTATTGGCATCTAGTCAAAGCTCTTCCTAGATAACACAAACAATGACTCACTCTCCAAATATCAAGCACACCCATTCATCATGACCACAAGACCAATTAAGCAATCAAACAACAATAAGCACAAGGTGCATCCTTTCCACACTTTAAACTAAACATCGTCCTCGATGTTGCTTTGAGAACTAGGTGGATTAAAAAAAGGAACACGGGTCTAAAACAATCAAACAAGCAACAACCCCCTTTCCAAACTTTAGTAGTGTCTATGGGGTGTGGGGTAACTACAAAGATAT
The DNA here is from genome assembly GCA_003576665.1 of Ipomoea trifida. NCBI lineage: Eukaryota > Viridiplantae > Streptophyta > Magnoliopsida > Solanales > Convolvulaceae > Ipomoea > Ipomoea trifida. The sequence continues at coordinate 13,055,818 of CP025655.1, read as the reverse complement.
CCTTTTGTGAAACAATGAATGGCATGCTCATCATTTGTGCAAAGTACTAAGCAAAACTACACATATTTCCACACTTTAAAATTGAAGACGGGGCATTAATGTAAAAAGGGATAAGAGGTTACAACCAAGTGAGCATCCCTTTCTTTTTCCACACTTTAGCTTCCAAGCATCTCGCCTCCATCATTAAAGCTACATCAAGCAAAGTTACTTCATGCAAACAAATAAACGCAATGCAAAGGAGTGGCGGAATTCAAATGAAAATGAAAAACAAAAATAAAGTGCAACAATGTAAGGAATTAAAGAGATTACAACTTCTAAAAGTGTCTAAAAGTGCTAAAATGAAAGCCAGAATAAAGCAAAACTAGAAATGTAAAGCAATATTCAAATGTTCAAGTCAAGTCACTAAAATAGAACAACCACGGTTAACCCATCAACCAAAGCATATCAACTACTCCGGGGGTGGATGTGGATGGAATCTCATGAATTGCTCCCGGAGTTCATCAATTTGTGCCCTTTGTGCCTCTAGTGCCCTATGAATGGCCTCCTATGCTCTTTGTTGCCTTTCCATATTCTCTAAGTGAAATTGGTCTTGCCTTGCCATAGCCTCTAAGTAGAGTTGGTGATGGAATGCTTGCATAGTCGTCCAATTCGTCACGGTGACATAGTGTTGTGGCATCGGTGGAAATGTAGGCATAGGTGGTGGTGGTGGGTCCATATCATCATTTTCAGGGATGGGAGTGATCTCCAGTAATAGCATGTCCTCTCGGGACAAAGGTGTCATCTCTGACTCTCGCACCCGAACCTCCTGCGCTGATTGGGCTGTGTATCCAAGCCCTATGCAAAGCCGGCTAACCAATGGCCTGACAAAAATGGTATCCACTCCCTCAGCACTCTGTGTGTCGAGCCATGTCTTGCAAATCATCCCCATGTTGATGAGGTTACTCGTATCCATGCTCCATAGGGCAAAGAAGTCGGTACGGTACACCTTGTTAACGTTGTACCTCCTTCCCGTCCAATGATATGCCAATAAGCGCCTCACCACCTTTAAGTCATTCCGAGCAATTTGTGACCCATGCACTCTCGATCATTGCCACCTAATCCCCAGTCTAGCAATGGTAGCCCAATAATCAATCGGGGTCCTATTATACTCAAACTCAAGTGGTAAGGTCCGATACCACTCATCCTCTTGCTCCTCATGGGTATAGAAACCTAATAGACGGCTTAAAGTATTCACCGATATGTGGTGAGTAGTGTTGAAGACTCGGAACTTGATGGTAGGACTAGTGAGGTCCTTAGGCCGTCCCGAAATCTCCAAACTAGCCACAAACTCATGTACCACCGACCCCAAAGTATGGTCTCTCCACTAAAAAATATGGCTCCAATAAGGTTAGCTCATGAGCCTTTCTACACCCTCTCGGCACCCGAACGAATCCATGAGAGGTAGATCGATGTAGCTCCATCGGGCTATCGGCTTGATCCTAAAGTGATTGAACCTAGTTAAGGTTGCCGCACTCATTTCTATCCTTCGGGCCCCCGCTTGAATCCCTACTAGCTCTTCTTGTGGCCTAGGGGCTTCAATTCCTACCCTTTGACCTTGACTACTTGATTCTCTAGTCTCTCTTATTCTCTTTGAAACATTGGACCTTGAGTTCCTCATTTTCCTACACAACAAAAATTTTGCAACATAATACAAAAACTCACATGTATGGGTCCACAAAGATTAGTCCAAGAAAACCAAGTATTTGCATTTCATTATTTTCTACAAGAGTCAAAAATTAGCATTGAAAGCAAGAGACATCAAGCAACAAGTATTCAACAAGAGAAATTATGTAGCCACACTATTTCATTTTTTTTCCTTTTCAAATTCAACAAAATGTACTTCTAGCAAGCATGCAATATATTTCAAGTTGCCAATCTTCACAACATTCCTCTTTTTTTTTTCTTATATTTTTTTCAAATTCAGTTTCAAGAATGTTCAAAAATTTTCACAATCATTTTTTTCTACAAGGCTATGGCTAAAATCAACAATTGAAGGACAACATTTAAGCATTAGCAACATATGAGCAAAGAACAAATTAAATTAAGGCACAAAGTTCATTCATTTCTCATTGAAGCATTTATACAAACACCTAGTGTGCATACTAGAACATGAAGATTCTTTAACAAAAATGAACAATGCAATTCAATTTCTATGCACTAACACATCAAGAAACAAGTATACAATGATTTCAAACATCAATTTGAGCATAATATATCAAAAATTCGTAGCCCTAAAGATTGGGTAAAAATCCCCAAATTGAAAAGAAGATGGAATCTCTTACCTTGAATTGATGTTTGGAATGGATTAAAGTGTGTATCTTGAATATGTATTGGTGTATTTGTTGTGTACGGGCGTAACTTGGGTCGTTCACTACCTTGGATTGAAGTTGGGAGGGGTTTGGGAGAAGAATAGGTGGGTTTGGAGTGTGTTTTGGCCGAAATGCAGTGCTGTTCGCGATTTATTTATGGGCGATATACGCTGGTGCGCACGTGCGTACGCACCTTCGTACGCCCTCTAGTTCATGCGTGATGAATTCTGAACACGTGTGAATTATTTTCAGTGTGCTCCCATGAGCCACACCACGCGACCTGGCTCATATCACGCGTGATTTGAGTCACGTACGAGCATGCGTATGATCGTAAGCATGATCACACGCGGCCAGATTCTACACTTCTCCTATTTCTTTTGAAATTTCACTCCCGTTTGAGATTTGAAGCTCCTTAGTGACTTTCCCTACAATGTTAACTAAAAAACAAGAACAAAAAATAGCAAATCAAAAAAAAAACAACCCAAAAATAAAAATAAAAGAAAGTAACAATATTCACACGATAGGCTTGGGGTGCCTCCCAAGAGCGCCACGTTTAACGTCGTTCGTGGCTAGACTCAACAAAAGAAAACTATCCCACAAAGCATACCAAGACTGGGACCTCACCATGCGTCCCATCCACTTTTGAGTTGAGGTATGCCCAAAGGTGTTTGGCACCCACAAACTCGAGCACAATCATTCTCGAGATCAACCCAAGAACGACCTTAGAGATTGTGCTCAATCCCTCAAAAAGATTTTGCAATTCATCACTCATTTTCTTCTCACCTTTCCCCTCAAAATTTATATAATTCAAAGCACTTAGTTGGGAGAACACTTCCTCAATCCCTTCTTTCTTTTCAACCAATCTCCCCTCAAAATTGTTGTAAAAAATGACAACTTCACCAAACCTTATGTCACCCTCAACACTACCACTCACCATTTCCTCATCCCCACAATCAAAGTCCCCACAAGCATCATAAAAAATTCCATGAAAATAAGAGGACTCATTATCACTATCTAAACTAGACTCACACCTCCAAGCACGGAAGGTGAGTTCAACACAATTATCATAGGAAATCATAGAATCACTATCACAACTATCAATAGAATCATCCTCCAAAGAACTAAGACAATTATCATCACAAGAATCACAAGCAATTTCATCACAAGATTGAGCACACGTACTATCAAGAGTAGAGTTAAGAGTTTTACCACTTGGCTCCTCATCTTCCCATACTATTTCAATTTCCTCATCACTATCTTCTTCACATCCCAACCCCTTTTCATTCTCCAATTAGTGGATTGGGATCTCTTCAAGCACCGGAGTCTCGTTTAGCATGGGATTATCTTTGGCTCTTGATATTTCCGGGAGTGTTTCACCACTTCCCAAGGTACTAGCAAGGGCCTCCTCTTGGATTCCTCTTGAGAATTCTTCTACCATGAATACCAATTGTTCTTCCATTTTCTTCCATGGTTGCAATGTATCTTCTCAGAGTGCAATAAGATCTTCTTCAATGTCCTTCATGACTTCGGCTTTGAGGTTAGCCATGTCCTCCTTAGCATCATTTACAGACTCTTGCAACTTCATTTCTAGGCATTCAATGTCATCATGATAGTGTGGTGGGGGATTGTCATAGTAGGTATCCTCAAAGTGTGAGTGATTGTATGGTTCATTTGTGTATGATGGGGGTTCATTTGTGTATTGAGCATCATAAGAATCATAGGAATATGTGGCATATGCTCTTTCCAATTGGTGGTGGGGGTGGGTACTCATATGGTGATGGATAGTTATCCATGTAAGGAGTAGAGCATGAGTATTGGTCTTGAGTATGGTATGGTGGTGGAGATTGATAGTTGGGTGGATAAGAAGAGTAATCATGTGTAAAGGAAGGGTAATGGGGGTGGTGTTCACATGCTTGAGGTGGAAGATGTGACCAAAACCCTCTTCTATGGGGTGGATACCCATAAGGAGGTTCACTTTCATACAAATGTGAGCTTCTTTGGTATATTTGTCAACAATTTCATGCACAAAGCATCACCAAACAAAGGTCTTTGCAACTAAAAGTAGTTGCAAGTGAGCCAAAAGATATACAAGCACAAGTATGCGCACTTCAATTCAAGTTCAACAAGTAACCAAAATGAAATAGAAAACAAAGAAAAATAAAAGCAATTCAAGAACTCTTAAAAATAAACTTCCTAAATGTCAAAGCACACAACTCAAATACCGTTTGCCACACCCGACAACGGCGCCATTTTGAAGGAGTAGTTTCAGTGGTGGTGAAATAATGGAATAAGAAGGGTAAAACGGAGAAGAAGTTCCCCGAGTGTCGGTCTCGAAGGATAGCAAATTGGAACCGAGTCAAATGATTGGCATTCAAGGGAGTTGGTCACTAAGAGTTGCAAGAATCCACTAAGGTAAAAGGGAGCATTTGGATTGAGGATTTGAACAAAAGAAAGCAAACAGGAAATAAACCAAATAAAGCATAGGGAATGAGTCGTGCGCAACCATTATGCATCATCGTGTTTCTAAGGTATAAGAGAGTTATCGGGTGATGTGCTACTACCGTTCCCCCTTTGGGTACTAGGAACTCTCTAGCATTGGAGTGCCTTTAAGCAACCAAGAGGCATTTTCACAAACACTTAACCTTCATCACCTACCTACTAATCCTCTTAAGGATCTACATAGAAAGTCACAATTGATTGGAGCTTGCATTTAATTCTAGCACTATCATGTATAGATCAAAGCCTTAGAACATTCAAAGAGGTGATCAATCTCAAAGAACACACACAAATCATCAATTATGAGCAAGAACAATAGATCCAATCCACACAATCAAATCTCCAACATAGGAATTAGAAATCAACACTTAACATCATGCAATTCCACTGTTGGAAAAAATGGCAATAAGTTATGCCGAATTTTCGAACATTTTTCCATCTCAGTACCACACAAACCTTCGAGAGGTTGAGACCTCTCGAAGTAGCGTCGCGGCAAGGATGGCAGTTCGAGACATCACTGATGTCTCGTTGCACGCCTTGGCCGTGCGAGACATCAGCGATGTCTTGTACCTCGGCAACGCGCGAGACATTAGCGATGTCTCGCGGCACGCCTCGGTAGCGTTCGAGACATCGCTTGATGCCTCGAAGCGGGCGAGTTACGCCCGAGAGATGAGATCTCTCAAACGAAGTCGGTCTCGCGAACCTCTCAAAGGTTGATGCTTCGAACCTCTCTCACGAGCGATGTCTCATGGCTTCCAGGGTAACTCGTAGTGATCTCTAGTAGCGACGTATCACTTCCACTGTGACTGTGCATAAGAATGACCTTTGGCATTAAGGAATTAATGTGATTAATCCTGCCATTATTTCTTATTAATACACTGTTAGTGGGAAGTAAATTCGTGCTTAGTGGATGGAGGTTACATGTGAGGAATGAATGTCATTATTCAATGCTATTTATCACATCTTCTACTATATATTTCCAGGTTGAGCAGGAGATTTACACATGAAAAAGAAATCGGTTTTTGAACCTCAAAACTCTATTCCTCCTTCGTTCTAGCCACCTGTGTTCGTTCCACGTTCTCGTTCACCGGATCCAAGTTTGTGTGCTCAAACGGCGGATCGTAGTATGTTTTATCCTGGGAAACCTAGACCGCAACGCTCCAGCACCCCGGGAGGCGGTAAATAAGGTTTTAAGGACAGAGGCAACTCGACTCGTACTTACAACTACCCCAAAAGTCCGTTCTCCCCGTCCCTTATATTCTAGGTTTATTGAACCTTTGTTGTAGGTTTAAATTCCTGGAATTTCGTGGAATTTCTTGTAATTCTTGTTGTTAGTGGATTTTCTATTTTCGTCCATTTTTCTTGGGTATTTCGAGAATTGTTTCCCAACATCCACTACTCAATCCCTAATAAAAGTCTACCTAATCTTATTAAGAAAATGAAATCAACAAGATATAAAATCATAAATTGCAATTGAAATAGCAATAGAATTGAAACAAGATCAATGATAGAAATAGGAATTACCTAATAAAAAGCAAAGTAGAATCCAATAGAATGCTTGAATGTAAATTGCTTCTTTCCAAAATGAATCAAAGTAGACTATTGATGAAATGTAAACCTAAAGACTAAGCTCTGGAAATGGAAAATCTAACCTAAAAACTAAGCTACTGCTTAAAATTCCCTCAAAAGCCTCTTAACTAGGCGTTGATTCTGGGTCGCGTACGAGGGTGCGTACGCCCGTATGCAAGCGCGTATGCGACGATTTTTTGGCTATAAATCCTTCTTCGCGCTCCGTTTGCTTGTCAAGTCCTTATATTTGGCCATTGTACCCTAGGGACCTGTAAAATCATCTAAACAAACCAAAATAGAGCTTTGCAATAAAGTTACACATTAGAGCATGAAAACGGCATAAACAATTCACAAAACAATGCCAAACGCTACTAATTAACCCAAACTTAGACCCTTAATTCTAGCTATATTTGGTGCTTATCATTGGGAGATGAGACCTCTGTTCTACACCCTATCATTCCTTGCCCCTCAAAACCACCACATCATCCACCTAGCCTAACACCTCACCCCTATCTTTTCCAAAGCAATCATCTAAGCTCCTAATAAATGACCCCATTGTAGCAAAGCAATGGTCTTCTCCACACTTGTCTTGCCATTGCACAATGTAGAAAAAACGTGCCCTAACGTCTCTGCGTCTAGGTTACACGTTGGGCACTCATCCTCTATGTCCATGTGCTTACTCCGTAGTGCTACTATAGTCGGCAAGGTCCCCCGAACACACTTCCACAAGAAAGGCTTGACCTTTTGAGACACCTGCAAGCTCCACAAAGCATTTCAGTGGGTGAAGGCAACTGGAGACACGTCATGGTAGACCTTCGTTAACTTACGATACCCCAAGCTCACAATATACTCTCTATGTAACTCACTCGTCCAGAACCATGAATCCACATTACTTGGGTTGACTGAAACTCTCCTTTCAGCAAGTAATTTAACAAGTCTCAATCCCACCCAGATTTGTTAAGACTAAATAGATAGGCCACTAGCGTATCTGCAAGTGCAAGGAGTGAGAGAATAGTAATGATGAAGGGTTCGTTCCTGGGAGCGAAGGGCAATTCCAAATATTTGTAGCCTCCTAGTTACTAATACTCTGCCTTGTATTAGTCGCTACCAACCCATGAATGTCGACAATACTCCTCCAACAAAAGCTCGGGTTACGACCAAGACTTGCGTCATAGAAAGACCCTTCTTTAAAATATCTTGCCTTAAAAATTATGCTAGTCAATGAAGGCGAGTTTGTGAGCAGATGCCAACCCGGTTTAGCCAACACTACAAGATTAAATTCCCTCAGCCTCTGAAAATCCAAACTACCAAACATTCTGGGTGCACATATGTGATCCTAAGCCAACCAACGTATTGTAAACCCTCGTCTATTCCGATAAGTTTGGGGTTCGAAAAATATTTTTTTTTAGGCTATGACCTTTATAAGATGATCTCTCGGTACTTCAGAAGGATTTTTATAAGTGAGGCTAGTTATCAATAAGCTGCGATCTACGTACCGGTCATGAACCGAAAATTTTTTTAGGATGTATATACTGTTCGAATTTCCTTAGGAAATGGATTATTAAGCATGATACGATTAAGCGTGAACTTTCCTACTTAGTTCAAGTGAGAATTAAACGGACTGTAAGAGTGAATTTGTTACGGACCTTCGTACCACTATATTTCGCGAGATACTGGAAAATTGTCCGATTTTAGTGGTTAATGACAGGATTATTTTTAGAATAATTTTGGTATTAAAAATTTCCCGAATTAAGTTATATTCCTCCGAACTTTTATCTGATTTAATCCCTAACTGGCAAGGGAGTCTTACTCTACAAGACACACCATGGGGTTGTGACAAGTGTCACAATTATTTACCACATGGTAAATAATTAACTAAAATATCAAGGATTAGTATGGGATAAGCCATGCTAGTTAGCTTAAGCTCCAAGTCTTCCCCATCCCTCCCCATTTTCGAAATTAAGAGAAGGAAAAGGAGAGAAGTAAAATATATCCTTCCACTTTGTGATCCAAGAACTCCATAGCCATTTTCCTACACAAGTGCTTCCATAATAGGTAAAACTTTGGTTTTAATCGGTTTAAATGACTAGAATCCTTCCTAGAACTTAAGTTTAAGCTAAGGATTCATGAAAATATTGTTGTTATGGTGATTATTATTTAGGATCTTCGGTGGAAAATTGAAGAAAGGGATCACCATCTTTTCTACGGTGTAAAAACTACTTGGGAGGTAAGGAAACCCTTAAGTCGGTTTAGTCACTTGAAAATGAACAATTGCTAGTGAACTATGAGACTAGGAATTTTATGTGAAAATTATGTGTTAAGTTTGAGGATCTCTTAGTTGGCTCAAGAGACTACTCTTTGAATTTTTGGTAATTTTTGTATACATGTTCATAGCTAATTTATGCATGTATATGTTCTATTTATGCCCATATAAGCATATACTTGTGAAAATAGTGGAAAATCGAGGCGTTACAACGCGGTTTTTGCTGCCCGAAGTTGGCAGATTTGGATGGACGCGTCCAGTTTTTCGGGATCACGGCCGAAAGGCCGGACGCGACCACGGACGCACGTCCACTGCGCGTCCATTGGTGTCCAGTGAGCGAGCTCACGGCCGAACGGCCGGACGCGCGCGTCCGCCGTGCATCCGTGCATCCGGCGCTTCCGTAATTTTTGCTCTTGCATGATATGATGTTTGAAAGGCCTACGGGCTACCGAGTTAAATTTCTGAAAGTTCAAATATTGTTTTGTAAATTATGTACATCGGTTTGCGAGAAAAATCGTGTTTTTAAGAAACAAGCGTAACCCTTGTCACTTGGGAAATTTATGGTGAAAAGTCAATGATAAATATGAATATTTTAGAAACATATTTCGATAGAAATATTCGTTTTGGAAGTTATGCGAAAATACTAATTAAGTCCAAGAAAGAAAGAATGTTTTGAAAACCTTAGTTTCTGGATAAAGTTGTGAAGGACTTGATTAACACACGGGAGGGCTTAATTGCCATAGCCCAGCGGTTGTTTGCATGATTGACCTGCGGGAGGCATGAGTACCGTGGCCCGAGGTTGTTGAGATGTTTGACCTGCGGGAGGCATGAGTGCCGTGGCCCGAGGTTGTTGAGATGTTTGACCTGCGGGAGGCCTGTGTGTCGTGGCCCGAGGTTGTTAAGAATACCACAAAATGACCTCACACTTATCCAGGGGGAAACTAAGTGATTTCTAACTATGAAAATTTGGTACTCCGTACCTCTGCTGAAGAATAAATGTCACGAATGTTGAGCACTGAAGTGTGCTGATGAACTCTCTCTCTTTTGAGTTAAAATGATGAAAATACCCGGAAATGAAAATTATTATATGCTGATGCAACTCATATACTCTACTATACTTTCTTTTGTTGATAATCTGGTTGCAGGTAGATTTTCAACTTATGGGTAAAGCTTACAGCTTTCTAAATATTACATGTTTTGGAAACCTTTGTTTACTTTTGAGTGACAATGGATTTCCTTACTTAGCCGTCGCGCTAACTACACTTCGATGTGTTTACAGATGTTGTCTAGTGTGGGCTCCTGAAGCCCGATGAGCTCTGAATAGGATGGAAGTCGAGGTTGAGGACTACTCTATCCTAGAATAGACACCCTGGAAGAATTATTTCCATATGTACATATTTGGATGTTGATGCGGTTATTTGAGGTTGTAAGTTTAGCCTGTGCACTTAGAGTGGAGTTTGTCAAAGAGGTGATAGAATTCACTCTAGGTGTGGCGGTAACACCCATTTTCTGCTAGTTAGATGTGTAAGCTTCCGCGATATATTATTAGTGATTTTATAATAAATTTAAGATGTGAAAATTGGGGTGTTACACGTATACCCGCCCCCTCATTTTCCTCACTAGTAGTTGCTCATGAAGTGTTTGAGTTTGAAAATAAGGTCTCAAAGTAGTAAAAAAACACTCATCACTCATGGTAATAATTGTTAGCGCCTGAGCCACGCACCACCGAAGAATTTCCCTCCCTACTCTATAAAACAAGTTAGATGTGTAAGCTTCCGCGATATATTATTAGTGATTTTATAATAAATTTAAGATGTGAAAATTGGGGTGTTACACGTATACCCGCCCCCTCATTTTCCTCACTAGTAGTTGCTCATGAAGTGTTTGAGTTTGAAAATAAGGTCTCAAAGTAGTAAAAAAACACTCATCACTCATGGTAATAATTGTTAGCGCCTGAGCCACGCACCACCGAAGAATTTCCCTCCCTACTCTATAAAACAAATTCTTGCGCCATCACCTTAGTCATTGCCTAAACTTGTGCTTAACATAGGAAAAGACCAACCTTTTTATTCCTACCCACAAAAGAGGAAAGTCCAAAATATCTCCCAAAATCCCTTGCCTAATCCACAGTCAGGACCCCTTCAACCAAAGCCTTATTACTAATGATTAACTTGTTAAAATTACTCCCTAACCTGAGGTAGATTCATAAACCCCCAAACACTCCTTAGTCGTTGTTGCCTTCATTTCAATAGCCTTTAAAAAAAAAAAAAAAAAAAAAAGCTATCGTTGGCAAAAAACATATGCAAGACCGAGAGAGCACCCCAAGCAATTCGTATTCCATAGACCTACCACACCCTCACCGCCACCCTAAGAAGATGTGATAGCCACTTTGTATAGAAAATTAAAAGATACGGGGACAGAGTCACAGAGGATCCCCTTGCCTCAACCCTCTCTTAGGGAAGACCTAACCAACTACATTGCTATTAACTAAAATGTTATACCGTACAATGGTGACGCATAACATTACCAATCATACCCAACCACTAGCAAAATCTATCCGGCACGACATATGCTCAAAAAAAAAAAAACCCTACTCCATCATGTCATAGGCATTTTCCATGTCCAACTTCAACCTCGCCCAACCAACTGTCTAAGCTGCTTGCGCCTCAGATGTCAATTATGAGCCTATCGATGACAAAGGCACTTTGCGACTCATAAATGATAACCCTCAAATGAGATTTCATCATATTCATAATCATCTTTGCCAATTTGTAGACGACATTACACATCCTAAGATCAACCACCTTCTCAAGAACCCTTTACATACCTAGGGACAACCACTATGTTTGCATCATTCAAACCTAGGAAGTACAACAAATTTATATAGTTAAGAACAAAACTAGAGATATTTGGCTCCAACTAAATCTAGAAATGTTGATAGAACCCATGATGTATGCCATCTATGGATTTATCTAGGTACATTGCAAAAATAGTTGCATGTACTTCCTCAGGTTCCCATGACTTCATCAGGGCACTATTCTGCTTAGCACTAACCCTTACATGACTAATTTTGAAATGCTCCATGTAATACCCCGAAATATTTTCTACTAAAAACTCCTAAAAAAAAAAAAAAAAAAAAGAGGGAGGTTTAAATTTTATTTTATTCTAAGGCATTGGCATGCTCGAGATATGATTCATAGATATTCAGAATAATTTTGCTGGTTCGAATAGTTGTTAATAAGCTGCGATCGTACGTACCGGTCACAAACCGTAAAAATTTTAGGAGAATGTGTTTTGTCCCGTTTGTCCTAGGAAATGGATTATTAGACATCATACTATTATTCTTGAATTTCATATTTAATTAAATTAGCCCATAGCAGCGAAAATTTATTTTGATCGTAGCATCGCTAAATTTCGCGGTGTACCGAACCTGGCCCAATTTTGAGGTTTAGTATGGGATAAATTTTTGGTTTCGAAAATTATTCTATCTAGATTATTTTCTACCGAGAATTCATCTGTTTTAATCCCGATCAATCTAGCTAAGATATTTTTCAAGATCCCACCATAAGTGAGTGACACTTGTCACAAATTTCTACCACATGTTAAGGAGACTAGTCAACCAAGTGGGATTAAGATTATAAAGCCATTTTTTTCCCATTTTCCCTCATCTTGGCCGAAAAACACAAGGAGAAAGGAGAGAGAGAGATCACCATATTCCTCCATTAAAGCTCTACTTCCATAGCCAAAGTTTCTTCACAAGTCTCAAGCTTTTCGGTAAAACTTTAATTTTATTCGGTAGAAAGCTTTATTTTCGTTCCTAGACCTTGAATCTAAGCTTAGTTTCTTAATATTTGTTGTTATGATGTTAATTTTTCTCCTAGGGTTTTGAGTAAAAATTGGGGAAAAGGTCCAAGATTTGCTTCTTCGGTGTTATTAAACTTTCTCGAGGTAAGGAATCCCTTAAGTAGGTTAAGGTCATTTGAAATTGGATAATTGATTGTTTGGTTGGAATATGATGAGATCTAGGTGGAAATATTGTGTACATGGTTATATGTATAATATATATGAAATTGTATTTTGCATAATATATAGGTATAAATTGTTGTGTTGAGGAGATGTGGTAGTTAATATGCCTAAATATCTAAATTAGAGATGTTAGGTGTATTATATAATATATGTATGTACGTATAAGTATGGTATGTATATACATGTATACGTGTGATGTATGTATATGTTAAACCGTATATATGTGCATATATGGGTATAAATACATACCTAATGGGTATGTATGTATAATTAAAATAAAAAGTTGTATTATGTATATATACATATATGTGATATATATGTTAACCGTGTATACCTATACGTATGAATATTGTGGAAATTATACTATGTATATGGGTAGTATGTGTACTTTTATGTGAGTATGCCTAAATGTGTGAGGCGTTATGTTGATTGCCTATGTACATATATGAAGTATTATGTGCATATGTGAGGTGATAATGGAACAATGTGGGATGGTTACACTTTATTACCCCGGTGTATGGTAATTAGTGTGCTATCAAAATGTTCTGAGAAATAAAGGGGTCGTTTACTTCATTTCTCTGTTTTTCCATTTCCAATTTTCCATTTCTCCAGTTTTCCATTTTTCCTTCTCCAATCCTCCAGTTTTCCATTCCTCTAGTTTTTCAATTTTCCTTCCCCATTCCTCCGATTTTCTATTTTTTTAAATTTTAATGCATAGTTTGATTGCAAAACAAAATACTCAAAACTTCATTAAATACAATCATCACATATAACATTTGATATTTCTACAACAGAGATAATAATAATAATAATAATAATAATAATAATAATAATAATAATAATAATAATAATAATAATAATAATAATAATAAAAGGTAAGAATAGAATGCGCAGAAAGGCAAGGGAAAAAGCTGGAGCAAAATGAACCAAAGTAAAACTAATGCGTGCAAACGTGGATTCGAACCTGAGACCAAGGCATCACTTGGTACTGTTCACCCGCCTACTTCCCATTTCTCCAATTGGAGAACTCCTTTTTGGTTCTCTCCAAAATCCTAGAAAAACGGAAGATTGGAGATGGAAATATGTTTTGGAGGATTGGTTTTAGTGAACATGTTTTCCATTCTCCATTCTTCCACCCTTCCATTTTTCCATTTTTTTGGAAAATTCTCCATTTTTCCAAGTTAGTAAACGACCCCAAAACTTTTGGACAAGCCAAGCACCTTGTGCTCAAATGGCATGTAGTGACCTCCCTCAAATGAAAGGTCATGAGTTCGAGCCTCAGTGGAGGAGATATCGAAATTGACTCTTTGTGCTTCAACCGGTCGAGAAAAGTATAGACGAACAGATACTACAATGTAATAGGGTCAGTTGTATTCAAAAAAAAAAAAAAAAAACTTTTGGACAAAGTTAAGAGTGTTGAATAATTTCAAGTTGGAACTTGGTTTTGTGGAATATGTCCAAAAAGTAATTTTTGACTCAAGGAAGATGAGGAAGAAGGAAAATTGTTTTCAAACCCTTAGTTTCTAGTAAAGTTGAGGAGGACCTTGATTAGCCTTCGGGTGGCTTAAAGTGCCCTCGCCCAAGGTTGTTATATATAGTATGATCATTCATACGGAAGGAGCGAAGTCTATTCGCCGGGTACTATATAACTCGTTTGGATGAGGTATTCCTGCGGGGGTGTGCACACTTAAAGTATAGTTACTCTAGAAAGTCCGGGTAGGTGTCATTTCTATGGACCTAGTAGGGCCAGCTAGGGATCATTTTAACGAACCTTACGTCCAGGGGATCAGTGTTAGACCGGGTGATGACCACTGAACCCGAGTTCGATGATCCAAGTGGTCAAGAGAAGGAGTCAAGAGAATACTCTAAAGGCCTCACGCTTTCTACAAAGAAACTAAGTGGAGAATTTCGTATGAAAATGTAGTTACTCTGTAGCTACGCTAAAAGAGAGATGTGATGATTGCTTAAGTAAGAAAGGGTGTTGATGAAACCTCTTTGAGAAAAAGTTAGTGGAATTTCCCTATGAGGAAGATTTTCAAGTACAGAGTGGTGATTAAATGCGAAGTTCATAAAAAATTTTCCACTACTTGCTTATATGCTTAAATGATTAGTGATGCGTTGAGTAATGTATTTCTTGTTAAGCAATCCCTTATCTAAAGAAATTCTATTGTTGTTCCATTCTTAATTATTACTTGGGCAAGCTACTTGATAACCTGTTTGCAGGTAAAGTGTCAATGAGGAGAATGGTAATAAAGGTTTTGTTTAAATATACCTGTTTTGCAAACCTTTATTTGATTTTGGGTGACCCATGGATCCCTTACTTAGCCGTCGCGCTAACTACACTTCAATGTGTTTTTCTTTAACAGATGTCATCTAGTGTGGGCTCCTGGAGCCCGATGAGCTCAGGGAGCTCACCTGAGTTTATATTCCCGACTATGGACTATGATGACTACACACAGTTTTTGATAGGCGAAGACCCTTATGTTCCTGGCTACGCTCCTGATCCACCTGCTCCTCCTTCTCCGCAGTATAGCCCTCCCCTAGCTTATCCATCTGCACCTTCTTGCATTCCGGTTCGCAACTGGCAGCCGACTTTTTTGGATAATGCCCAAGCTAGGCATGGGTTTTATCCCATAGAGGTGTTAGAGAGGAGTGATCCCCTGGAGTTCGTCGTCTTCTATCCCTACCCGTGGGACCCCAGTCCTCCGAAGGATTGGGATGAGTGGTCTATGGTGAACACTCCTTGCTATTTTTTGGATCATCTCACCTGGTTCGCGGGTGAGTGGCACCTAGTATGGGGCACGTACACCGGACCGGTGTACCGCCTCTTAGAGTAAATGGTTGGTTGGGAAGGTTTTGGAAGGATTTGTTTTGTGTAAATATTTTTTGTAGCCATAGTAAACTTAGTGGCTAGTAAGGTTGTAAGTAACTTTAACCTTGGTGTTTTTGGGACCCTAGAGGTCAATCCTAGTATATATATATATATATTCGTAGCTAATCTAGCTACTTTTGTTTCTTTCTGCTGAAATGAATATATGGTTATGTCAAGCAGGAAGTGTGTGTGTGTGTGAAGCAGTTTTCTTCTTAGCCTGTGCATCTAGAGTGGACTCTACCAAGGTTGGACAGGATTCAGTCTAGATGTGGCGGTAACTACTCCGGATGTATGGCATAGCCAGGCCGGGGTGTTACACTCCAGCCCATTGCAACCCTGAGTGCGAAAATATCTATGTAATAATCCCAAACTAACACATACAACTCCTCCGCCTTGACCCACCCCCCAGAACTAGCCAATGTCCCGCTCAGCCGCTCCTTGACCTAGTCCAGGGCCCCCTTCCATCTCTCCTACGTAAAGCCATACCCCTTTATTCCCAAAACAGATAACTCACACTCACTAACAACTTGACCGAACCCCTACAAGCTAAGAGACTCCCCTGATGGGGATGCTACCCCCGTCCCCCAACCCCCCCCCCCTCACTCCAGTGCATCAAGTCATTGAAATCCCCAACCACTACTTACTGAAAATCCAGCCTCCCCTTCAACCCACAGAGCAACTCCCACGATAATTACCTCCTAGCCTTCTCCGTGTAGCCCACGTCAACCTCCAAGGGAGGAGCCCTTGCAACGACACTCCCACATTAATGTGTATCCAATAATAGCTAATAAGGCTAGCAAAACCCTTCTCCCTCCAAAACAAAGCCAAACCCCCAACAAACCCAACCTTTTCCACATAAAACAAAATATTGAACCCTATCTTCACTCTCAAACTCCTTACCCACTTTAGTCACCATTAAAAATACAAATTTGGGTTTATTACTAAACACCATGCCCATCACTTCGCAAATTGTATGTGAATTACCCAAACCATGACAGTTCCAACTAATAGTACTCATTGAGAGGGACGGGTCTAGGAACCAAAACTTGACAAAGCCAAGTTAGCACCGCCATCTACACACATAGCCGTCACCACCCCCACCTCCCCCCCCCCCCACCTCTTCCAGCCAACTCTCACCGTCTATGGTTCAATATCACATCCACCTCCCCACTCTCCAAAGGTACTATCTCCCTACCACCAACACCCCCTTCTAACACCCCTTTGCCTCCCAAAACCCGCCAAACCACAACCATTACTATAACACCGTATGGGTAGTCTTTTGGTTACACCTTCTTGATGGCAGCCTCAATGCAGAACTTCAGAATGTAACGTAACCACCTATAGTGGAAACAGAAGGCACTTAATCGCTCATATTAAAAGAATATAGGAATAAGGTTCAAATTAGCCACTGAACGTAACCTGAAAGTACAATTAGGCCACTAAACGAAAAAAATGTGCAATTAGGCCACTGAACACTCCAAATACATGCAATTTCACCTGATAGCAGGTTACATTCCATTTCATCAGGTTGCCTGCTTATGTGGATGGTGAGCGGTCATTTTAAAATAATTTTTTTAATAATAAACATTAAAAATCAAAATTAAAAATTAATTTGTTTTAAAAAATTGGTGGAATCCCCCCTTCGTCTCCAACCAGAAAGGACTCATAAATTCTCTATAATACCTTGAAAATAAAACTCTAATAAACACTGCATCCTGTCATTTGTTTTTTTTTTAATATTTTTTTATTAATTTATTATTAAAATTTATTATTAAAAAATATTTTAAAATGCCAACTCACCATCCATGTAAGCAGATAACCTGATGAAATGGAAGGTAACCTGCAATTAGGTAAAATTGCATGCATTTAGAGTGTTCAGTGGCCTAATTACACTTTTATTTCGTTCAGTGACCGAATTGCACTTTCATATTACGTTCAGTGGCCAATTTGAACCTTATTTCAAGAATATATACAAGGTAGTCCCCACCTTCCTCCTCAATGGGGCCTTCGTGTTTAGAACAACTCGGATACAATAGAAGCTTCGCTACATCCCACTAAAGTTGTGGAATTATGTTTTGATTTTTTAATTCTTTATATAACTTACAATTCTATTTATTTTTTAGGTTAATATTTAATACTCTAGTATTAAATAATTTATATTTACCAAATTTTTAAAAAAATTAAAAAAAAAATTAAAAAAATTAAAAAAAAAAAAAAAAAAAAAAGGCGTTTAGGTGCTCGAGTAACGCCTAGCAATTTTTGCAACCTTATTATAAGTAGAAAAGGGTAATAGCACTTTTATGCATCGTAGAATTTCCCAACTTTTGATCCTTAAATGGGACTCACTCTACCAAAATACAAGGCGATGAGGCAGACATGTATCCTTATTATTCATATGTTGCATACATAAAACAAAGCACACGCAATCTTGGACACCCTCAGCAGATTAACGCATATCTAAATCCCCTGTGGCTCGACATTTCTTCACAATCTACTGCTTCAATGGTGGGGTAATGCCATACCTATATGTTGTCTTGTAAAAAGCCTCTCCAATTCTTTGGCCTGCCACTTCACTCATGGGCACTGCATCACAAATCTCTTTAAGTTCTTCTTTAGTGAGCTTCAGCTTCACAGAATCAATGTTATCATGAAGGTTTTTCATCTTCGTAGTACCTGCGGCATTCAGTATTTAAAATGAAACCAAGAACTTAAAACTATGTACGTGTTATGTGTTATATATATATATATATCAAAGCGTAATTGTTTACAGCATTTCATCAGTATAAAAGATCTCTTGGCATCCAATTAAGACAAGTAGACAACAGAACTTGTCTTTAGAAAGATGTCAGATACAAAGCTTCTTGATTTTGTTTGTTTAATACTGCGTAATTGTTTCATTTCCGGGACTACTTAAACAGGAAAACTTTAAGCTACAGTCATGTGCTAGCTACAAATGTATAGTAGACAAGCTATCTTGAGCACAAAGAAGCTCAAGAGCCATTGAAGATCAATCTTTAAGAAACCCTTTTCAGTGTCAAGGGATTTCTCAACAGCCCAGTAAGTTTTTGTTGGGCGGCGGCCGGCAAAGGCCACGTCTAGCACCTGGTTACTGGGGGATTGTTGGGCAGAAGTCGGTAAAGGCCAAGTCCAACACCCAACGTCTTGAATGCGGTTTATAAAGAAATAAAGTTGCGGCTTCACTACTAGCTATAGCTTTTGGCGTAATGATAAGCGCTTGATCCTAACAAGTGGTATCAACATTTAAGACTGGTCTAGCTATAACTTTTGACGTAGTGGTAAGCGCTTGATCCTAACCGTTTTTTGGATGGACTGAAATTTATTTAGTGTTGAGATTACTGATGTGTAGATTCGTCCCCCTATTAAGTTCTAATAAGGTGGGCCAGAAAATTGGGTCAAATTTGGTTATATCCACCTTCTTTTAAAAATAATTTGGAGGTTTTACTTTGACTGTCTGGCATTATTATTTAAAAAAAAAAAAAAAAAAAAAAAAAAAAAAAAAAAGTGAAACAATGATGAAGGTGACCTACCAGGAATGGGTACAAGGTTATCACCCTGATTAAGAACCCAAGCAATAGCAAGTTGCGCAGGTGAGCATCCATGTTTCTTGGCCAGTTCTTCTAAACGAAAATATATGCTCTTATTCTTTTCAATGTTATCTCCAGTAAATCTGGGGTGTTTTTCCTGATAAATAAGCAAATCGATCGGGTTCATAATCAAACACTCTCTTGATCAATGTTTCAACTATAAATTTCATACCAGAAAACTGTTAGTCGGCTATAAATTTCATACCAGAAAACTGTTAGTAGGCAAGCTCTCCACAACCGCCTTTCCACCAAAAAGTCCACGACCAACCGGGCTGTATGGCACAAGCCCAATTCCAAGTTCCCTGTTAATTTTAAGAAACATATAGTTAGAAATTGAAAACTCGAATCGCTTTTCTCTGTTTGCTCTCTCATTGCTTGAGAGAGGATCAGTCAAGAGATGGAGGATTGCAACAGAGACAATATAATCGAATAGCAGAAGACAATATACCATGAGATAGAGAAACATGTCCACTTTTTAGTTGTCTAGCTTTTCATAAATGGAAAAAAAAGAAGAAATAGAGAATTTTTTACTGAAACACGTTGAAGATAAGTATGAACCTGCAAAGAGGAATAATGTCGTCCTCAATGTCACGTGTCCATAGGGAATACTCCTGTTGCAGAGCAGTGATAGGATGAACAGCATGTGCCCTTCTTACTGTGTCTGGGTGAGCTTCAGATAGGCCAATGTACTTTATTTTACCTTCTTCGACTAATTTCTTCAGTTCTCTCATCTGAAGCCATGGAAAAAGAAAATATGCCATAAAAAGGCGGAGAAAAATCAAAATGAAAAGAGCATAGAGCAAGAGCTGCAAGATGCGTACAGTTTCCTCAATAGGCACAGTTGTGTCAATACGATGTATATAGTAAAGATCAATGTAGTCAACTTGAAGGCGTTTCAGGCTAGCTTCGCAGCAAGAGCGAACATATTCCGGAGTACCCTTCACTACAACCTCGGTAAGATCAATTTTACAGATACCAAACTTTGTAGCTAGTTGTACTTTTTCTCTGGGCAAATGCTTCAACGCCTGAAACGATCATATTTAGCATGAGTTTTTAAGTGCAACACAACAAACCAAATACCCCATATTATGACGGGAACTCTAGGAGTACATGATGGTTAGAAACAACGGATAAATAAAGCAAATCTATTCATAATGCAACATTTCAGTTTCACATTAACATGTACCCTTCACGAATTAATTTCAATGTCCAAAGCAACATATTTAATGATTCTGTTAAGACACTTAAAGCGGGCAGTTCTGCAACTGCAAACTACCTTGTTGAAATTCATTGCAAGACAATTTTACAAGCTAAAGTGATGACATAATGTCTATCCAAAGGAATTTGTTACACACAAACAAATAAAACAAAGCTCTACTGAACTTTCAGAAGAACGAGAAGAGCAAGTAAAGCATGTTCGCTTCTCAAAAGAGAGTCCACCATGGAGCCATTTTGCATTTTATAAATAGAGCAAATCACTAACCCAAAGAGAAATTCTAACTGTTGAAGTTATTATGAGAAGTTTTACTCACTAATCACACTCTCTCTAAGTTAGCAATTCATCTACATTGACACCAATCCCTTAATTTGTGAAACTGCCATTACATTTAACCACCACTTTCACCGTAAACCTTAACAATCATATAACTACCCACTTTCTGTCTCATTCTTTTTTATACAACTCTTCTTTTAATTTTTCAGAACAAAAATTAGGATTAAACTTGAGACACTAATATAAAATTCTAGACTGGTGCCTTTGAAGGCAATTTCTAAAACCTAAACAGAACATAACTGTATACTTAGAAACATGATTTTTTTTTTCATATCAAAGAGAGTTTCCAGGAACACAATACAATTTAATGATGAAATGGGATATGTAATTCACACTTCACAGTATTAGCATTAACATAGAAGCAAGCTAGGGGTATCCTAGCAAAGTCCGCTAAGAATACAAACTCAAAACCACAAGGTAATGAGTTTAAATTCCAGCCTTCTTGAGCTGATATGAGTAATCTAAGCTGATATGAGTAATCTAAGCTGGTTTAGCTTCTTGTGATCCTTTGACAGCTAGAATCTGAAGGCTAGATTTACCCATCACACTCTTGAATAGTGATGGCGGGTTTCCCTCGTCATACCAAAAAAAAAAAAAAAAAACATAGAAGCAAGCTCCATTAGCATAGAATGTAGATATTTTGTGAAGAAAACAGATTTACCTTGCCAACCAGGTACTCATTAGCATGATTTGCTCCATAAATGTCGGAAGTATCAAAAAATGTAACACCTTTACTGAAAGCTTCCTTTATGATTGCTATCCCTTCTTCCTCTGGAACCGGATTGTTGTATATCCCGGTTAGCCCCATACAACCATACCCCAATTTCGAGACCTGCCACCATAAACAAGATTACCATTCTCCCCCAACTTATACAATTCAATCACAAATCAAATCAAATCAAATAAAAAAGGATTAACAGAAGCAAATTTCTGAAAAAATAAAAAATTGAAGCAAGGCTCCAAAGAAAGTATCTAAAGAGAAGGAAAATATATGGAAACCTCAAGCCCTTGGCTACCAAGCTTCACCCTAGGCATATCAGTAGCCGCCATTTCAGTAATTGAAGCCCTCTTTTTGTTGTTCAGTCCAGTATTCGAAGCCTCCTTTGTGTGAGAGTTGAGTTCTCATGGAGGTCGTGGGTGGTATATATACTTGGGCGCGAAAATTGCAGTGTCAGAAACTAGATGACGGCAGCGATGAAGTCACGCTATGCTCAGACGTTATCGATTACGTTGTGGCTTTGACAACGCTGTCGCATGTTGACACTGGTATAGACTATAGAGCACCAGCAGTAGCACCCACGATTTTTTTTATTTTTTATTAATTATTG
>CP025655.1:12992356-13029773 GCA_003576665.1 Ipomoea trifida | reverse complement strand
GGGGGGGGGGGGAAGGGAGGGGACTTTTTAATAAACATGAGGGGATTTGTGAGGTCAATTACGAGCATTTTCCAATAAATACTATACTTTTTCCGGTAGTGTTAACTCGACTGTACTTTGGTCACAAAACAAACACTGGCGCCGTCTGTGGGGAGCGTGACGAAAAGTTGTTTGTCAATTTAACTAAAACTTGAGCGACGATGGTGGGAGGAAGGACCCAAAATCGCTGCGGCATGCCAAATTCAACGTCTCGTAGCAACAACCTGAGGGATCAGTTAAGTCATCAAAATTCGCGAAATCATAATGAGTCACAATAGGGGGAGGAACCGGAGGTAAGTCGAGTGTCGGCTAAACGCGACCGTCTGCCTCAGATAAACATTGCTGAGATTAGACCTGGCAATTCGTGTATATGGGTTCGTTAACAGGTCGACACGAAAACGACACGAACACGATAAGGCTAAACACGAACACGACACGTTAAGGTTAACGGGTTCAAAATTCTAACACGTACACGAACACGAATTGTTAACGGGTTAAACGGGTTGACACGATAGACACGTTTTGTTAACGGGTTTCGGATTGTGTCGACACGATATGACACGAAACCCGTTTAAACCCGCTAAATCTATTGATATATTAAAAACTAAAATTTAAAGCTAAATTATATAAAAAAGAAATAAAACATACAATCCAATCCATCAAACAAACTAAAAAAATATTCAATTTATAACATTCATAAAATTATAAAATAACATCCAAAAATCATAATTAAAGAAGTTCATACTAGTTTTTATAATAAAATTGAACACAATAAATATTCAAATTTCATATTGTCGAACATCAATAATTGATGTATGATCTTGGCCTAATGTACTAAATTCATTCTTAATCATGTTCATGATATATTTTGTAAAGACAATGGTTCTTACCTAAATGACAATGCATGGTTCTTAGCGGGTTCTAAACGTGTCTGTATAAACGGGTTCGTGTAAACGGGTTAACACGATAATATTAACGGGTTAAACGGGTTCTTAATAGGTTTAACGGGTTGACCTGTTAAGACACGAAAACATAACGGGTTCTTAACGGGTCAACCCGTTAACGACCCGGGACATGTTAAGGCTAAACACTAACCCGTTATTTTCGTGTCCGGTTTCGTGTCGTGTTAACGGGTCGTGTCGATAATTTCCAGGTCTAGCTGAGATAGTATCTTATGTGGCGGATGAAATGGAGAGGAGACGCCAATAAAAGGAGAGGCAAAACAGGCGCGAGGATGACGGATTACCATGCACCTTAAGCCACACAGTACAAAAACCACTCACCTTAAGAAGAAAAATCATGTACCTTAAGAAGAAAAATCATGCACCTTAAATTTGACCTAGATGCAAAAAGACCAAATTGTCACCGCACGTTTTTTAATCATTGTTAATCTTATATATATATATATATATAGTCCATTCGCGTTGCTCTCCCATGCGGATATGTTAAAGCCGTAGGATGAGTTGAGATCAAATGGATGGAAATCAATGAAGAGGACAAAATACATGGTTACAATTTCGTAATTTTCTGCAACTTGTATGTTACGGAAATGCACCACATGCTAATATGTTGGGCACTTATGAGTGTTTTGTAGTGCACTTATGAATATTTTGTAGTGCAGTTTTGAGTGATACGTGGTGAGTTTAATATTACACTACTCCATTGTCTATTGAACCCATTTCTTTTTTTATTTATTATTTATTTTGGTGTTACACCATAGATCACTCATAAGTGCACTACAACACTGAAAAGTGCACTATACCCATCACTTAGTGCACCATCGAAATATACCAAATGTAATTTTGTAGTGTGCTAAGTGTTGGTATGTGGTGCACTTATAAGTGCTCTGTGGTGCACTTTGTACCACTCAACACGTATTTTTTTTTTGGTAGTGCACCACAGACTAACATTTAGGGCATCACTGAAATATACATGGTGCAAAAAATTATAAAAAATGTCATCGCATTTTCCCCTTTTGACTTACTTTCAGCTAATGCGCCATAAAGCACTCATAAGTGCACCACTTAGTAGCACTTAGTGCACCACTTAGTAGCACTTAGTGCACCACCGAAACATACATTATGGACAAAATTACAAAATTGTCCCCACATTGTTTATCTTATTCATTGATTTCGATCCGTCTTATCTAAGTTTATCATACAGTTCTGACAAATATACATCACTCAATGCTAGAAAATGCACCACAATGAAAATACACAAAAACACCAAAAAATACACCACACACCTAAAATAATGCAACATAACTCCTCTGTCCCTAATAGTGCATTTCCTAACGTTGTGTGGTGTATATTTGCATATCTAGTGGTGTATTTCTTGGTGATGCGTACCTGACGGTGCATATTTGAGTTGTGCATTTTCTAACATTGATTGGTGTATATTTGTATGCATAGTGGTGCGGTTGCACTAACCGCACGTTAAGGCGCGGCCACACCTGATTATATATATATAGTCAAATGAACATGTAGTATAATTAAAATTATATTTTAAAGTTGCTATACTGAACATATTATATGTATACAATCAAATTGAATAGTAGAACTCATACAAATATATATAATGGGCAAATGAACATGTTTTTTTTTTAAATGATATAATAAACCTATTGTGTTATTTGTGTGCATAAAATAAAGTTAGATAGTAGATAAATGAATTGTAATTAAAATAATATTTCAACATTACTATAATAAAATTAGTGTGTACAAAAATAAAACTAAAATTAAGATCATGGTTCGTACTGTTACATGAACCATAGTCCATAGTAAAATTTACCGGTTGTTATGCTATGGACCCGGGTCCACATTTTAAGGTGGACCCATGTCCATGTTTACAATTTTAGTACTATATGCTCACAATTTTAGAATTATATGTTCACAGCTTTTGAACTCTATGTTCACAATTTTTGAACTTTATATTCATAATTTTTGAACTCTATATTAACAATTACAAAACTCTATGTTCACAATTTTAGAACTCTATATTCACAATTTCATAACTCTATATTTAATAGTATAACACAATTTTTGAATTTATATAACAAAATTGTGAATATAGAGTTCAAAAATTATGAATATTGAGTAATATAATTTTGTATATTGAGATTTAAAATTGTGAATATAAAGTTCTAAAATTATGAACATAGAGTTCTAAAATTATGAACATAAAATTTTTAAATTGTAAAAATGGACACGAATTCACCTTCCATAGCATAATTTGTAAAATCTAATCATTATTGCATGGACCATGGTCCACATAACTGTGTGGACCATAAATAAAGGTATATTTTTAATATACTAAAAGTACATTATTTTTGTACATAAAATACATTATTTTAAGGTACATTATTTAAGTACTGAAGGTACATTATTTTATATATACTATAAAATAATGTACCTTTTTCTCAAAAAATAAAATAATGTACCTTTAGTACAAAAATAATGTATTTTTAATATAATAAAATAATGTACTTTATATTCATGGCCCACACAATTATGTGTATCACCGTACCATGGTCCTCACAATAATTTGCCGTCAAAATCTGCCTAGGTTTGTCTTTGAGATTGTTTTTTAAAAAAAAAAAAAAAAAAAAAAAAGGTTTGTCTTTGAGACTTTTATTACTCAAAGCCCATTATGCCAAAAGGCCCATTTCTAATTAATTAATACGAAGTAGAAAAAAAAAACTGAAAGGAAATTCTTTGAAGGCAATTGCAACGGTCGAATCCGAATTTTTTACATTACATAATTATCAGTTAAAATGAATCGCTGACTCGGTGAGTGGAAGAGAGAGAGAGAAAGAGAGATGAGGAGAAGGAAATCAGGGAAAGATGCAGAGAAACAGGCTACACTTGAAGAGAATCCGGCGAATCTTACTAAGAAAAGAAAGGAAAATTGGAGGCGTAAAGCTCGAATAGAAGCAATTGAAAATAATAGATCGGCGAGTTCATCTCAAGAAGACGAAGAACTGGCAGCCCAAGTAAAAGAAGGGGGATCCGGTTTCTTTGGTTGCTATTTGCTGACGTCTCTGTCGCCCAGATTCAAGAGTTGCACTTATATCGGGTTTGTTTCATATTTTCTTTAATTATCTTCTTCTATGGAGAAAAAAAAAAGAACTTATCTTTGATTTGAATTTCAAAGGAGCAGTACTAGGGTTGTGATCATATATGTACTTAAGTTGTTTCGTTTTTCTTTAGTATTCTGAACTTAATTGGATATCGTAAGTGTTTGCTGAAGAAATGGTTTTCTTGAATTGTGTAGATTTACTGTGAACCCACGGCGTAGAATTAGGCAGCACAATGGGGAAATAACGAGTGGTGCTTGGAGGACCAAGAATAAGCGGCCTTGGGAGATGGTGCTGTGCATCTATGGCTTTCCTACCAATGTTTCTGCTTTGCAGGTTTGTGCCATCCAATCAATCTTTTGTTTCATTCGGTCAACTAGTTTGTTTAAGCTTTTTTATGGTTTCAATTTTGCTACATTTTTGGCTTTCAAGCATTTGTAGTGCTCTTTGTTCTTTGACATCATTGCCTATTCAATATTCAGTAGATAGCTATAAATTATAAGATCATGGAATCAAGTTTTTGATTATGCAGTTCAGCAAAAATTAAGAGATCCCAATTAAGCCTTATTAGATGTTCATGTGTTTCTGTATTTGTTGGGCGGACGCTGCTAAAGGGCCAAGTCCATCAATTGGTGGCTAGGGAGATTATTGGGCGGAGGTTGATGAAGGCCAAGTCCAGCACCTTGCCTCACGAAAATGTGATGGTAGTTATAAGGAAATAAAGTTACACATTTGCTATTAGCTATAGCTTTTGGCGTAGTTGTAAGCCCTTAATCGTAACAAATTGGTATCAGAGCTAGGAAAACTGGCAGGTGTTGGGAGGGGGAGTTGTTGGACGGGGCCGGTAAAGGGCCAAGTCCATCCATTGGTGGCTAGGGAAATTGTTGGGCGGAGGCCGGTGAAGGGCCAAGTTCAGCACTCTGCCTCTTGAAAATGTAATGGTGGTCTAGAAAGAGCCTTCGCTACTAGCAATAGCTTTTGACGTAGTGGTAAGCGCTTTATCCTAACAGTATTATTGGAAATTGAACTTTAAACTGACTCATTGATAGCAATAGCTTTTGACGTAGTGGTAAGCGCTTGATCCTAACAGTATTATTGGAAATTGAACTTTAAACTGACTCATTGATAGCATCTCCATAGGCAGAGATAGTCTTCTGAAAACAATACATCTAATAGGATTTCTAGGCTCAAGTGTGCATTTCTGCTGCTCACATATTTAAGGTGTTAGGTGTCAATTGGGACAAAGAACTATCCATGAAGGAATCCATTGGAAGAATAATGGACTTAACTAATGTGGTTGTGTGCTTAATTGAACTGTGCAGTTTGAGTGGGCGTGGCAGCATCCAAAAGAATCATTAGCAGTAAGAGAGGCAGCTGTGTCGTTCAAAGCCTTTGGAGGAGTCGCCAATAAGATCAAAATGGCATACACGATGCTCACTTTACCCGCATGGCAAAGGTATGTTCTTATGTTTGAGAGAGCAAACTATTATCTTTTGTTGCTTAAAAGATAGACTTCTGGTTGTAAGGAGAAATTGTATTATTTTGCATGTTGGATATCAGGTTGAACCTTACTGTAAATTTCTTCTCGACAAAGTACACAAAGCATGCTGCTGGTTGCCCAATTCTGCCTGAACACATTAAGGTCCGAGTTTGTCCTATGGACGATCTGCCTTGTTATTCTGGGATTAGTTGGGATTCATGTGAGCATGATGAGTATGATGATGAAGAATGCGATAGAATTGGTGGATCCCAAGAGCTAGCGGATGAAGGGTCGGTAGAATCCAATAGCAGTCGTAATTCTACTGCAGCTGATATTGAAGAGAGCATTGAACAAAATGCCACTGGGAAAACTAATTTGACAGAACAAATGATCAGCAAGAAGCACAAATGGGATCAAGGAACTACAAGGCTAAGGGACTCTCCCAGTCCCAAAGAAAATCATGGACATTCAAGTTTCACCAACTTCCCTTGGCCATCTTCTCCATTTGGTATCAGATCCAATAATATACTCGACTGCACGGAAGATGAACTTAGATTTGAAGACTCTGATGTTTCATTCCATCACCAAACCAATAAGTTGCCAGAGACAATAGTAATTTCCAATCAACATCCATCTCACAAGACTAGTGAGGTTGAGATCATAGATATATGTACTCCTCCACCCCCTTGCATCAGGAATGCAATTGATAAGAGAGCAACACTTTCTACTGCTTTTCCTGAGATAATTGACTTGACAGAGTCTCCCATTTTTATTTAATTGTAATGCTTTTAAGTTTTAGCACCCCCCATCATCAATAATCAAGAGTCTAGAAACATCTCTGTTTCCCAGTGTCTTAGCTGTAGTTGTGTATCATTGTTTAGTGATATGTTTGTATATCTTACAGCATAATAGGAACTGATGTGACAACATCCTATGATTTTCATCTCAGAAAGGATTTTTAAAATTTTTATTCAATGTTAAAAAACATAATATCTTGTGTGTTTCTAGTTGAGTATTTGTGAAATTTCAGCAGAATTAAGCCATGAATCTAGTTAGATCTTCAAACCTCATGAGTGTAGTTAAACCAGCCAGAAACTCCAGAAGGTTTGTATGATCTGAGTCCATAAAAAAAATAAAAGAACCCATGAAGGATACAAGCCTTATAAACAAGAAAAATGTACAAGTATAAGATTGCATGAAAGCTTTGCAAATTGTATGAGAACCTAGGCTAGCTAATCCAGTTCCTGCTGCTGTTATGGAGTTTGCTGGTTCTTCAAATGCCTCTGATAATTGGCTTCTTTCAGTTCCTTGTCCTGTTTTTAGCTGTTGTAATATCATTCTGTTCAGCCCAAACAATATCTTGAAGTCCAGGTCTTATGCAATCATTCATTATCTTATCATATTCTAATGTATCCCCGTTCGATTTCATAACCTCTAACAAATGAAGAGCAGGAGTGAGCTCAAAGATTTCAGCATCAATGGACAAGATGCCCTTTCTACCTTCCTTTGTTCCTTCAAACCTCAAAAGCCCTGCATCCCTTTTGGTCAATTTCAGCTTCAGATGTTTCGCAATGTCTTCGAGTTTAGATATGATCACGTATGGAGGTTTCCTGGAAGTGAACCTATGTTGTTTCTTCAGACAACTTTCCTCGAACAATCTAGACAAATCAAAGCCTGTATAATGGGAGATTAGATCAAATGCGTTCAAGTTTAGTAATCTTGGCACCTCTTGTTTGTCCTCTGCAACAATGCTAGTATTCTGAGAACCGACATTTTTGCTTTTTGCATTGGCATCAATGTATTTAGAGGTCATTCCTCTTTTGAACCATGGATGGTCCCTAATCCTTGCAATGGTAATTCTAGTATCAGGGCAGGGATCCAATATTCTCAAAAGTAGCCTGCGAATCTCGGGTTGAAACCAATTGGGGCATCTGAACTCAGCTTTTGCAATCTTCCTATACATTTCCATCAAATTTGATTCATGAAATGGGAGATAACCAGCCAACATAACATATAGGATGACCCCACAGGACCAGATATCTGCTTTTGCCCCATCATAGCCTTTCATGTTGATGACCTCAGGCGCGACGTAGGCTGGGGTCCCACAGGTGGTATGAAGTAGTCCATCCCCGCGCTTTGACTCAGCAAGAGCACTTAAACCGAAATCAGAAATTTTCAAATTCTCGTCTTCATCTAGGAGTAAGTTTTCGGGCTTCAAATCTCGATGATAGACACCTCTACTGTGGCAGAAATCAACGGCATTTACCAACTGCTGAAAATATTTCCTCGCAACATCTTCTTTCAGCTTTCCTTTAGCCACCTTGTTGAAGAGCTCACCCCCTTTAGCTAACTCCATTACGAAATAAATCTTGGTTTTTGTCGCCATGACTTCATGAAGTAAGATGACGTTAGGATGCCTTACTAGCCTCATAATAGATATCTCCCGCTTGATCTGATCCATGAGTCCAACCTTCATAATCTTGTCCTTGTCCACGACTTTAATGGCAACACTCTGTCCGGTTACGATGCTCCTAGCATAGTAAACCTTAGCAAACGTGCCTTGCCCCAGTAACCTTCCTAATTCATATCTCTCCATAAGAGAAGTCCCTCCATAAGCCATCAAAACACAAAACCTAAACCTGAACAAAATACTGTCCTCGCTCTGGCTAGTAGAACAAATATGAAGAAGGAAGGTTGGAAATTAGTCCAGCTCGACCATCCTCGCACAGGTCAGACATTAACACCAGCAGCAACTTAGATTCTGCCAGTCTAATTTGCATCTCACAAAGGGTAGTCAAGGAGGAGATACAATCAAGATGCTCGGGCCAAGTCTTATCAAGGAAGGACAATGCCTCAATCAAGTCACAAACATCATGCATATCAAAATATGGTTCCCCGATGCTCAACCACATCTTTCAGCATTCCTTTGGTTCTGCTCTATTCAAAAGATCCCCACAAAGTGCTGAAACGACATGCCATTGGCCACTGTCTATGAACCTAAGCAAAGCAACTAATGCATGATATTAGAAACAATAATAATTGACATCAACCACAGAATGCAGATATCCCATTTAATTTAGGCCTACAATTAGGAGACGAAGAACATGCTAAGGAGGGGTTACCCCAACCAAGTTGGCTAATGATACAAACTTGTAATCACAAGGTCATGAGTTCGAATCCCAGCCTCCTTGTTTTGACCCGGTCAGCTATGAGCCACCTAGGCTGGTTTACTTCATTTTGTGGTATTTTGTTGGCTATGATCACACGGCAGGGTTTACCCCGTGCACACCGTCGGTAGTGGGTGCGGGTTTCCCTTGTCACCCCAAAAGAACATGCTAAGGCAAATAAACCACTAAAGCAGTTCCACTGCCACAGCCATAATCAAACCAACAAATTTTTTGAGCTTCTAATACTAAGAAAAATCAAAGAAATAATCATAATACCTGGAACTTCTTGACTGCAAGTCCCAGGCATATTCATTCTATTAACTTATTTTTGCATTTCAAATCTCTAAAATAAGAAAGCTACCACACAACAAGCAAAATTTTTGAAAGTTAAAGAACATATCTGCATTTCAGGTATGAAATATCCATATTCAAATTTTCCTTTTGGGCAATCCGCGATCTGATATTACTCAAAATTGCCACCCTGGCCTTTTGCGAATCCGACAACCAAATATTTGTCATCGTACCCCACATAGTAGATTCACAATACTGTGGATTTTAATAACAGATTTAAATGAAGCAAACAAAGAAATTAAAAATAATTCAATTTGTTTTCAAAAAAAAATAAATAATTCAATTTGTTTCAGGAAATACAACAGAAATTCAAATTGCAAAAAGAGCTCAGCAGCAGAAAACATGCAGGGGGTGGAATCTTTTGTTGAGAAAAAGAGAGTAGTTCATGGATCAAAGCTAAATCCAGTCTGATCCAAGAAGGAGAGATGATAAAACAATACTATGCAAAATCCAGAGAATCAAGTGATAGCGTACAGAAATCCATAAAATCACAAAGAGAAAATCCAATCTTGTGGCTATTGCATTTAACAAAAAAAAAAAAAAAAAAAAAGAAATGTGAAAAAGAGTTACCTTGATAGGGAGTTTCTGAAGATGAGAAAAAACCGCAGAAAGCTTGGAAATTTGGTTGTGGGTCTGAAGACAGAGGGTAAGAGAAGCTGACAAGAGAGAGAGAGAGAGAGAGAGAGAGAGAGAAACAAGTGGCGACGCCGTATAGTTAGTTTTTACTGTACCATTTTTTTGTAATTTTGTGGCTGTTTTGGAGGAAGCAGGGTGGAGAGAGGAAGCCTCCACCGCCTCTGCGTCCACGTTGCAACTCACGTGACACCCGGGAAACCGGTTGATAAAACCATCTCCAAAAGTCATGATTTTTCACAAATTTTAAGAACCCAAAATATTATTGTATACATCTATTTTTTTATTATATAACTTTTATAATTTATATTTTTGTTGAGTTCAATAGTACTTTTTGTTAAAGTTTTTAAATATATAAATTTTATAAATGAATATTAAATTAAATATTACAAAAAAAATAAATTCTAAATAAATTCAGTTAACGAATAAAATATGATAAAGAGAGTATAATTTTATCAAGATCAAGTTATATTATAATTTATAGTAATATAACATTATTGTTACATAAGATAATAATGAGGTAAAGTGAAAGTAATGTATTACTTAATTTTTATTAATTATTTTATTATTACTTTTAAATATTTTAACTTTGTCCTTTATAATATAATGTATATATTACTTTTATAGTTAATGTTAAGCTAATATTAAATTCATATAATATCAGTGAATTTCATTTTCGGTCTTAGATTTATAGGTGACAATCCAAAAAAAAAAATAAAAAATTAAGAATGCATTCAAGTGTAATAAAATTTATAGATCCAGGTTGAAGTTTTAGGCTGTTTAAGAAGCTATTATTATTTGCATTCTAAAAACACAACATATTCTAATAGCTTGTGATATAAGTCTCCTCCTCCTCTTCCTCCTCCTCTTACCTTAACTCATTTTATTAAATCGCTTTGTTATTGGGAATTGAAGTATAATGCCTTTCTCATATGTTTCTTTTGTGGATGATGCAGATTACTGTTTGAGTAATGGCTATATCAACAACTATATAATATGCAGATTACTCTAATGACAACATAAACGACAACAAGAAAACATTTATAATATGCTACACTAGTTCTCAAGGTATTTTAGCCTCACATACAAGGGAGGAAGAAGCTATTGAGCAAGAAACAATTAGTTCTGATGAATGGTTGAATTTAACTTCGAATTTTTTAATTTTAGACTTTACATTTTATCAATTCTTATCGTCCTGTCATGTCTTCTTTAATTCACCTTATAATCATTATTTTGAATTGGGTTAGTTTCAAAACTGAACTGCAAGGGTAGCCATTGGAGCTGTATGAAATGTTAACAGGAATTGTAGTTAAAACAATTGTATATTATATTGCCTGTATAATGGTGATCGGGGATAAGTTAAGACTCGGTACTAATAGCTCGGAATAAGTAGAAGGGATGACCAATGAAGAGGGAAAGAGGACTCAGAAGAAAGCATGATGATGTGGCATAGGTCGGGCGATGATAAGTCGGTCGGATAGGGGGTTCGTTAAGAGGTGATAAGGCAGCTGAAGAACTTAGACTTAGAGTGATTGAACATAGCTAGTGAAACAGTTAATTACCATGGAAGAGAAGACGAGCTAAAGGAATGAAAGGGAGATGGGTC
Organism: Ipomoea trifida; assembly: GCA_003576665.1. Taxonomy (NCBI): domain Eukaryota; kingdom Viridiplantae; phylum Streptophyta; class Magnoliopsida; order Solanales; family Convolvulaceae; genus Ipomoea; species Ipomoea trifida. The sequence continues at coordinate 13,018,422 of CP025655.1, read as the reverse complement.
TGTCCAGACCAACCTAGAGGCAGACCGATGCAAGAAAGGCGGCGGTGCAAGAAGGGCGGTGTAAGAAAGGCGGTTATGGGAGTTTCCTAAAAGAGTAAGGCGGTGGAGGGCGGAAGGTGTTGGAAAAAGGTCGAGATAGAATAGGAAAGTATCTAAATGTAATAAGGAAAGAGTTTCTAAACTTGAATACGGTAGCTTAGAGTTTCCAAAGGGAGAGATCCCTCTTAGCATGTATAAATAGAGATACCAAGCCTTGAGAAAGGCATAAGCAATTCATTGTACTCAAAGGTAATTTATAATATCAAGAGGGCTGAAAAGTCACTCTAGTTTTCGATCAAATGTTAGTTGATTTTTTGGTAGTGTTGGCTCGCCGTTCGACCATTCCATGGGCGATAAAACCAACATTGGCGCCGTCCATAGGGATCGATCAAAAAGTTGTGTGGTGTCTAACTGACTGAGAAGGTTGAAAGACCACTAGGATTCGTCAGGGTCAAGGACAAGGAAGGTCGCAACCTCAAGTGCAAGCAAATGGTACTGTTGGGCAAACTGTTTCTCAAGGGGGGGGGGGGGGGGGAGGATGTGCGGGAGCAGTTGTCCCGACCCTGTGCTGGTGAGTTGCAATAACAGCTCAGTTGCCAAAATTCTCATGTTAGAGAGAGCACGTGCGAGTGGAAAATCCTGTTGCTATTCGAGTCCAAGCTGGAGAAATACCTCCGCTTCCTCCACCAGTGGCACTTGATAAGCCCGAGCAACCTAGAATACTTGGGCCGCTCACCTGAATAGCAGATATATACGAGCGAGAGTTGCGCGTCCGTGAAAAGGGTGTACCCCCGGTAGCCCGGTAGGATATGCCTACTCAGCCTGAGGAATCAAAAATGTCAGCCGCTTCACGCCGATCCACTATCCAGTCGAGATCGAGAGCCCCGCGTCAATCTATGTTTGATAGGCTGGCAAATCAAGCTGTATTGGGAGATGGAAACCCAAATGCGCAGGAGATATCAAGAGAAGTCGCTCCCTACCTGCCTAGAAATAGGCGGGAGCGAAGGTATGACGACGTTCAACGACGGATCAAGGAGCGCTCGGTCCACGAGAGTAGTGGGGAGTCCCTCGTTGTGCAGGGGCGGAGGGCGAATGAGGTCGACACCTTGGTTAGTCAGATTCAAGATTTACAAGACCAAGTAAACGGAAGGGCGGATAACGCCCGAGCTTTCCTAAGGGTCTGTCCATTCTCTCAAGAGATAATGTCGTATTAGTCCCCGACAAAATTCAAGTTACCCGAGAATCTGACGTATGATCCAAAGAGCACCTGATCAATTTCCAAGCTCGGATGCAAATACACGGAGCCGAAGATCCGTTGATGTGCAAAGCCTTCCTAACTACGTTAGTTGGCTCGGCACAAAGGTGGTGCATGAGGTTGCCCGAACATTCGGTGGGTAGTTTTAGGCAGTTGGCCGAGCTCTTCATAACCAAATACGCCGCAAACCTGTATCCTAAGAAAAACTTCTTGTACCTATCTGGAATTAAGCATGACCCTAATGAGCCCCTTAAGGTTGTTCTTGGCTAGATGGCAAAGGAGGTTCAAGCAGTGGACGACCTGGATGATAACACAATGGTGATTCTGTTCATAGAGAACTTAAGGTTATGGAAGCTATACACCAACCTCCATACCGATTGGCCGACCTCGTACGCTCAGGCCATCTAAAGAGCCAATCGACATGCTGATGCCAAAGACGCAATCAAGCAGAAGAGGATTCAAGAAGTGGGGGTCATCTCGACCTAAAAAGCCTCGGACAAAAGAAGTACGACCAGGGAGGTTCGATAAGAGTCGTCTAGGCCGACAAGAGACCAGCCAGAACCCTGAAAGAGCGGGTATCCCGTCGTTTCGCCAACAGCCGGTCGCGATACAAAAAGTCTAAGCTTAAGCTCAACCTCAACTCGAGGTGCGACCGGCTAATGCACCTCAGACCACTAGACAAATATCATGAATAGGCAAGTAGTGTTGGTTGCATCAATCGACCACTCACTCGACCGAGGAGCGCGATTTCCTGAAGAAAGTGATGGAGGTCATCATCCAAAGGAGTGCTCCGAGCCAATGGAATTAGGGTCTGTCCTGGCAGTGTGGGAACCCAAGCCAAACTAGGGAGGGTAACCGAGATAAGGGAAAACAACCTGCTATAGAGAGTGAGGATGCCAAATGGAAAGACAAGAATGTCATTAATACGATCGTTGGAGGTCCCGAGGTAGGTGACTCGGCTGGATCACACCTTACATCTACAAGCTGCACATAGGGTGCTAAGATACATAAAAGCTGATCCTGGCCAATGACTATTCTTTTCAGCCTCCTCTAATTTGTAGTTGAAGGCCTTATCTGATTCAGACTAGGGAGCCTATGTTGACGCAAGGAGGTCTGTTACTGGATTCTTCATATTTTTAGGGAATGCCCTTATTTCTTAGAAGTCAAAGAAGCAGCCTACAGTCTCCAAGTCCTCATCAGAAGCAGAATATAAAGCCTTAGCAGCCACAACTTGTGAATTCAGTGGCTATCTTTTTTGTTGGTAGATCTTGGAGTGAACAAATATGAAGCAACAGTTATATACTGTGATAGCAAGTCTGCTATTGCTATTGCAGAGAATCCAGTGTTCCATGAACGTACAAAACACATAGAGCTTGATTGTCACTTAGGGTTCGTTTGGAAAGTAGGAAAATGACTTCTAGAAAATGAGTCATTTTCCGAAAAACATTTTCCTTTCCAGTGTTTGGTTGCATTATGGAAAACTATCTTGGTGTGTTTGGTTCATTTTGGCCAAGAATATGCGAAACGACCATTTTGACCATTCCGAAAAATGACTTACGGAAAAAAACTCCGTAAGTCATTTTCCGAAAAAATGAACTGATTTTCTTTGGTCAACGGAAAATATTTTCCGTTGACCGCATTTTCCAAACGTTGCCAAACACTAAAATCTCGAAAAACATTTTCTGTAAGTCATTTTTTGGGTTACCAAACACACTCTTAGTTAGAGAGAAGCTAAACAAAGGCATCATCAAGCTGTTCCATGTTAATTATGAAAATTAGTTGGTAGATACATTTACTAAGATTCACTATCCTAACTTCTTTTTTAGATACATCTCCAAGCTTGGCTTGTTAGACTTGTACAATCTAGCTTGCAGGGGGCTTTCAAGAGAATAGATTGAAAAGATTGATGCCACTTGGTATCATCCAATCCTCCTTGTAGTTATATAATCTCCCTCCTTCCTCTTTGTATATAAAGCATTCTCTGTACTGGCATTAAGTTTTAATGAGAAAATATCTGTTTTCTTCCCACTGCTAAGAAGCACTCTATGGTTAAGGTTAATTTATTTTGCTACATCTATGATCTAATTTTACTCTACATTTTCTTCTTCTTTGGCTCAGATTTTATTTGATTTGCTAGCTTTGGAACTATTGAAGTGAGAAGTTTTGCAGCAAATTTATGAGGGATGTGTAGTAGGGTTGCAGCAGTGCTGCTGCAATTCTAAATGGGGATTAAAATGATTTGTTTTGAGAAGCAGTATGCTTGATTTGAAGCAAGGTGAGGTACTAGAATGGTGTTTGCATGCTGGAATGGTGATGCTATGAATTGGTTACTATTGGAATTTGTATTAGCACTTAGCAGTATGGTATTCTCTATAAATTTTAGCTTAGTAATCATGATTTCTTAATATTAGAGATCTTATGTACTGAATTTGACATTGAAATTGCAATTTCTTCTTATTTACCAAAAACCCTTCAATGCAATTTCTTCTTATATTTATTAATTTTGATATTATAAATATAAATTGTACAGGTTTTGAATGTGATTGTGATTGCTATATATATTTTAGCAGGTTTTGGGTGTAAATAGAAAAATAAAATTAATATTAAAAAAAAAATTACCCTACAACGTCGGCTAGTCTTATTAGCCGACGTTGTAGGGTAATTTTTTTGGTTTAATATTACCTACAACGTCGGCTATTTGTAAATAGCCGACGTTGTAGGGTACTTACGACGTCGGCTATATGTAATTAGCCGACGTTGTAGGGTATTTTAGTAGCTTTCAAATTACCTACAACGTCGACTATTTGTAATTAGCCGACGTTGTAGGGTACCTACGACGTCGGCTGATAAGTGCAAAAGATGCTACATTTATAAGGTCAATCTCGGGTCGCATTGCATGTACTTGCTAGCTTTTGTGATTGATTTGAGCATGAGTTGCGTTAAATATGCTTGGTAGTGCCTTTGGATCCTAGTCCACACGTGTTTGGTAATTTTGTAGGTAAAAAGTTGTGCAAAAAGGTGAAAAAGGCATGGATTTCAAATATTGATTCGCAAGCCAAATTGGAAGCAAAGGACCGACCGGACGCGCCTTGGACGCGCGCCCGCGCAGGCGTCCACGTCCCAAGTCCGCGAAGTGCGAAGCAGCCCCCGCAGGACGCGCAACGGACGCCACCGGACGCGCCGCGTCCGATTATTCGCTCTCTGAAGTTTGCAATGTCTGCTTAGGGCGCGCATCGGACGCCACCGGACGCCCCGCGTCCGAAAAATCACTCTCTGAAGTTTGAGATGTCTGCTTAGGATGCGTAGAGGACGCACACTGGACGCCGCGTCCGATTCCCAGATCCCGCGCCGAAGATTTGAACCAGCGCACAGAATCCCGCTGGACGCGCAGAGGACGCGCGTCCAGTCGGGCGTCCGCCACAACTAATTTGGTGGTTGGCGCGATTTAAATAGGGAATTGGGGCATTTTTGAGGGGATCCCCATTCATTTTTCCAGATTAGTCTAGCCTAAAATTTCTCTCTCTAGAATTAGGTTGAAATTCTCTCCCAATTCACTTCAATTCCATTCATACTTCCATTCAATTAGCTAGATTTGGAGAAGATTGTGGACAACAACTTGCAATTGATCAAGATTTGTAGAAGATTTCCATTTGCAATCAAGTAATCTTTCAATTTCTTCTATTGTTCTTCAATTTCTATTGTGTGAATTGCTTTATTGTTTTGTTTAGTGATTTGATCTTGAATTTTGTCCTTGATCTTGAATTGCATTTTGATTTTGATTCTAGTTTTCCTTTTTGTGATTTGTTTTGTTGAATTGAGTAATGCTTTGAATTGAGTTGAATTGCTTTGTTGATTTGGTTTGAGCTTTGAATTGTGCTTTGCTTTCAATCCTTAGAGCTTAGATTTGTTAAATGCTTTGAGAATGCTTAGTCTAGTTATGTGTGGCTAGTTACTTAGGGATTAGGACTAGTTGAACATGCATATTGTTCTTGAGCTCTTATGTCTTGAATCTAGGGTAGATTGATGCCTTTTGGATAGCTTGATAGTGGTTGGGATGTTTGTATGATCTCTACTCCGATTAGGCCAATTGGACTTGAGAATTAGTGTGCTTGCTTTCACCTATGAAAATAGGGATTGCTTGAGACCTCACCAACCTCTTTTCCTTCTCACCTTTGAGAAAAGGGAGTAGGAAGGTAAGAGGCACATTAAGTGTTTGTGATAATGCCTCTTCTAGCCTAAGGTTCACAAGTATGGCTTTATGGTCTAGTAGTGAGTCCATAGACCACGAGAGTGGCGGTGGTGTTAGTGACCTTGTCTCTTGATTAGTCCGTTGAGCGTTTTTCAAATCCCTAGTACCCTAGAAAATCAAGAGTTGCATGTGTGGTAGACTAGTCCCAATCCTTCCTTCCTAAAAATTGTTCACAACACCTTTTGTTTTAAGTATTTGAGATATTCTTAGAATGACATACACAAACCTTTCGATAGGACTAGCTTTTGAAACCTAGGAACTCTTGTGTCTAATTCCTTGTCTACCAAATCCTTTTCTACCATTCCTTGAGACGATACTCGGGAACTTCTTCCCGTTTTATTCACCTACACTCTTTCCACCTCCCGCTAAATTACAACTCTTCAAATGGCGCCGTTGCCGGGGAGTGGTAACGGTTTTGTTTAGGCAAGTCTTTGTGGATTAGCATGAGTAGGTTCCTTAAGTAGAGAGCCTAGTCCCTTTTTACTTGTTTTTGTCCTTTTACTATCACTTGTTCTAGTACTTGACACTTCTTGTTGAGCTACTTTGAGTTGCATACCTTTCTCTTGTTCTTGAGTGTTTAAACTACCAAAGCGTTTGTATGCACACTCGCTCTAGAGGGAGTGAAGGTCTACTTCCTTTGAATCCGGAGATTTACGCATTAAATCGGAGGAGAAAGAAGGCTAATAGAGACCAACAATCCCAACACATAGATCAAGAAGAAGACATGGCAACTACTAGTGCAAACATCCCCAACGTCAATACCAACGAATCACCAATCCACACCGACACGGATACACCAAGAGAAAATGTGAGAAGTGATCAATTCAATGTTCATGAGGCACCTCCACAACAAAGAGAGGAGTCTCGACAAAGACCACCACCACCCAACCAATCACAACATCAACAAGAGAACGTAGCATATGACCAACCACCACCTCGTAGAAGATATGCACCGGATTTTCAAGAACAATTCAATAACTCTCTCTATGACATGCCTCAAAGACAACAACAACAACCTCAAAGACCAAGGAGAGATGCTTACTATGAACCAAGATATGATGAAGAATATTACGAGCCACAAAGGGCGAGAAGGAACGAACCGAGGCATGAACCGAGAAATATACCAAGATACCAACCAAGGGGAGAAGATAGGAGAACAATAGCGGATTACATGACTCCCGATTTTAGCGACCATAACTCTATCTACATTCCCCCGGTTGAAGCCAACAACTTTCAAATCAACTCCGCCGTGATCACACTAGTGCAAAATCAACCTTTTGGAGGATTACCCGCGGAGGATCCCCACGTACATATCACCCGGTTCATCCGATCATGTGGTATGTACCGACAGAATGGAGTTACCGAAGAGGTCGTAAGACTCAAAATGTTCCCATTTTCATTAATAGGAGAAGCCGCAATGTGGCTTGATTCCCACGTAGACAACCACTTTAGATCATGGGAACAACTCCATCGAGAATTCATGCAAGAGTTCTTTCCGTTAACTAAGACTTTGAAGATAAGAAAGCAAATACAAGATTTTAAACAAGGATCGTTGGAATCTTTAGCAGATGCATGGAGAAGGTTTAAGATACTAAAACATCAATGCCCACCCGACGTTCTACACCCATGGGACGTCATTAGTTCATTCTATTTCGGCCTCACGGATGAATGTAAATTGCTTTTAGACTCATCCTCTCGAGGATCCTTCGTTTCTACAAGTCCCGAGGACGCCAAGGGAGGTTTGTACGAATTGATATGAACTATTTCATCAACGACCGGGAATTGGTACAATCAGAGGGAAGCCAAGGGAGGTTTGTACGAAGTCAGTGCCGACACCGCGTCTCAAGCAAAGGTGGAAGCACTAGGACTAGAAGTTAAGAGGCTACAAGCACAGCTGGAAAAGATGAACAAGAATCAAAGAGGGAAATCCGTGCATGGCATTAGCTCTTTATTGCGATAAGTGTGGAGGTGCGCATGGAGCACACGAATGCACGTCAAACTACGAGGATGTTCCATATGAGCAAGTCGAGGCCGTAGGATATCAAAGGCCGAATGACTACAATACTTATGGAAGCAACAACAATCAAAATTGGCGTCAAGGTCAAGGATGGCAAAACCAACCATCCCAAAATCAATACAACCCAAGACCTAGTCAAAGCGGGCCGAGTTATAACGCAAACTACAATAGAGGGTATCAAGAGAATCGAGGCAATCAATACAATCCAAGACCCAACCAAGGAGGAGCGTACCGACCACCTATGTATCAAGGAAATAACCAACAAAGAGAAGAACCTCATAAAGAAAGCATGGAAGACAAAATGGTGAGAATGTTTAGCGAATTAAGGCATGACGTGACGAATATGAGACAAGAGTGGAAACAAGACTTGAGACAAGAGATTTCCACAATAAGACAAGAGGTCTCTAACTTGAGGCAAGAGAATAATGCTTCATTGAGACACTTGGAGACGCAAGTCGCACAAAACTCCAAGGCCTTAGCCGAAAGACCGCAAGGGACTCTTCCAAGTACTACGGTAAATAATCCTCGCGAGAGGGTGCAAGCCGTGACTCTTCGGAGTGGAAAGGAGCTTCCCGAGCCGACTTTGAAGAAGAATATTATCTCCAAGAATCCAATCGAAGAAGAGAAAATCGAAGAGATCATTGAAGTAGACAAGGAGCAAGAGAAGGAAACCTCTTCATTACCCTCGAGTCCAAAAGCCGCTCAGTCTCGAGATAAAGGAAAGGAAAAGGTAGATTTACCTATGTACCAACCACCACTCCCATTTCCCGGGAGGGTGAGAAAGAACATAGACAAGACGCAATACGACAAATTCCTTGAACTTCTAAAACAATTGCATATCAATGTACCTTTCCTCGACGCATTGGGTCAAATGCCGCGTTATGCAAAGTTTTTGAAAGACTTACTCACTAATAAGAGGAAGCTGGAAGAATCAGCTACGGTTTTGCTGGGGGAGGGATGCTCCGCCTTCGTGCGCCATCAACCACAGAAGCTCACGGACCCCGGAAGCTTCATCATCCCCTGTCAAATCGGCGAAGCCGAGTTCAAGAGAGCTCTAGCAGACTCTGGGGCAAGCATAAATATAATGCCTTTTTGTCTTTTTAAGAAGTTGGACTTGGGCAATCCCAAACCCACTCGCATCTGTATCCAGTTGGCTGATAGATCAATCAAACAACCCAAGGAGGTTGTAGAGGATGTGTTAGTGAGGGTAGACAAGTTTATCTTTCATGTGGATTTCGTCATCATCGACATGGAGGCCGATCAAGAGGTGCCGTTAATTCTAGGTAGGCCGTTTTTGGCCACCGCTCGGGCCCTCATTGATGTAGGAAATGGGAAGCTTGTTCTAAGGGTAGGAGACGAATGTGCTACCTTTGACGTCTCGAAGTTGACTAAGTACCCGATGACGACAGATGATGCGTGCTATTTCGTTGATGTTTTTCATGAGCATGTTGATTCTTTTTACCCTAATCTTGTGGGAAAAGTAAAAGATGACGCCCTCTTAAAAGTTTTGGATAGTAATGACGACCTTGAATCTTTCACTTTCGATAATGATGCTTCAATCAATAAGATTGATGAATCTTTACGTGACATAGTGTGTGGTGATGATGATATACCTATTGATGAGAATGTTTGTGAAATGAATGATATTGAGTTTGTAAATTTCTTTGATGATTGTGTTGATGATGCTGTATATATTCATGATTTGATTGGTGAAGTTGAGGAGGTAACGGATGGAAATGACGGGGATAATTTGTTGCATGATGAGAAGTTAAATGAGAAAAAGAATGTAGTAGAAGAGAAAGAAGTCAAGAGTGAACTTAAAACTTTACCGGATAATCTACAATATGCCTTTTTAGGGGAAAATTCGACCCTACCGGTAGTTGTCTCGTCAAAATTAGATAAAACTCAACAAGACAAGCTTGTGAACTTGCTAGGAAAATATAAAGGAGCAATAGGGTGGAAGTTACAAGACCTAAAAGGTATAAGCCCTAGTATGTGCACACATAAGATCTTACTAGAAGAAAATGTGAAACCTGTAGCCCAACCCCAAAGGAGGTTGAATCCAAACATGGCAGAAGTGGTAAAGAACGAAGTAGTAAGACTTATGGATGTAGGAATGATATATCCAATCTCTGATAGTGCGTGGGTAAGTCCTACCCACGTAGTGCCGAAGAAAGGAGGAATAACCGTAGTGAAAAATGACAAAGACGAACTAATTCCTACAAGAAGCGTAACAGGGTGGCGAGTATGTATAGATTATAGGAGATTAAATGACGCCACTAGAAAGGACCACTTCCCGTTGCCCTTTATTGATCAGATGGTTGAGAAAGTGAGCGGGCATGCCTATTACTGTTTCTTAGATGGTATGAGCGGATACTTTCAAATACCCGTAGCGTTAGAGGACCAAGAGAAAACCACCTTTACGTGTCCTATGGGTACCTTCGCATACCGACGCATGCCGTTCGGCTTATGCAATGCGCCAACAACCTTCATGAGGTGCATGCTGGCAATTTTTGAGGAGTATATTGGAGAATTCATGGAGGTGTTCATGGATGATTTCACGATTTGGGGAGAAACTTATGATGAGTGCTTGAATAATCTAGAAAAAGTACTCAAGCGATGTCTAGAAGTGAACCTAGCACTTAGTTGGGAAAAGTGCTACTATATGGTAGAAGAAGGCATCGTGTTGGGTCATAAGGTATCAAATAGAGGCATAGAGGTAGACAAAGCCAAAACCTCCGTGATTGACACTTTACCACCTCCAAATTCCGTAACTAGTTTAAGAAGCTTTCTAGGTCATGTCGGTTTCTATCGGCGCTTTATAAAAGATTTTTCCAAAATTGCTAGACCTTTGACCAAGCTCTTAGAAAAAGACATAGAGTTTGAATTCGGAGATGATTGCTTAGTTGCTTTTAACGTACTCAAAGAAAAGTTGGTCAGTGCCCCTATTTTAGTTGGACCAAATTGGGAACTACCCTTCGAGATGATGTGTGATGCTAGCAGTTATTCTGTAGGGGTAGTGTTGGGCCAAAGAAAAGAGAAACATTTTCAACCTATAGCCTTTGCGAGCAAAACCCTCGATAAAACCCAACAAAATTACACCACCACAGAAAAAGAGTTGCTAGTAGTGATCTTTGGACTCGATAAGTTTAGATCCCATCTTCTTTTGTCAAAGGTGATAGTTTACACAGATCATGCGGCTCTTAGGTATTTGATGTCTAAAGCCGAAGCTAAACCGAGATTGATAAGATGGATCCTGTTACTTCAAGAGTTCGATATCGAGATCAAAGATAAAAGAGGGAAAGAAAATGAAGCGGAGGATCATCTATCCCGAATTGAGAATCCTAATTTAGGAGAAAAGAGTGCTACAATAGCGGAACTTTTTCCGGAAGAAAGGTTGTGTAAAGTAGATGACGTGCTGTGGTATGCAGACATTGCCAACTATATTGTAGGGGGAGTTATTCCGAATTATTTTGATGTGCACCAAAGGAGAAAGTTTATAGCGGAAAGCAGACACTACTTTTGGGATGATCCCTACTTGTTCCGAGTCTGTGCGGACCAAGTCATCAGGAGATGTATAGCGGGGCAAGAGGGATTGGAAATTATGGGACACTGTCATGCAGGGCCGACCGGAGGTCACTACTCGAGCAATAGAACCGCTAGGAAAGTTCTTGAAGCGGGTTTCTATTGGCCCACGCTGTTTAGAGATGCTCAAATTTGTGTTTCAAATTGTGATCGGTGTCAAAGGGTTGGAAACATTACCGCAAGGAACGAGATGCCTCAAACATACATCTTGGCGTGTGAGGTATTCGACATCTGGGGCATCGATTTCGTGGGACCATTCCCGAGTGCTAAAGGGTTTAAGTACATCTTAGTTGCAATAGACTATTTGTCGAAATGGGTGGAGGCGCAAGCCTTGAGGAACAACGATGCGAGGAGTGTTATCGGATTTCTTAAGAAGTTATTCACTAGATTTGGAGTACCGAGAGTTTTAATTAGCGACCGTGGAACGCATTTTAGAAATTCGTCCATGGAAAAGATTTTGGCCAAGTACGGAGTCCAGCACAGGGGGGGAGTACCATACCACCCCCAAACGAGTGGTCAAGTAGAGAATGCCAACCGTGATATTAAGGCAATCTTGGAAAAGACGGTTGGAATTCATCGTAAAGATTGGCCTGATCGGTTAGATGATGCGCTATGGGCGTTTAGAACGGCCTATAAAACTCCAATCGGAACCACCCCTTTTAGATTAGTCTACGGGAAAGCATGCCACCTACCGGTGGAAATAGAGCACAAGGCGTATTGGGCTATAAAGAAATTGAATAGCGACATGGACCTCGTGGGGCGTGAGCGAATGTGGCAAATTGACGAATTAGAAGAATGGAGGTTGGTGTCTTATGAGAACTCGCGTGCTTATAAAGAACGAACAAAGTTGTATCATGATAAGCACATCAAAAAGGGGAAGGAATTCAAAGAAGGAGACCAAGTACTCTTTTTCAATTCAAGACTCAAACTCTTTCCGGGGAAACTAAAGTCGAGATGGTCCGGTCCATTCACGGTCACAAAAGTTTTTCCCTATGGAACTATTCAAATCGCACATCCGGAAAAAGGTGAATTCAAGGTCAATGGTCACCAAGTTAAAAAGTACTTTGGAGGAATGAAACCACGAGAGGTGGCTACCTTACATTTGACACGGATGGAAAATTGAAGCTTACAAGGACGTCGAGCTAAAGACGTTAAACGTAGCGCTTCTCGGGAGGCAACCCGAGGTTACTTTTACTTTTAATGCCTTATCTTACATGTTTTTCCTTTAGATTTAGTATGTTTTTGTAGGGCCATAACAGGTGAAGTCACAAAGACCGAAGAAGAAAGAGAAAAAAGTCAAAATTGGCGAATAAGTGAGCCTGGACGCCAGACCGGACGTGCGTCCGGTCCGCGTCCGATGGCTGGGTTTGAAAACCATCAGACCGCGCTCTGATGGACGCAAGTCGGACGCACGCGTCCGACCCGCGTCCGTCAGAACGCGGTGCAGGTCCAGATATCGCAACGCGGACGCTAGCGGGCGCATTCGCCCGGATTTCGCCCCCTATTTGCCGAACGACGAGTAAAATCGGACGCCGGGCGGAAGCACGCGTCCGACCCGCGTCCGATGCTACGGCAATTCCAGAAAAGAAGAAGGAAATTGCGGACGCCCTGAGGACGCGCGTCCGGTGCGCGTCCGACCGGCCAATCCTGGGCGATTCAGCGGACGAAATCGAGGTTTTAAAGCAAATTTTCCCCTTTCTTCTTCATATTAGCGGACGAACACCACTCTAAAAATCTCCAAGTAAGTCTTTCATGCTCCAAAAGTAAATCCAAGGCAATAATCTCAAGCTTTCATCTTTGTACAACATCTCTTCATCAAACTTCAAGGTATGTGCATCTTCTTCAACCCTATTTTTAAGCTTTCACCATTGTTATGAACTTGAAATTGGGAATTCTTGCTTTGTTAATTGCATGGCTTGTTTGTTGTTAGAATTTGATTCCTTACCTTGTAATAAGCATGCTTATGAGTTTTAATTGCAATTTGTATGGTTAAATCATGAATTTGAGTGTTGAAAAAGCTTGAAACCCTACTTTAATGGTGGAAAAAAATTGGGTTTGAATAATTGTGCTTCAATGTTGGAATTAATGATTGATAAGTGAAATTAGATGCTAATCAAGAGTTTGTATGGAACCAATTTGTGTTTTTTAACTTTGCATTATGCTTAATTGAGAATTTTGTTTGCTAGTTTCACAATTTGGGGTTTTTTGAACTTTAACATGAATAAATGAATTGGAACAAGATTAGCATTGTTTTGGTGTTGAGGAATGGTTGTAGAATGGTTTTAAGTTGTAAAAAGTTGGAATTGCTTTCTACATTGTGTTGTTTTGAAAAAAAATGTGCTTAAAGTTGAAACTTTTGGAGTTATACTATGAATTGTATATGCATCAATGACTTGAAATTAAGTAATGAAATATGCTTCAATATACTTGCTTTCTTTTGCCTAGAATTTTAATTGCTAGAAAATGGTTGAGTATATTAGATAATGATGAGTTGTTGGGCTAAGTTTTGCCTTGCTAGTGATGTTTGTGTGATTCCGTAAGTGCGAAAGATTCAACTATGCTATGGCTCACATGTTTTATTGTTAAAATAGATGCCTCCCAAATCTACGGCTTCCAAATCTAGACGAAAGGAATGTGCCAAAAAGAGGAAGCACGACGTTGGGTCGAGTTCAAGGGCGGTAGAAGGCGAAAGCGATTTGTTAATACCCGGGGGCCGAAGCCTTAGGCATCTTAGCGGGGTACAAATAACAAGAGTGGAGGAGCTGCGAGCAAAAGGAGCTTCGGGTGGTTAATACTTTGACTTATCGATGCTAGATGCATATGGGTGTCGGGAGGAGGTAGAGAGAATGATGTCGAGGCGATCTCTGGAACATCTCTTCGGTTGGAGGGATGACACATATGAACCCGTAGTGCACGAGTTCATCGCCACCTATACGGCCATCCCGTCAAACCATATGTGGACTCCCTGCATGAAGTTCACGCTGTTTGGTAGGGAGCATCAAGTATCGTTGATACAGTTAGGGGAAATTCTTGGATTCTACACCCCCGAGGACTCTCGAACTGAGGAGTGGAGAAACCTTCCCACCGATTTTGACTCTGACGCGGCAGCAGAAGCGTATTGGTATGAAATTACAAATGGTCGAGGAGGAAGGTTCACCGGGACTAAGCCAAATACCTCAAAGGTAGTTCGCTCGCCACTGTTGATGATGAAGCTTCTTCTGAATCTTACGTTTGGGGGAAGAAATAAGAACCTCCACAAGATATATAGATTTGATCTCTTCAATCTGTGGAGCTTGGAGATGAATGAGCCTATACAGATGGCTTGTATGGTGCAGCAGCTGTTTACCTCGCAGACACAACCTAAGTGCCCGTATGTCTGGATAGGGCCGGTGGTCACGAGACTGTGCCACGGGTTAGGGTTGCAAGCAGAGTTGGCGAGGGAGAAAAGCATTGCCTCCATGCAACCGTTTACAGATGCGCATCTCAGTAGGAGCTACGCCCCTAGGATTGGGGCCGCACCGAGACCTCAACGGGGTGAGCAGCCGCGAGAGCAAGAGCCGGTAGTTCAAGGAGGTCCAGATGTACCCCCGGAGTACGCAGAGTATCCCCCAGTTTATGACTGGGCATCCATGAGGGCGTTCCAGCTTCAGTTGCACAATCAATCGATGAACGCCTTCAACCAAAGGATGGACCTTCACCATGAGGAGTTGATGAGGCAAAACGAAGCAATCGCAAGGCAGAATGAAGCGTATGTGAGGCAGGAAGAACGCCAAGAGCAACAGTCCCTAGCAATTGAGCAATTGCGCCTTTGGATGGAGCAACGTTTCCCACCTCCCTCACAGGGCGGGGACGCGTAGTATTGATACTTGGGATCTTGGATGTTCGAGTTCTTAAGTTGACTTGGCCCGGCTTGAACTTTAGGTACCCCGTGCGTGGGGTGCCGACTCTATCTTTCTTTACTTTCATTTTATTTTGGTTGTTTAAATTCGGTCTTTAGTATTACTCTAGTACTTTTATTTTACGTAATGCATTTTAGTTTATAATGTTTTCTTTTAATCGATTCTAAGTTTGAAGCAAATGATTTTTACCTCTAATGATTGCAAAATTTTCAAAAAAAAAAAAAAAAAAAAAAACATTTGTTAGTGTTGTTTTTATGCTCAAAACGACAGGGGGCACTAGGACAGACGACTAAGCAAAAGTGCGGGGGAAGAAACGCGCGACATCATAGATAAAACAAGCCGGAAAATACAAAGCACAGTGCTGGACGCCGGGCGGACGCACGCGTCCGCCGTGCGCCCGGCTGTCTCTGGAATCAGAATGCAGCAGAAACAGAGAAAATCCAGCCGGACGCGCCCTTGGACGCGCGTCCGGCAGGCGTCCGCTCGACGGTTTAAATACTGCCCGGGTTTTATTTCAGCTTCATTCTTCCTCCCTCACTCCAAAATTCCTCTCAGCAATCCCAAACTCCAAAAAGATGATGAATGTAGGTAATCTCTTCTCCTCACCCTTGTCAAGCATGTTTGGATCACCTCCCCCAAGCCCAAAGGTAATTCTATTGACATTTCTTCTTCTTCCAATTGGTTTAATGGGATTTTGATCTATTTTTCTACTCTAATTTCAGTAAGATCTTGTATGATCCTTTACTTTTGAACTTTGGGTGATGCTATACTTGTGTTTTTATACTCTATAGTGTTGTAGATCATGAATATTTCATACATTTGTGCTTTTATTAACATTGCATGCCATGTGTTTGATGAAATGTCACTAAGAATGTATGATGCATGTTTTACTTGATTTGAGGATCGCAATGCTTATCATGAGAATGTCATAGCTTATGATTAAATCACAATGCTTAGTTGGGTATGTTATTATGCTTATGTTGAGAATCGAAATGCTTATGATGAGAATGTCTTAGCTTGAATTGGAAATTGAATGTTGTGAATTGAAAATCTAATGCTTGAATAATGAATATAGGGATTTCCAAGGGCTGAAATGATGGTGCCTAGGCACACCCTTGAAAGGGGAGAGCCTAGTAGAAGGCCTAATGAGGACACGTCAAATGAGGAAGGGGAAGCCCCGATGATGGAAGTTGCACACCGAGGCCTTATGATTGAGGTGGAGGACCTCTTTAGGTATACGCACTTCCGAGACAAGCAAATCATTGAGTGGAACTACATAGAAGCTCCGGTTTTAGCCGTCTTAGGCATTCAAAGAGAGTTTGAAAGGATGACTTCCCAACCTTTTTGGAGTCACATTTGTAGTTGGAGGGATGCTACATATGTCCCTATAGTTAGGGAGTTCATTGCCACGTTGGAAGTCAATGAGAGGGTGCATAACCGGAGACAACCTAACATTAGGTTCAAGTTGTTTCATAGACAATACAACCTCTCATCGGATGAGCTTGGAAATTTACTAGGATTCTACACGTTGCATGACCAAGATCAAGGATGGTATGCAAATCTTGCGGATGACTTCCCTAATGAGCATCAACCCGGGCTGTTTTGGTGGAGCATTACTAGGCAAGGGGTAGCTTGGAGACCTTCATACACTAGTGCCAAATACATCAAAGTCCCGGAGCTTAAAATAATGTGGCACATTGTAGCGCGTTCTTGGTTAGGAAGGCAATCCCCAAATGATAATGTTACAAGAAGGGAATTGTTCATACTTTGGAGCATATACACAGGAACCCCAATCCATATGGGAGAACTTTGTAAAGCCTTTCTTAAGAGACAAAGCTACGAGGACAGTGAGAGTATCTTTGTGGGACCTATAGTGAGTAGGCTTTGTGAAGCCTTAGGATTTGAGGATGCTCTTGCGTACGAAGCGGTGGCAACCACGATGACACCCCTAGACATAGGTGATTTCTTGCAATTTGGCATAGCACCCGAGGAGCCTAGTGAGGATGAAGAGAGAGGAGAGCAAAGAGACTTATGGGGAATTATAGAAAGGCTTGAGAACCGAGTTAATATGCTTGAACACGAAGTACGGAGGCTCAAGCTTGAGCGGTTTGGAGAGGAGTCCGATGGATCGGGCATATGATCTAGTGCACCTTGATGATCTTAGTTGCTTAGTTGTAGGATTTCTTTTTGAGATTAGCACTTGTTCTATTACGCACTTATACTTTGTTTTAAGTTCGTATTTTGTTTGCGTTATTCTTTTAGTTTTTACTTTTAATATTGAATCCTTATCTTAATGCTTTCTTGATTCTAGCTAATCGAATGTGAGTCCATGTGTTTGAAAGCTTGTGGTGTGCAGGTAATTGCAAAGAAAGGAGAGATGATATGAGCATACTCATGTAGATCTTAAATGCCATAGGGGAGTTTCTATATGCTTACCCATTCTTTTACCTATATGTTTTTCCTTTAAAGTGTGGAAATTGGGTGTGATGGCATGACTTGTGCATTAGCTTGTCTTATAATCATTCTTAAAAGCAGGTTGTGTGACCCGTTAGCCCATAGCACACTTCTAAAGTGTGGAAACGGGCATTGTATGTTGAGACCTTTTATCTCTTTCCCACCGTGTGCATAGACCGAACATCGAGGACGATGTTCCATTCTAAAGTGTGGAAAGGAAAGCACACTTGTGCTTGAAAGACTTTGATTTGCAAATACAATGCCTAGCTTAGAACAATGGATATGTTTGAAATGAATGCGTTGCTTAATCTTTCTTGTAAAATGTGTGTTTTGAATGAACCCTTGTTTCTCAATTAGGACTATCCCATGGAAGAAAACTCTTATACTCTTGTTAAATTGGATGAATTGTTGCATGATTGTGTGATGTTCACCCCTCATTTAACCCGGACCATAGTCAAGGAGGGAACGAAGTGGGAGTGTGCACTTTTCAAACCTAGTAAGATAATGTTTACTAAGCCCGGAAATGAACCTAATTTTCTTTGTTTTTGCTCTCCCGAAGGTGTAGTGTGGGGTTGTGAAGGTGTTGCTTTACTTTAAGTTGTTCAAAAGAGCCCAATGAGGCCAAAACCCCAAAAGAGCCCAATGAGGCCACCTTAGGAATTGAAAAGATGAACCGTCTCGCTAGGGCAAGTTGAAGGGCAACCATCGCACTGTCTTCGAAAAAGCGTGGATATCCACGTGAAGTCGGTTGCCCCGATGCGAGGTCTTGGGAGATGAGAAAATTTAAGAGAGCCATTCCGCTGAGATTCGGGCACCCATTGCACCGTCTTCGAAAAAGCATGGATATCCATGTGAAGTCGGGTAGCCCGATGAGGTTATCTTGGGGAATGGGAAAAGGAGAGATCTATCCCGTTGGGACCGGGCGCCTATTGCACAGTTCTTGAAAAAGCATGGAGCTCCATGTGAGATCGGGTTAGCCCGATGGTCGGTCTTGAGGGGTAGTAGATAACCTTATAAGCCTTTTTGTTTATCACGCTAGAATCTAGGGGGCTTGAGGTTACAAGGGTGGTCTAATAGGTTTGGTTTGTGCACATCGGTCCCACTAGTTGGCTCGGCTAGTGGCCCGCTTTAAATGGTTGGTGAACCCGTTATTGGATTGCATGCTTGACTCGTATGATAATGAAAGTTAACCAAATTGCTTTGCTAGAGTTGAAAGGTTTTGTTCTTGGGATAGTCGTTATTGAGAATTAAAGGATTGTTTAAAAACAAATTTTCATGATAGCATAAGGATCGTATTGATTTCAAGAATGTGCATCGTTCTTGTGGATTAGCTTGCTTGCATATCAAAGTGGTGGCATCCTTTGCACTTAGTCTTTGCTTGGCCAATGATAGCTTGCTTGAGGACAAGCAAGTTCTAAAGTGTGGAAATTTTGATAACTGCAAAAGATGCTACATTTATAAGGTCAATCTGGGGTCGCATTGCATGTACTTGCTAGCTTTTGTGATTGATTTGAGCATGAGTTGCGTTAAATATGCTTGGTAGTGCCTTTGGATCCTAGTCCACACGTGTTTGGTAATTTTGTAGGTAAAAAGTTGTGCAAAAAGGTGAAAAAGGCATGGATTTCAAATATTGATTCGCAAGCCAAATTGGAAGCAAAGGACCGACCGGACGCGCCTTGGACGCGCGCCCGCCCAGGCGTCCACGTCCCAAGTCCGCGAAGTGCGAAGCAGCCCCCGCAGGACGCGCAACGGACGCCACCGGACGCGCCGCGTCCGATTATTCGCTCTCTGAAGTTTGCAATGTCTGCTTAGGGCGCGCATCGGACGCCACCGGACGCCCCGCGTCCGAAAAATCACTCTCTGAAGTTTGAGATGTCTGCTTAGGACGCGTAGAGGACGCACACTGGACGCCGCGTCCGATTCCCAGATCCCGCGCCGAAGATTTGAACCAGCGCACAGAATCCCGCTGGACGCGCAGAGGACGCGCGTCCAGTCGGGCGTCCGCCACAACTAATTTGGCGGTTGGCGCGATTTAAATAGGGAATTGGGGCATTTTTGAGGGGATCCCCATTCATTTTTCCAGATTAGTCTAGCCTAAAATTTCTCTCTCTAGAATTAGGTTGAAATTCTCTCCCAATTCACTTCAATTCCATTCATACTTCCATTCATACTTCCATTCAATTAGCTAGATTTGGAGAAGATTGTGGACAACAACTTGCAATTGATCAAGATTTGTAGAAGATTTCCATTTGCAATCAAGTAATCTTTCAATTTCTTCTATTGTTCTTCAATTCTATTGTGTGAATTGCTTTATTGTTTTGTTTAGTGATTTGATCTTGAATTTTGTCCTTGATCTTGAATTGCATTTTGATTTTGATTCTAGTTTTCCTTTTTGTGATTTGTTTTGTTGAATTGAGTAATGCTTTGAATTGAGTTGAATTGCTTTGTTGATTTGGTTTGAGCTTTGAATTGTGCTTTGCTTTCAATCCTTAGAGCTTAGATTTGTTAAATGCTTTGAGAATGCTTAGTCTAGTTATGTGTGGCTAGTTACCTAGGGATTAGGACTAGTTGAACATGCATGTTGTTCTTGAGCTCTTATGTCTTGAATCTAGGATAGATTGATGCCTTTTGGATAGCTTGATAGTGGTTGGGATGTTTGTATGATCTCTACTCCGATTAGGCCAATTGGACTTGAGAATTAGTGTGCTTGCTTTCACCTATGAGAATAGGGATTGCTTGAGACCTCACCAACCTCTTTTCCTTCTCACCTTTGAGAAAAGGGAGTAGGAAGGCAAGAGGCACATTAAGTGTTTGTGATAATGCCTCTTCTAGCCTAAGGTTCACAAGTATGGCTTTATGGTCTAGTAGTGAGTCCATTGACCACGAGAGTGGCGGTGGTGTTAGTGATGACCTTGTCTCTTGATTAGTCCGTTGAGCGTTTTTCAAATCCCTAGTACCCTAGGAAATCAAGAGTTGCATGTGTGGTAGACTAGTCCCAATCCTTCCTTCCTAAAAATTGTTCACAACACCTTTTGTTTTAAGTATTTGAGATATTCTTAGAATGACATACACAAACCTTTCGATAGGACTAGCTTTTGAAACCTAGGAACTCTTGTGTCTAATTCCTTGTCTACCAAATCCTTTTCTACCATTCCTTGAGACGATACTCGGGAACTTCTTCCCGTTTTATTCACCTACACTCTTTCCACCTCCCGCTAAATTACAACTCTTCATCGGCTATTTGTAATTAGCCGACGTTGTAGGGTATTTTAGTAGCTTTCAAATTACCTACAACGTCGGCTATTTGTAATTAGCCGACGTTGTAGGGTATTTTAATAGCTTTCAAATTACCTATAACGTCGGCTATTTGTAATTAGCCGACGTTAAAAGCCGTCTGTGTAGTAGTGTTTTCTTATTTGAGCTTCGTGAAAAATGAACTTATCACATGCTATTACATGAAAGTGAAATTTACTTAGTGTATACCTTCAAGTAGTGATGATGGGTTTCCTGGGTCATATATTGTATTTTCATCTAATGAACAATAGAAGTTATTATGATTGAGAGTTTTCTTTGTAGCTAGCAGGTTTAATAGTATGCTAGCAAGTTCAATTCATATTTGCTTGTAAAAAGGTGTCAAATCATGATGGTGTCCGACTTAAATGCTAGAGGACGGTATTATGTAAACCCTTCACCTTTCAATATTTGTCTAAAGAAAGACATCACCAAATAGGCCTTTTATATTCAAACATTACCATCCGTGTAAAGGAAGACATCAAGTTAGCCATTGTGGACACCAAGTTGGCATCCATCTGGAGGAAGGCATTGATCACGTAATCCGTGCCTAGATGAAGGGATCGAAGGCACCCAAACACTACCTTCCATAGCAATGAAAAATATTATTACATCATAGGACGATTAGTTCAAACATCGTAATTGAAATCAAATACATCATAATAATGAGTTAATATTCAATATAGTACTCGACTATAGTGGTTTTACTCAATTTAGTCTTAAGTGACTTTTTGTACTCTATTTAGTCCTCGACTTTAATGGTTTTACCCACTTTAGACATCTGTTAAGAATTCTGTTTGTTTGTTGGGTGTTAATAACAAGATTAACATGGTAATTTCATTTCTACTTTATTTTTTATCAAATTAATTATTAATTATATGTCCTAATTTCTCTCCATCTTCTCCGTCTTCTGTCGTCGATATAATTGCCCCCATCTCCCTCACTCTTCTCAGTTTCTGCGGATACAATTCTCCCTTCCTTCCTCAAACCCAATAAACACACAGCAAACTCACCGGAAGCTATCTGCCAATGTGTCTGCTGTAAGACTTTTCCGTAATACAATATATATTATATATTGTGGGCCTTAATAATGTAGTGTAAGTGGACTAGGCCCATTAAGTTATAGATTGGATTGTACATTTAGGGTTAGTCCATAATCCACCAATATGCCTATATAGAGCCTGCATTGATGGGATGCAGGACACACAATTATATAGCACCTAAAGATATGGTACTCATAATGCTTAGAAAATACCAGTACATCATCTATGGGTTCTCAGTTAAGTGTGAGACAAAACGGCTAACACTCTGCAGCGATTTACTATTCAAGAGGCAACACAACAAGATATCAACTATGGCCGGAGATCAACACGGATTATGCTTCCTCTATTACGAGGTTTGGTTTCTCCTATATTTACTCTTTATGGTTAGACTATATTTGTAATCTAACATTTGGTATAAGAGCCTTTATAATCTCTGTCTGGTTGATTGTTTTGCCTTAATCAACATTAATCTTTATATATACCTCGAGTTTGTATATATTTGTATGTTGGAATTTAAATCCTCATTAAGCACAAAATTAGTTGTAATTGAAATATATTATTGTGTATGTATACATGTGTATACTGTGTTGAATATATATTTCCTTTGGAATCTATTACGAGAATTGCCGAGAGAGTTGCCGGTTACCGTCTCCGTTTGACGAAAGCAACGACGTCGAGTTTTAAGAGGTCAATGGTGATTTCGACTGAGTTTTTCTTTGCTGAGTGCCTACAGCCGACTATGACAATGGAAGATGTGTGAGGATGAAGAAAGTTATTCCTGGTTCATCTTTATGAAAATGCAATGTGCATTTAATTTACCATATATATTTATTTGGTTTAGTTAATATTATATATTAATTTTGGTAAATGGTAATTATTAAGTTTAATATTTTCATAATAATATTAACTTAATTAATATTGTATATTATTTTAGAAAAATAGTAAATGCATGGTAATTGTTTGTTTTGAAATATTGATGCCATTTAGTTTCTTCTTAATTTTGGCATTAAATTCATAATTAAATTATTATTCAATTATAGGCAAATATTAACTTTTAAATTTGCTATTTGAATTGTAATTTATTTAGGATATATGGGTTAATAATATATTAATTTGCAAATCGAAGTATGCTATTTATATTTATCAAGTAATTATTTTGTTATTATAATTATTATACATTCATAAAAGTATGCATTAAGGTTGGATTTAGCATATTGTTGACTCATAGGTTATATCATTCCATTTGGGATCTTTAGGCCAATTTAGGGCATTATGACCTATTAAGCCAGCTTGTTGGTTCCCATTTAATTTTGGGCATATTTTAGTCCTATATGCTATATATATCTCACCTGGATTTTAAAACCTATTTTTGAACAAGCTATTAGGGGCCTATCCTGGGTCATTCATTAAAGTGTGGATCCACCTTTATTGTGTGATATATTTTAAATGGTAATTATAGCTATTTTATTTGACTTAAAGCATGTTTATCATGGTAATAATATTGATTATTATGCATAACATGTTTATTAAGTCTTAATTATTATTGAGTACCATATTTTGTTAATGGTATTCATTGTTAGTAATAATCTTAAGTTTGGATGTATTTTAGTATTAGACCATTTTTCATCCATGATTATAGCTTATTTGGGTCATTAAGAATCATAGGCCTAATTTGAGCAATTAAGTGTTATAATTATTTGCCTTCGGTCTGTTTATGAGCCATTACAGATTTAAGAATTATAATTATTATTTTGGTCATTAAAGAATTACAAACTATTATTTAAGTTGATTATATTTTTTGATCTCTCAATAGTTTTCAGGGCCTTAATAATAATATTAATTCTTTTAATAATAGTAAGCAATATAGTTGGTATATTGCTCTTAGAATGGTAATTTGATTGTTACCCTAATTTTAGTCTCCCTAAAAGACATTATTGTCTTCGTTAATTATTATGCGACGATATGAGAATGGCATTAGGTATCCCCTTAATTACAGCTTTGCCTTTATACTTAATTGGCAATATTTGGTTACTGTTATTAAAGTATAGGGGCTAATCTCGTTTATTACCGTTCATAATAATTATTATTTCTTGTTAATCTATTAAGTTTGGAAAGATTACGTATTTGGTGATAATGGTAATTAAGTCCTACCATTAAATCGTTAAGTATTATTGGACGTTGCATTGAAGTTACTGGCGGCGAAGATGGAGGGAATTTTAGCACTATGAGGATGCGGTTTACATCATTAAGGTAAGTCATTACGTTTCTTTATCATTACTTTTGGTAATTAGTGCTACAATTACAGTTAACCGCTAATTTGGACTAGTCACATATTTTATCTTTAGAAATATGGAAACATTAAGAAGATGTATTGCCATAGTTTGATTTTCATTGTTAAATGTTAATGGTGATTATAATGCTGCTTATTACCATTAAATATTTTATTAATGATACCATTAACATTAATATGGTATTCAATTTTGAATCCTGAATTGTTTTCCAATTAAGTTCACATGACAATGTTCCAATTAAGAAAATATTATGGATATTATCATTTTCTTGACATTTTTTGGACTTCAAATTTTATTAAGTTTCAAAAGTATATCCGAAAATGTTTATATAGTTAGCGGTTTTAACTATTGTTTTTCCATATTTAGTCTCCTATTTAATATGATACTATTATTATTATGACTATTTATTGCTTCTTTTTTTTTTTTGGATTATTTGCAAATATGCCATTAATAATAATAATATTATTATTAACTGGGTTATGGAGAGTGTTTTTTGAATCAATTCAGTAATTTCGGAAAAACATATTTGCTAGGCAATTTACTATTGCCATTTATGCCATAATTTATTTAGTTCTTTGAATTATGTTTTTAGTTCCTTTTGCCCATATTTGGTTAAGTATGAATAATGAATATTTGGTGTAAATTCATACTCTTTAGATAGTTTTATGCATTAAATCACATTAAGTACATAATATTAAGTTTAATTATGCAATTAGGGTTTGTGTGATTTTGATTTACAAATGACAAAATATCATTTTTTGTTTTATATTGTTAAAATTTGTAAATTCAGTTTATTTCTCATATTTGATCTTTATGCATTAAAACATTTTATCATGGGCTTAAAGTTTGAAGTTTCAAAGTATATATCCATTATGTAATTATTAAAAATGTTGGGTCTCTTTGGTTTGGATTCATATTAGTGTTTGGATATTAATTGTATACTTTGAAAACTCATATTAAAAATTGTTTTAAGTTATGCAGTTTGTTTGGAATATATGAGCTTAATGTTTAAGTTTATGCATATTTGTCCTAAGCATAATATTTTGTTTTAAATTATGCAATATTTTTATCATGCCTTTAGCAATGCATAAATTTAGGATGAAATTACATTAGTTCCTAATTAAGTTGGACTTATGCATAAACTTTAGTTACAGTAGTGTCTGAATTTAAGCACATTTGGTCAGTTAATTTAGTTCACTCATTTAAGCTTTAATCATAGGTGAACCATGCAGTTTTTTGGTGTATACCCTCCAAATATTAGGTTTATACCCCCAAATAGTTATACATTGAGTGCATATGAATTGAGAAGGCATACTAGTTTTATGGCTATGACTTAAGAACATCTTGTGCCACTAGTCCCCTTAAATATCATATATTTGGATTTTCCCATCACGATCTGGTATAATCTGTTTGTTAAAATTTTAATTATTCCTTGCCAATGTGATTTGATTTCAGTTCATTAAAGAATATAGCCATAGCATCTTTAATTTACTGATTTCTCTTAAGCTTGAATCACAAAAGTTAGGCAATGAATTGATAATTGTCTAGTGATCTTATAATTTTTAATTTGGTTGGGTGTAGCCACAGCATCCTTTAATCAGTTAAAATTATATATTGAGCGGTTTATCTTGATCACATAAAGTTTTAGACATATCATTTGTGATTAATTGTATTTAATATGATGGAATTTAGCCCACAGGCAATTTCGTTATATTTGTATAATTAATTAGGATGAAATACTGGACTACGATCATAATTTAGCCCAAAGGCAATTATGTATTGGAATGTAGTTTAGTAATTTTATCAGTAATGATAGAAATAAATAAATATATTTATTTTATGGTTATTTGTAAATAATTTCCATCTCTATCGTGAAGGTTAATTTTATGATGCAAACTTTAGATCATATTTCTTAATTTACCCACAGGGATTAAGAAAAGGAA
>CP025655.1:12842311-12975470 GCA_003576665.1 Ipomoea trifida | reverse complement strand
TGAGGTAATTAAATTTATTTTGTTTTAAATCATTACTCAGTGGTACACATTTGGGTGCACACACCTACGTTTTGTTAGCGTATAAGTCCGGACAGAAGAATGCACAGACATATTGCTTTAGATGCACACACAAAGCACTATGTTCTGGTAACGAAATGATGCTACACCAACTTAAACCCCCATGCCTAAGAGATGAAATTTCACTCTGTGCACACGGGTGCGAACTTGAGTGCACAGACCAACTAACGAAAAGCACAAAAATATAGACAATCGTTTACACTGTTCGTAAAGTAACGTTTAAAACCCCTTATGGATGATGACAACATGCTTGAATTACAAAGGGAGGCAAAAAACGACAGCTCAACGTTACTAGTAACTCACGATTAGACAAGAGTAAAATATGAAAATAATTATCCGGGACGAATTTATTTTGTTTTAATTTTTAAATCATTACTCAACGGAACACATTTGGGTACACACACTTATGTTCTGTTAGCGTATAAGTCCGAACAGAAGAATGCACATACATAGTGCTTTAGGTGCACACACGAAGGACTACGTTCTGGTAACGAATAAACCCCCATGCCTAAGAGATGGAATTCGACTATGTGCACATGGGTGCGAACCTGAGTGCACAGACCAACTAACAGAAAGCAACCAAAATATAGACAAGCGATGTGCACATCCGTGGGGCAGCGTGTGCATCGTAAATACCTTTTTGTGCACTGTTTCCTGTGTCACCAAAAACAATTCAAGGCACTATGTGCACTTGTTTATGTCACCCTGTGCATATTACCCAATTTCAACACTCTTTGGTTCATTTCTCTACATACATGTTTCTTTGGTTCAATTTAACACCCGGGACCACCCCTGCCACCTGCTATGGCAGTTTGTGTGTGTGTTTTAATCTCCATGTGCCACCTACACTGAACTCTCGTTGTCACATTAAATTTCTTTTCGTTTTTACAAAGGGATTTACTACTTTTATTTTCAGACGTTGATTTTTTCTCCAATTTTATCTCACAAACATTCTCCCCATGAATATTGTATCGCAGCAAAAGAAAATTTGCAGACAAAATTATTTAAATAGTGATACTATTTCTCAATAATCATGGGAACAATTAGACAAATACACAACCTGGAAAAGTTACTTCAAAATAACAGTACATCCAAATCAAATATATTTACAATCCATTTGAGCTTTTTTTTTTTAAATAATTTCCACTTAAAATTTGCAGGTATGGATTGGGTTGAACTTTGTCCCCAACATAATACCCACTCCTTGCTATCTACGCAATGTACACTTCTCACCCCCTATTATCTAATTCCACTTGCCTAACCAATAATCACCATAGCTCTAACCCACATTGAATATATGCCCAATTCTCCCATTCATCACCACTCTAGCTTGTAGGTGTGTTTTTGTAATATCCTAAATGCCTACAGTCTGCATTACGCCGGAAAGCCAGATCGGAATCAGTGCATGTGGTCGGAGCGGAGCCCTAACCTAACAGTCGTTGTCCCCATGGCCAGTTGCAAAAAAATGGAAAAAAAAATAGACCAGATAATTGTTTCATCATAAAATTTCAGTTGGATCTAATTGAGTAAAACTTTAGCCCACATACAAGTTTTATGTCTCTAGATTCTTCTGTCTATTTAATAATTGAGATGAAATATTATCTTAAGGGTTTTAATTGGATTTAATAGAATTAAAACTTTAGCCTACAGGAAAGTTTTATGTAAATAAATTCCTCACCCATTAGATAATAATTTTATCACATTATCTTAGAATTTATAACTTTAGTTCAATTATAATTCTAAGTTTTCATGGTTTGCATTGGCAAAACATGTATTTAGTTACTTCCCAAAATTTAGCCACTTTTATTAATTATTCCACGAAAGCTTGGTTCTTTGGACTACCTATAGTAACTTACGTGATATGATATACCTATTTTTGGATTCCAAGAATAAAATGTATCTTTTGAGCCAAATTCTAACTTGGTTTTGGAAGGTGTATTTTGTTTTTTTTTTGTATGTCCAACTACGATGGGGAATTATAGCTTCATTATTTATTTCGACTTTAATTGGAACCAAATATTGATTATTTAGTATGCCCAACAAATGGTGGGAAATTCTATCTTCATTTATTAGTTGGTCAAATCAATTATGAGTATGTATATCATTAATTTTGCTAAAGAACGGTGGGAGTGATCATTTAGAAAAAGATCATTAAGATACTCCACTAAAGATTATGGATTTAACTATTGTCTTCATACATCCCAATGCAAATTGGATTGTATGTCAAACAATAAGTCCAAAAGATTGCACAAGTATTAATCTTGAATTTGTTCATATGAGTTCATAAATTCAAATTATTGAACATTTGGTTGTGCAACATATTTATGAAAATGTTGTAACAATATTAAGGAATTTATTAGAACAAAATCATTTAACTTGTGGTGCACTGTTATTCTTTAGTGAGTCGCACCTTCAGTTGTAAATTTGTGCTCTTGGGAAGTTATTGAGAATTTGACCTCATTGGTATCTTTAGATTTATCAGGAAGAAGTTGTTATCTTCAAAACTTACCTTTCGGTCTTCGTCATCTTTCAAACCTGAAAAGTTTCTACTTGAACAATTTCCAAAATCTTAGAATACTTGTAAAACTTCCTCCTAGTTTGGAGGAACTCTCTGTAGAAAATTGTGTCCCATTGAAAAAGATAGCAGCTGTATCAAACTTGAAGAGACTTAAAGTGTTGTGTCTTGGAAATTGCAAAAGTTTGGTTGAGCTTCTGAACATGGGGAGTCTTTCATCCTTAGTAGACCTTGACATAAGGAATTGCAATGCTTTGACTATTCCTGATAACTATTTGCATGAAGTAGATGATGTTCCAAATTGCTCTTAGGAGTTTGTCCTCCTCGTTGAAAGAAATAGATTTAATGGGAAGATATTATCTTCAAAGTTTACCATTAAGCTTTTGCCATCAATATTCCAATTTGGAGAGACTCTACTTGGACGATCTGCAGAATCTTAGATCACTTCCACAACTTCCTCCTAATTTGGAGATACCCTCTGCAAAGAATTGTGTGTCATTAGAAAATATAGCAGATCTATCCAACTTGAAAACACTTGGACGGCTAGATATTCAGAACTGCAAAAGTTTGGTGGTTGAGCTTTCAGGCTTGGAGAGTCTTGAATCCTTACATTGTCTTTGAATAACAAATTGCAGTGGTTTGAGGATTCCTTCGATTCAAAAGTGGTTCGAGGTTATATATATATATATATATATATATATATATATATATATATATATATATAGGGTAGACTTCATATGAGACAAGTCATCTAGGTGAGAAATATGACATAATCTTGACCATAGGATTTATCAAATTAATGGATGAGATTTGATGGGAAAATTTTAATGGGAATCTTTTAAAATATGCTGATTTTTTATTTTAGCAGGCAATGTGAGGGCAGAGTTGTAATAGTGTGTGCAGTGTTAGTTCGATAATATAGGAAACCCCCTATTTTCCCTCTGCCAACTTCGTCGACTTCGTACGTTTGAACATCAATCGCCACTACGAAGTCCATTTGCAGACGGCATTGTGCGTAGCTTACTCCGGTGGATAATGGCTAGTTCGAGACGATGAGAGAAGCGGCGACGCAGGGCAAGGAGCCGAACATAAAGTAGAGGTATGTTTTTTTTGTGTTGATAGTTATTGGCATTCTATTGCCGCTGGTAAAAACCCAACCCAGACTAGGGTTTCGGTGTGGTCGAATGTGAGTCGTTGTAGGTTTCCGTAGCTTGATGATGGTTTGTTAGGGCTTAGATGCAGGTTGAATAGACGGTGGTGGTCTGCGAACCAGATTAGGGTTGAACCGTATATACCGCCTGTTGGATTTTACACATATTTGAGGTCTTACATTAGGGTGGGTAGAGGTTGGTGGATATACGTTGGTGGAGGTTAGCGTTTCCGGTGAAGATAGTGAGTAGTGTGATCTAAAAAAAAAAGGAATTTGACTACAGAGGTTTAACGAAGCATAGTGACTTTGGCGGCTATGATAGTGCTTAAGGCTGTGATTTTGAAGTCAAGTTCTCGTGAATGTGTGCATATCTGAAATCTAGTGTGTGCATATGTGTGCTACCATCTTGGCTTCCATTAGTTTCTGAGTTTTTTTTTATTCTTATAATGTTCGTAGTGTATTATGATTCGTGGAATACTCTGTCATGCTGCTGTAGTTTTCAAGAGTGCACATACATATTGGGCATAATGCACACGGGCATGCAGATGAATGATCATTAAAGTGCACACTGCTCATTATGTACGTGCACACGAGTACTCCAAGCATTAGGCACATGGTTTCTATATGATATGTTCATACCAGAACACTGAGATGCACACTGGCTTAATACTATGTTTAATGTAACTAATTTTAGACAATTAATTCACAGCCATACCAAACCAATATTATTATTAGCACGGCTGCACACACAAATTGGGTCTGATATACAAGGCTTTTTGTTGTGCGTTCCTAATAGGTATCCCAACCGGTGTGCAGGTTATTTTCCCAATACTCCAAAGCAGACACTTCTATGTAATCAAAGTGGACATGGTAAAGAAAAAGATTGAGATCATTGATAACTCATCGGTAGAGATCAACGACCACCGAGCTTCCAACATCAAGCGTGCAATTGATTTCCAACATGCTCTATTTCGCAATTATATGACACAAGAGAACTGAGAAGAGGAGTTATTGTGAACCATGAATCCCATGATGGTCTTGGATTTTATTTTGCTACCAGATGTACTAATTTTGTTATTAAAGTAAACATTTGTTTTATCTTTTTTTTGGAAACATTGAGTTTGGGTTACTTAGTAATGGTTTCTGTTTGGGAACAATGTATTTAGTACTTGGGATGATAACAGTGGGCGTGGATCAAGCTTGAGTAGTGGTGCACACTCACTAACTTTGCAGCACTCCAATTTAAACTAACATGCACACCCTATGAGTTTTTAAGGTAGGCGGTACTAAACTAGGGTGCACACACCCACACACTGAACACTACATGAGGTCACACTAACATGCACACACAGCCTCTAGTAGGTGCACACACATGTTAAGTCGTTTGATTCTCTACAAATTACAGAAATTTGTGGGGATCAAAGAACGTAAACCATATAAAAATTCATATTTAATTATCCAGATTAAATCCCCAAAGTTAACCCAATTCTAAACAGCCTATTACCCGATTATGGGGAAAAAAATTTTATACAATGTGCACGTCGAATGTATCCAAACGGCACACTATGAAATACTTTGGTGCACTCACCCACGTGGTTTACAGCAAATGAGTTTACACTCACATGCACACACAACCTAAAGCAGGAGCACACACATGACCAATCATCCGTATCGCAACAACATTCAATAATATAAGGGGGTAAAAAACGTCAAGCATAGACTAAAATCCAAGATTACAATATTCATATTAAACCATAGAGATATCCAAGTCTCATAAAAAAAAATAGAAAGTGTTAAACAATCTTGGCATTACAAATAACCCTATTCGTAACCTAACGCCTCTTAGGCGATATGGAAGAGCCATCAACTCCCTCACCAACCGGACACACCTCCCTGGCAAGCTTCTTAAATCCTTGACGAGAACACACCAAATACTTCCTCAACACCTCCCCCGCCTATTCTTTAAATCACACTACAACGAACGTCAAAGCCAATAGTAGAAGTATAGCATATATAGAACTCGACACCATCGCTAAACCTACAAAACCTCTGACCAATAAATGACTTGATCACCATGTCACACTCACCGAGGCCCAATACATCGTACGTCCTATAGAAATATTCATGACACACCCACGAGAGTCATTAGCAGAATCTTCATCAGAACAAAAAGATGCTGTAACACGGTAATGCGAGGAGAAAAATACAGCCAATAAAGAAATTGTATAACAATATAAAATGCAGAGCCAGTGTGTGCACTTTAGGTGACTACTCTGTGCACTAGCTAGCAATCAGGGAAGAACAAACAATATTTTGGCTAAAATTGCACAAGAATTAACAAAAATTATAAGAAAAAAATGTCACCACATGAATATTACACAAAACTAATAAGAAGTGCACATCGGATGTGTGCACTTTAGGTAAACACTATGTGCACACTCTATGGAATAGAGAAAGAAGAACACAGCAATAAGCAAAGAAGTGCACATCGATGTGTGCACTTTAGGTAAACACTATGTGCACACTCTATGGAATAGAGAAAGAAGTGCACATCGGATGTGTGCACTTTAGGTGAACATTATGTGCACTCTCTGTGAAATAGAGAAGAACAAACAATGTGTTGGCTAAAATTGCTCAGGAATGATAAAAAAAAATATATAACAAAAATGTCACGACCGGGAGATTACACATAAAATAAATCCACCCCAGACTACCTTTCAAACAATATATAAAACAAAAAATGAAGGGTAATCAAGATGAAAATGTCTAGATGGCAGAATATAGACATGCACACGGCACAATAAACACATGCACACACTGGCGCAACAAAAGCAAAGATTAATACAAGATGAACAACTACGAGAGAATCAAGATAGGGCTACCTAGCTTCGTCACAACTCGGAATCCAATATTTTGTCCCTCTAGGGGAGAGGTTCATGACACACTCATTGGACCCACCACTCGTACCTAACAAACCTTCATCATCACAAAATGATGCTGCTACATGGGAACACAACCCCGAAAAAAATAGACAACATTGTAGGTAAAATAACATAAGTAAGCAACCAATATCACTTGATTGCATAAAGACGACAAAATGTGCATATAAAGACAACTCAATGTGCATATATACTGAACCCCTCCACCCTAGAATAACCAAACAGACGCCAACAAGTAAGTTGCAACTAACGCAACAAAAAACAGTACATGACACCCACATCGAATAATGGAGATTAAAACTCAATAAATACCATACGCCAAACAAACAAAGCAACAAACCAACATGTCAAAATGGAAAATAAACAATGACAGTACAGAGCAACAGCACCAGTGCCTATGCAAACTGTATGATATGCACACAGATTAAAACACATATGCACACAGCCGCGAAGTCCAGAAAATATTGAAAACACCAACAACGTGATGCATACGGCCACGAAACCCCCTTTAGATGAGAAATAAGACAAATTGGGGGCCGTCCATCTTGTACTATTTGATGGTTGAGATTAATCCTTTTTTCCCTTTTTATGTGTTTAATTTTAATTAGTAAGGGTTGTATTGTAATTGTAGATGTTTTATTTTTAGTCTAGGATTCTAATGCATTATTTTAGGTGTTTTAATTTTGGTAGGATTAGATTTTTTTTTTTTTGTTTTGCCATCCAGTCTCACCGTTTCCCCTCCGGTTTTTCTCTGCGGCAGTGCTTCGTTTTTTCGATCATGGAGTTTGTTGATGGAGGTATGTTGTAGTTGATCTTTATTTTTATTTTTGTTTTCGTCCTTTTTTTTTGCTGTTTCGTGGTCGTATGCATCACGTTGTTGGTGTTTTCAATATTTTCTTGACTTCGCGGCTGTGTGCATATGTGTTTTAATCTGTGTGCATGTCATACAGTTTGCACAGGCACTGGTGCTGTTGGTCTGTACTGTCGTTTATTTTCCGTTTTGACATGTGGGTTTGTTGCTTTGTTTGTTTGGCGTATGGTATTTATTGAGTTTTAATCTCCATTATTCGCTTTAATGTAATTGTAGGTGTATGTTATTTTTAGAGTGGGATTCTATTCATATATTATGCTTGATTTTAGGTATTTTAATTTTGGTAGGATTGGTTGTTCTTCTTTGGTGCCAAATGTTCACGCCAGTCTGTTGTCTTCATCGTTCTTTGGTGCTATTCGTTCACGCCCAAGCATAGAGTTTGTTGGTGAAGGTATGTTTTCTTCTCTTTTTTTTTCTTTTTTTTTTTTGGCTTTTTTGGCTTTTTTGCCGTTTGAATAAGGCTCGGCGGGGTGGCAATCTGCGACTGTTCAATTGGTTTCGGTTATCTATTTGTTAAGGTGTGTGCTGGTATTTGTTTGGTTGGGTTGGGTTGGATAATTGATAGTGTGTGCTGGGTGAAGGTGATTTGCTTCCCCATGTTTGTCATCATTGTTCGTTTTCTTTTATTGTGCGCAGGTGTCTAATGTGTTCCTTTTTTTTTTTTTTTTTTGTAATTCGCTAGTGTGTGCATGTGTGGGTTTGGGTGTGTGCATGTATGTATTTATGCCGTCTGCACAGGTGTTCGTATGATCTATGTTGTCCTTGTATTTTTTTTCCTATAAGATTATACATTTTTGGAATGTAGTCTTGTGGTGGAGTACTTTTTCCCGTGTTTCTCCACTGTGTGTTGCATTTGTTTTGTATGTGTACGATAGTTGTGTATGTGCAGTTTTGGGCGTCTGGGAGGGGGGCGGGTATTTCTGTTTTGAGTGGAAGTGCACATAGTATAATGCTTATGTGCATATGGTTCGCATGTGTTTGTTATGTTGTTTACCTTATAGTGTTGCTCGTGTTTTTTAATTTTTGTCTTACCGATGTGGCAGCATCATTTTTTACAATACAACCCTTACTAATTAAAATTAAACACATAAAAAGGGAAAAAAGGATTAATCTCAACTATCAAATAGTACAAGATGGACGGCCCCCAATTTATCTTATTTCTCATCTAAATATGATGTCTCATATGATTACAATTCTATATATATATATATTCCCTTCATCTCTAATATTATATTAGAATAGATGGTAATAGTTATGGTATTATTAATTGTTATATTGTATTATGTGTTCCATAATATATTGTAGGCAAGTTATAAAGTTGCCTGGTCTGTGTCCTGCTGTTTTCGAAAACCTTTTAAGAATACACTCTTTGAGATCCCCCACAATGTGATTGATCCCTGCAGTATAATTGAAGGAATAATTGGTTTTAGTGTGAGAAGCAAAAGCAGTGGTGCTTGGATTCTAAAGGAACCCAATTATATTAACATCAAAGCCAGTAGGTATGGTCAGAGTATTTATTTTGTGGTTCCAACAATGATGGAAGAAGTATTGGAGGTGTATGCAGAATTCCAGTCTTTGCAGAAGATAATTTGTGTAGCCGAAATACATAGAAACAGAGAAGGGGAAGTGCGTTTCTTTCCATCCACAAGGGGATGCATTCCTTCCTGCTATAATTTCATCAACCATATTAAGGATAGTTAGAGTAGCATCAGAGTTACGACGCTTATTTTTGAGGTTTCAACAATGATTAGAAAAGTATTGGAGGTGTACGTATGCACATAAGCGTAAGGAGAAAAAGAAACTCCCTTTAATGTTCCCCAAAGTTGTATCCATAGCCCGTTCGCTTTGCTAATCAAATCATCCGGCACCATTAACTCTTTTTCAATCAACCTCGAATTAAGCATTTTGCTCCGAAAACTCCCTAAGGCATTTAAAATAATTTGTGATGCATGTAAGCGCTCACTATAAGAAATACCATTGTAAGGGATGTCAGAAAGGAGATTATTGAAAAACACTATACAAAGAAAAGAAACAAACTACACTAGGAATTAAAATACTTCTCTACTAATGAAAATGCAAAGAAACTAAATGACAAGCAGTGTTGCGAAAATCCCGCCTAGGCACCGATTAATTGCCGCTTAGACGCTAGACCTTTGTCGGCCGCCTAGCGTATCACCATAATCGGTGGTCTAGGCGGCTGGCCAGCTAGGTGGCTGACTAGGCTATTTAAGCGCCGCATAGACGCTGACCGACATATGCTCCTTCAAATAACAAATACTTGGCCTCTTCATGTCTTCCCACATATGCTCCCCAATGGTTTTGTACGGATCATTTGGATCTTTTGGCTTGGCGTTCAACCAATGTTCATACATAAGCTCAATGGTGGATTTTTTTTGGGGAAAGGTGTGTTTTGAGTAGGGGTGAGCGTTTCGGGCTTCGGTTAAGTTTTTTTTCGATTTCGATTTTTTGATTTAAAAAAAAAATGAAACCATTCAGTTTAACATTAGAGTTCGGTTTGGTTTCAGTTCGGATTTAATTCGATCGATGTTCGGTTCGTTTTAAGATCCTCAAATTTCAACATTTACTAATTTTTCGAACATACTACCAAACAATACTTGAACATGTCATTTTTCACCCAATCGATTCTTCAGGTGGATCACTTGTAATGCCACATGAAGTGTTTTGTTGATGACAAGATGAAGAATCATCCATTTGTATATATTTAATATTTGAAAAACAAAAATTATTAAAACAATTATTTTTAAATATTCATAAAAATTTTCTAACACAACAGTTTAAACAAATTTCAGAAAGTTTAAATAAACTGGAATTTCAATTCCCATTTGAACAAATTCTAATTTAATTCTAGAAACCGGAATTTCAATTCCAGTTTGTCAAACTGGAATGAAATTCCTAACTTCTGGAATTTCAATTCCAGTTTGATTCAAACTTGAATTGAACTGGAATTGAAATTCCATAAACTTATTATTATTTTATTAATATTATTATATATTATATATATTATTCATATTATTATTATTATTATTTATCTTGTTATCATTTTATTAATATTAATATATTTTTTATTTAAAAAAAAAACGTTCAATCCTTCATGTTTAAACCGAACCGTTTTGTCTAGCCCTAATTTTTAGTGTAAGATTGTGGAAAGTAAACTTGGGATGGAGAAGAGGCATAAGATTGAGAATTGTTGTATCCTCTTTGTGGAAGGTAATCATCATTCTCCTCACAGTGGCTAGAGGCATAAGATTGAGAATTGTAGGCTTTGTGAGGAGTGCTCCATCTATCTCCTCAGTACTCATGAGAATAGTCTTCTTGATCGTGATTTCTCTCTCATAATTATTCCAACAGTGTCAAGGTATTTGGTATCCACCCGAATTATCATAAGGAAGGCCTATCCTTGGTGGTTGGGCCCTCTTTGAATCCTCAAAATCATGACCATAATAAGACTCTAGGTAGCTCTCCGGTTGATCATCATAGAAGGATCTTGTTTGAGGTGTTGGTGGAGATCTCATTGTGTGATTGTAATCACCATATCCCATATCATCATGTTGAGCTCTTGGTGATTGGATGTTGCTCTTGTGAGACTCCATATGTTCTTGAGAATGGTCGTTCAAAGTCCTCATGATTTCAATAGCCATATGGGTTGAAAAATTTAGCATCATAGCATGCTCTTTTGTGGCTCATACCTTCTTGGTACTCATAGTGATCATCATGTTGCAATCTTACTTGAGAATACATCATCAAGGATCAATCTACACACACAAAGACAAGAGAAAAATTTTGCAACTAAAAGTAGTTGCAAGTGAGCGGCCAAGAGTATAATATCAATCCAAGTGTTTTTATTTTTATTTTTTTTGTTTAAATCAAATGCAATGAAAGTAAAGTGCAAGTAAAGTAAAGAGTTAGCCTAGTCTCCTTTGCCAAAACACAAGCTCATTTTCACCAATATATCAGCCTCATCAACACTGTTTTCCATCCCCGACAATGGCGCAATTTGATGAGTTGTAAATATAGCGGTGGATGGAAAGTAGGTTGGGAAAGGTGGTTTCCCAAGAATGTCTGATATGTATAATGGTGAATGTAAAAATGAATGTGTAATATCGTTCCGCTGAGGATTGGGGCTATGACACGTATTTGTGTGAACTAAGAAATTCTAGACACTAAAGAAATTGAATTAACTAGAATCCAAGTAATTGATAACTAAATAGGCGAATAAAAGGAAAGCAGATTGACTAGTGAATAAACTGTATGATAATGAAATGGGTCAGATTAGAGGTATTGCAATCTTCATGCTTTAACAATCTCAGAATTAGGAAAGGAAGAATTAACCTGGGGATTTATGTGCAATGCACACAAGAATTCAATTCAGCTACTTTCGTAATCAACAAACAGATCGAATTAGGGTAGGATTGCCCCACTTTACAAGAATTCAATTCAGCTACTTTCGTAATCAACAAACAGATCGAATTAGGCTAGGATTGCCCCACTTTCGTGATGCATCAAGCATAGCCTTAAGCACCTAAACATTGTAAGCCCCCAAAATTACTCTCATTCTCATAGTAGGAAAAATTAGGTTGAAATTGGTAAGGCTCGAGGTCTTCACCCAACTTTCGTTGTAATGAATCCCTTTTCTAAACTAGCAATCAATTGTGGCCATCAATTAATAACAAGTGGAATTCAATCCCCAATTCAATATAAACCCTAGGTGAATAATTCAATCCCTTCATGCAATAATCACAAATTGAACATCAAGATTAACAATAGATCCCTAATCTAAACCCATAGACAAACTACTCACTCATCATTGAAAGTAAACAGCTTGCAAACGAATTCAAGTATGTTAATATGAGCTATTCTATGCTATGGAAAACTCTAAAGAGAAGGAAAAATGTGTTGAACTAAACTAGGGCTCGGAATATCCAAAAACACAGCAGAATGCGTCATTAAATACTGGACAACAGCTGGGGTCACGGGCGCGTCACGGCCGGGATCGTAAGATCTTTTGCTTCCTTTTTCTTTTCAAAAACTAGGAATAAATCTGTTAGGTTTTTGAAATTCAGACTTGATGTGTATGAATTTGCTGCATTTTCATGAATTTGGTCATTTTTGCAGGTTGCTGTTTTGCTGTTTAACTTGGGAGTATTGCAACAAATTCGTGTTCAATCGAATACAGATCAGAATGGTAGCACTCTTTGTTCTCTTATACACGTTTATATAAATTGATGAAGGTCTGTTTGAATAAACAGCTTAATATAACTATAAATAGCTTTCACAATGCATAATTTTTTTTTAATAAGCCTATCCAAACTCTTTACAATTGGCACAAATGCTTGCATAAGATTATTCAAATTGGCCTTATGAGTTGAACTAAACTGCTTATTGAATCAATATGAATAATTTGAGTTGGATTAAAGAAATATGAGATTGAGGACTCTAAAGATGTTCTGAGGTCTTAAAAATTATAGTTCTAGACTTGTAGTTATTTAAATATGACTTAATTGTATTGTTAACCCCTTGTATTGCATCTCCAAATACAATTGTTTTTTTCTTAAAAGAAGAAAAGAAGCATCAAATTTACTGTAATCAAAAGGATGTTAATTGTGACAAGCATGATGAAAATGGTTTTAAGCTTTATATATGTATATATGCCCATGTGCTTTGTGATTGTGGATTTGTGCATGAGCTACTAGTCGGGATCAGAAACAAAAATCTAGAAATATATACCGAAAACAGTTTCAATTATTTATGTTTGTTGATTTACATTAAAGTCCTGTTGTTTGTTTCTTTCCTACAGTCAGGTACGAAAGAAACAGTTCTAGATTTGGCAAAGTTCGTTGACAAGGGTGTGCAAGTCAAGCTTACTGGTGGCAGAGACAAGGATAGTTGTTTTCTTTTCTTTTCGAAGCCAGAAATATATTTGCTTTGACTTCTTGTGTTATACTTTGGTTGCATACCTTAGAATTAAAGACGAGTATGAAAGAGAAAAGTATACAGAGGAGCCATGTGAGGCATATATGGGAGCACTGAGATTATTTTATTTTTGTTATTACAATTCACCACCATGCATTATGCTTTATAATTCCATTTTGCAGTATGAAGCTTAAGTCTGATACATTGCTTATTTTTTCTCTGTTCACAGTTGTAGGAACACTAAAAGGCTATGACCAATTGCTGAATCTTGTCTTGGATGAAGCCTGAAATTGTATTGTGAGTCTTGAATGTACAATTTACTACTAAGGTTCCAACATTATTATAAAAGAATTATTTATCTGAAAGAATTAAACTATAAAAACAGATAAATAAAAACATAAAACAATAAATCAATAAAAACAGAACCAGACACCAGAATTGATCACGCAGTTCGGAGCTCCACTCCTACGTCTGCGGGGCACTTCACGTCAGCCCAATCCACTAGATGATCACAAGGCTTACAAGGAGTCTCACAACAACCATCCTACACTAATGGTTACAAAAAATACTCCGAGCTAAGCCTTCCTCATCTTGACCTGACACTGTGCAAATCACCAAGGTTCATCAACACGGCTGTCTTCAAGCAACCAGAATAAGAACACGTGAAGAACTTGTGAGAAACCAGTATGAAATCCTCTTATAAAGTCTGATTCGAAAGAGTAATGGAAGTGAGATTTAGAATAGTAATTAAGCTTGTCAAGAATCCCATGTGATTGAGCTATATTTATAGCCAAAATAATAATAACCAAAGAGTCATTTCCATTTTTGGTCCTACTGTTTTTGGGGTATTGCCAATTTTAGTCCACTTCATTAATTTTTGCCACATTGCGGCCAGTCTTATTTAGTCATTGCCACTTTTAATCCACCGTTAAAATTTTCGTCAAATGGTCGTCCAAAACAGGGGTGTTTTTGGTGTTTTCATGCTTTGGTCATCTCCTTGACCCTTTGTAGTGGTTTTTCTTACACATCCTTACACATTTTCATCCAATGAAGAGGTCCGACGAAAGTCATGTGAGCCACATTACAAAGCCATGGTTTTTGCCGGACCTCTTCATTGGATGAAAATGTGTAAGGAAAACCATTGCAAAAGGTAAAGGAGATGATCAAAGCATGAAAAGACTAAAATACCCTTGTTTTGGACGGTCATTTGACAAAATTTTTTAACGGTGGTCTAAAAGTGGCAAGGACTAAATAAAATTGGCCGCAATGTGGCAAAAATTAATGAAGTGGACTAAAATTGGCAATGCCACAATAACAGTAGGACCAAAAATGGAAATGACTCATAACCAAACTTTCCTCAAGATTTGCAGCTGAAAACCATTCAAAATAAGGATCAGCCATAAGATTAGATCTGAGTAAAATGAGGATCATGATGACTGAATTCTGATTTGAATAAATCCCGTCCACTGGACTGCTCGTTGGCGCTGTTCCAGAACTGTTCCAGCGAACTGACAAAACCACCTAATAAAATAACCTATGTTTTTGACTAATAATTAAGCCAAGTAAAGGTGGTCCAAATGTGTATCATTTGTACACTTACAAAGCCATTGAGTATCTTAGAGGTAATTTTTTTTTTTTTTTGGCCTTGGCTAGATATAGGGATAAAGGAGAACTGTTAAATTTGATCTAATTCTTCTTGACTTCATAAGAAAGTGATGGGGGAGGGATGTGCATACCATGGGTCTTTATTTTTTGTTGTTGACTAGTTGCTGTAATAGATCATTTGCATGCCTCTTTAAATCCTTCATGTTTCTCAGACCTCAGTTCTCACCAAGGTTGTATTGGATTCACTTAAATCATTTTTACTGCATTATCATTTGGAAGAATGATAAATTGTCTTTCTCCTCTGGTTCTTTATTCTGGCAAATTAAAGTATATATCAGAGTGTTCCCATTAAACTGACAGTGGTACTTACATCAACATCTCATCAGATGACTGGAATTTAAGTTGGAATATTGATTGAAACTTGTAAACTTCATTAACAACCCAGTTTGATATATGTATTTTATTTATTACCTATCTCTAATTTCAGACTTCATTTTGGTATGTACTGTTGGGAAAAATGACATAAATGGCATTTTAAGTGGCCATTTTGTGGTATAAATATGTGTATGGTCCTCATCCAATTTGGATCGGGTCAAAGTGGATTCGGATTCTTCGTAGTGAGACGAAGAAATCGATATATTATACGCTCAAATGGATAATGGGTGAATGAGAAATTGGTTCTCAAAGTAGACCCATTGAGATGGAAAATGTGTGGGAAAAGCTTTAAGGAAGGCCTTTGTCCACATTGGTTTGGGAAGAGGATTTCACCCACTTTATATACAATAGGCTTTTTAAAACTAATTGACTTGTATGGCATAGAGGATCTCTCTCGCGCGCAGGGGTACACTACACCAAAAAGGTTATTTAGAGGCTGTTTGGACCGTCTCCCCAATCGTGTCTAAATAGTGTGTAGGATTTAGAGGCGACACTTACATAACCGCCACTAAATTATTTTATTTATTTTTACTTTAAATATTAGCTTTAGTTTTTAAATTATTTCTTATCTAATTGTAATGAAAATTTTTGAACTGACATTTTTATTTTTATTTTTATTTTTATAATCCTCATCAAATTAAGTTTTTTTTTTTTAAAGAAAAAATCTCTACATTCAAATTTGCATTGCAACCACAAACAAACTCTATATACACATTTAATTGAAAAGAATATCAATTGTAACGAATATTTGTCAAATAATATCAAACAATATTCGTGTACAACCAACCATCTACATATTAATTGAACTGTATACATAACTGAAAAATATTTTAAATTAAAAATATAAAGCAACATAGTAGTTTATTCATCAGTATTGACGGTTTCACAAAAGGAAATTGTCCATTTACATCATCACTAGATAATGAATACCATTTTTCACCCTCGATGAGAATTGATATCATGACTTTTTCTTGTAGTATTTTGAATCTTCGAGGACTCAAACAATTAATTCCTTGCAGTTCCTCAACAAGTGATTACCACCACCACCTGTACCAGACAGAGTAGATAAATGTAACAATTTCAGTTGCATATGGATAAAAATGCATGATTACAATGAATGGGAAGTATTAAAAGCCAAGAACATATAACAAATTTAATTACCTGCTCCCTCAATTGTTCCTCTTTCTCTTCAAAACTATTAAGAGCAGTCACCTCAACCTGGCAATAGATTCAATTAAAAATATGCATATTTCCAAATAAAACCGAAAACTTACTGTTATGATAGAGACTATCATGATGAAACTTACATTAAAAATTCACTTAGAGGAGTTTCTTTCTGAGCTTGTGGCTTTGGGACAGAATCCCATATCTAAACCCAAAAGAAGTAAATAAATAAAGTAAATTGCAAAACATATGAATCCCAACACTTATAAGCGTTAAGTCCTACAAGTAGTGTGTACCGAGAACTGAGTTGATCAAGTACCTATAGTAACAACAAAGAATCACAACACTGATAGGCGATCCCCATACATTAATCATCAAAAATAAAATAATAAACGGAATGGAAACATACCTCAGAGAAGTCCAGCTTTGCAGCATTTGTGCGGTCACCCATCAACTTCACAGTTTTGGCATAAAGGATATTGTCCTGCTCTATCTTTGCAAGCTCAGGAAAATGCCAACCATACCATTGTCATACCCTCATTGCATATGTGTTTAGCTCTTTATCAAGATCGTCCAATAGACCAATTGGTTGGACTATCAAGACATGAATATAGAGAAAAAGAGTTCACATTTAGACAAACTGAAAAGAATAAAGCCAGTATCTTAGATCTAAGTCTTCTGCTGAAAACAAATAGCAATTTACCTTATCAGGGCTAAATTTTAGCTTGTATCTTGAAAGGCTGTGAGAAAAACCATATATAAACATAAACCCAAGCTCACTGGAGCCAAATCTTGAACAGCCAAACCAGATATGAGCTCAGTTAATTAATTTCTCAATCCTCTCATCAATTCC
This sequence comes from Ipomoea trifida, assembly GCA_003576665.1. NCBI lineage: Eukaryota > Viridiplantae > Streptophyta > Magnoliopsida > Solanales > Convolvulaceae > Ipomoea > Ipomoea trifida. Next base: position 12,957,929 of record CP025655.1, on the reverse strand, counting down.
ATGACCGAACTGTTGTACACAGTCAATTTGCTGCAGGCAAATGGTAGTTTAAGATCACCGAATATAAGAGAAACGAATTAAATGAAAAGAAATGAGATCTTAGCCCTCTTAAAACTAAAATACTAAAACAGAACCATGGATTCATCATATTCTAAAGCCACTAAAGCCTTGTTGGGATATAATTATCTGAAACCAATCCTTAAAAATTGAGAAAATTTGCCCAATTTCATAGCTTGAATTGAATCATCTATTTAATGGCCTAGCCAAATCATTCTCTATTTAGTTTCTCACAAGCAGCTACCATTTTTATTATGCAGTGGTACATAGATGATTATATATGTATGTGTGTATATATGAACTCAACAACAAAAGGTTGGTAATCTGCAGTCAGTTGACAAACAAAAAGAATCTTAAATTTGAGTTCAATCTCTTTTCTTAACCATGAATATACAAGAATGTTCTTATGTAAACAGGGACATGGAAATCATAACAAGGTAGCAATATTTCACCATAACTGCTTATCTTCCATTAAAATTCTTTTAAAAATTATAATAGCAAAAGGTAGCAAAATATATAATATGCATTTATTTATATATATCTAGCAAGCCCTAGCCACTCTAATACAAGCAAAATAGATTGCTCCCAACAAAAAATGTATAGAAACTGATCAATCAACAATGGAGGATCGATAAGCATTAAAAATTCACAAATACAGTCTCAAGAATTCATGAACTCTACAAATTATACCGATTTTCAACAAAGAACTCATTTAAATTACGGATTCAACATCATATACACAAACATATATAAATTCAGATCCATCGAGGATATGTATAAGAGGGCGAGAGGCAGTGGGCTTACAAAGATTCTCTTTGTGAAGTCGCGATTTGTAATGAAATGAAAGGGAGTGTCCTGCAACACAAATAATCAATTAAATCAGCAAACATTCCAACATAGAATGAATGGGAGGTAGGGAGAAGAGTTGTGGTACTTATTGGAGAGGAGCTGAGACTTCCTTGAGCTAAAATTGAGGCAGAGTGAGTGATGAGGAGGGAGTTAAGCGGGTAGAAAATGGCGCGGTGAAGTGAGGTTAGGGCGGTGATTCATCCTCCTCGGACGTCATTGCAGCGGATGAAGACGGCATTAACGAGGACGGAGCTTGTGGCAGCGACTGTAGTGTTGTTGATTTGGAGGTGCAAACAATTAGTCATTTAAGTTTCCATATTAAATTGGCGTCGGTTTCTATAACCACCTCAAAATAGTCATTTAGAGGCGGTTATATATAACCGCCGCTAAGTATATGTCACTAAAACATCAATTTGTTGTAGTCGAATGTTGTTCGAAAAATTGGCGAGCATAAGTTATGCCAAAACTCCAAACTCCGAGCGATTTTCCATCTCAGGCCACTGCCTGCGACCTCTCGAAGGTGCGCAACAGCGCACGAGACATCGAGCATGTCTCAGGGTGCAGGTGCGCTGGAAGCTTGCGATAGCGGTGATCTCATCATTGCACTGGTCGATCTCTCGCGGCTAAGAGTTGAATTCTCGAAGCTTGCATAGGTCGGTCTATCGTAGCTCTGAGTCACCTCTCGAAGGCAATCTTCCGCGCGTAACTGTTGTAACCTCTCGCAAGAGACTCTGGCCAGAACGGTTCACTTCCATAGTGACCGTTCAGGTGATTAACTCAATATGTTATGGAATTAATATCAGATTAATTCCAATTTTTTTTTTTTATAGTTAATTGCATGTTAGTGGCAGAGTTAATACTTGGTTAGTGGGTCAAGGTTACCTTACCAGAATTGAATGCCGTGTTCAATGCCATCAATCATTCATCTCCTATATATTCTTCTAGGTGAGCAACATATTTTGTGTGAGACAGACACACAACATATACGTGATATACATATACACGAAATACTTTTCTACCTCGAAACTCTGCTCAACCTTCTTTCAAGCCACCTGTGTTCATCACATGTTCTCGTTCGCCGGGTCCCAAGTTTGTGTGCTCAAACGCAGGGATCGTAGTATGTTTTATCCTAGGAAACCTAGGCCGCAACGCTCCAGCACCCCGGGAGGCGGTAAATAAGATTTTAAGGACAGAGGCAACTCGACTCGTGCTTACAACTACCCAAAGTCCGTTCATCTCCGTCCCCCTCATTCCAGGTTTATCTAACCTTTGTTGTTGGTTTAAATTCCTGGAATTATATATATATATATATATATATATATATTTGTTTTATTTGTTTTTGTGGATTTTCTATTTCGTCCATTTTCTTGGGTTTTTCGAGAATTATTTCCAAGACGTACATTTCTGTGTTTGTTATCTGAATCATTCTGAAACAAATTAGCCATTTTTGAATTTATCCGATCCATCACAGCCTTGATTCTGTATGGTAAAGAGTTCTGCCATGCATTGTAACTTTTTGAAAATTAACACGCCTAGTTGTATTTATGCAGTTATGCTTATGGCGCCAACTGATGAGATCGCCAATCCTTTTCTCCAACCAGATGGAGCATAGGGCCGCCATGAATGTTTGTGATTCGTGTTTTTTCAGTGTCCGGCCTTAAGAACTAAGATAATCTAGAAGGCACTGCCCAGTGTGGTAGTCTTTTGCGTTAGACAACTGCTTTCATCAAGGCATCATATATAGATGCTCCTTGTATTGTATTATAGTTGTATTGATGCATGAAAATGTTGCTAAAATATCAACTCTTCTCTCATCTTACACTTCTAAATCTTAGTTAAGGGTTATATACTTATATATATGAAGGCGAGAAGATGAAATCTTTAATCTTGTGACTTGTGCAAACTCGTTTGCCAATTAGGAGTTAGTGGATTGATTAGCATCAGTTACCGGATAATGGATTTTGGTAAAGTTAGTTTATGGTTAGGGAAGAAGAAGACATGTTAATTAAAGTTTTCTTTTTGTTTGGATTTGGGAGTATTATTTAATATACTATTAGTAAATAAAATTTAATTTACTTAAAATTTATATTTAAAGGTCTGGTAAATAAGAGAAAAAAAATGCTCAGAAGTTCTAATTTTAAAATTTTAAAGAAATGTTAATTTGATTATTGAATATATATATATATATACATATACACACGCACAAGTTCAGCCCAGAAATCTGCAGGACACAAATAAAATGCATTTGATTTACATTTATATGAATAAAGATTGACAAATGACGATCATCTAGGAGGAGGAGGAGGAGGCTTCTTGGGCCAAGATTTTCAGGCATGGAACTACAGTAACTTCTGTGCACATTGTGTGCAAGTTCTAGTGCAAGCGAAAATTTTTAGTGCAAGGGAAAAAAAATTTAGTTTGCGCGTTTTGAGAATGCGAAATTAGAGTTAAACCTAAGTATTTAAATTCTCCGTCGCCTCGATTAGGGTTTCAGTACCATAATCTAGTACGTGCTTCGTTCTCAATTCCATTTTCTCTCCTCTTTTCTCACTTTGCCGAAGGCTTCTTTTCTTTCAATCAGGTAACTTCTTCAACCAAATTTAGTTTTATACTACATTTGTTTATTTGTTCAATGATTTTGTACCTAATTTGTTTGTTTGTTTTTTTTTTGTTTGATGGTTTCTGTTTAATTTTGGTGTTACTTTGCTCCTTCAATCACTAATTTTAGAAATCAATCTATCTACTTCTACATTATATTTATATATACTAAGACACTATTAGAAATTTAGAGTTTCTAGTCGGAAACACATTTCCGATCACTTTTAAGACCGATAAAATTGTTTCTCATTATCACCGATTGGTAGTTAATGCGGTCGACAATACCAATCACTTTTTTTTCTCATCCTCTTCTTTCTTGCTATTTTTCTTCCTTGGATAAGAAAAATTTTATATATTTTTTCCACCTCATCAATCCACACGTGCATCGCACGACCAATTAGGTTTCATCATCACTTTTTATATAAACATCATTGAAACTCACTTTCAATATTAATTAGTTTAATATACAATATAATTTGTTATATAAATAATAATGGTTTATACAATTTCATTTTATAAAAATTATGATTTAGGTAATTTAATTTTTAATTAGTATATATTTAATATTAGTCTTCTTTTAATCATTTTGATAGACCTTTCAAAATAAATGATATAATTTATATTTAATAATATAAAAGTTATATATAACTATTTAGCAAAATATATAATTACATAAAATAAACTAGATGATATAAAAGAAATTAAAAAAACATAATGTGGCGCGACTAAAAAAATCTCCGTAAACAAAATGCGCCAATTTAAAATATTTGAAAACTCCCCCCCACCGAACGTAAACTTTGAAAAGTGAAAATCGTACTTTAAGGAACTAATCTTCCACGTTCATTTGCCATCGTTTTCAAAATCAAACAATCCATAACCTTCCACCTCATTAATCCACACGTGCATCGCACGATCAATTAGGTTTCATCATCACTTTAAATATAAACATCATTGAAACTCACTTTCATTATTAATTAGTTTAATATACAATATAATTTGTGATATTAATAATAATATTTTAGAAAATTTTAATTTTTTAAAAATTGTGGATTAGGTAATTATATTTTAATTAATATATATTTAATATTGGTCTGGTTTTAAATCTCATGATAAATCTTTCAAAACAAATGATATAATTTATGTTTAATAATAAAATTTATATAGAAGTCAATTGTACGAAATGGACCATTTGCGTCTTTACTTAGATGATAATATACGTCTTTATTTGTAAAGACGCATATGACTCAGACGCAGAAAATACCAATTTCGCGTCTATACTAGAAAGGCTTGTATGGTCGACATTATGCGTCTTTACCTTCTACGGTCAAGACGCTTATAATCTGTTTTTAAATAATAAAAAAATAAATACTACAAGAGTCTTTACCTTAAGCAAAGACACCTATAGCTATATAATTTTTTTAAAAGTAAATTATTTGTATTAGTAATACCACTTACAATAATTAAATTACCATTCAATAGAAAATTTTGTATATTCAATTGTCTAAATATTTATATAATTCACATCATTCAACACAAAATATAATAGTATTGTTCAATACTAATACAACACAATAAATATAATTTGGTCATTTTTGCAGGTTGCTGTTTTGCTGTTTAACTTGGGAGTATTGCAACAAATTCGTGTTCAATCGAATACAGATCAGAATGGTAGCACTCTTTGTTCTCTTATACACGTTTATATAAATTGATGAAGGTCTGTTTGAATAAACAGCTTAATATAACTATAAATAGCTTTCACAATGCATAATTTTTTTTTAATAAGCCTATCCAAACTCTTTACTATTGGCATAAGATTATTCAAATTGGCCTTATGAGTTGAACTAAACTGCTTATTGAATCCAGACAAGGATAGTTGTTTTATTTTCTTTTCGAAGCCAGAAATATATTTTCTTTGACTTGTTGTGATATACTTTGGTTGCATACCTTAGAATTAAAGACGAGTATGAAAGACAAAAGTATACAGAGGAGCCATGTGAGGCATATATGGGAGCACTGAGATTATTTTATTTTTGTTATTACAATTCACCACCATGCATTATGCTTTATAATTCCATTTTGCAGTAAAAGGCTATGACCAATTGCTGAATCTTGTCTTGGATGAAGCCATTGAGTATCTTAGAGGTAATTTTTTTTATTTTTTATTTTTTGGCCTTGGCTAGATATAGGGATAAAGGAGAACTATTAAATTTGATCTAATTCTTCTTGACTTCATAAGAAAGTGATGGGGGAGGGATGTGCATACCATGGGTCTTTATTTTTTGTTGTTGACTAGTTGCTGTAATAGATCATTTGCATGCCTCTTTAAATCCTTCATGTTTCTCAGACCTCAGTTCTCACCAAGGTTGTATTGGATTCACTTAAATCATTTTTACTGCATTATCATTTGGAAGAATGATAAATTGTCTTTCTCCTCTGGTTCTTTATTCTGGCAAATTAAAGTATATATCAGAGTGTTCCCATTAAACTGACAGTGGTACTTACGTCAACATCTCATCAGATGACTGGAATTTAAGTTGGAATATTGATTGAAACTTGTAAACTTCATTAACAACCCAGTTTGATATATGTATTTTATTTATTACCTATCTCTAATTTCAGACTTCATTTTGGTATGTACTGTTGGGAAAAATGACATAAATGACATTTTAAGTGGCCATTTTGTGGTATAAATATGTGTATGGTCCTCATCCAATTTGGATCGGGTCAAAGTGGATTCGGATTCTTCGTAGTGAGACGAAGAAATCGATATATTATACGCTCAAATGGATAATGGGTGAATGAGAAATTGGTTCTCAAAGTAGACCCATTGAGATGGAAAATGTGTGGGAAAAGCTTTAAGGAAGGCCTTTGTCCACATTGGTTTGGGAAGAGGATTTCACCCACTTTATATACAATAGGCTTTTTAAAACTAATTGACTTGTATGACATAGAGGATCTCTCTCGCGCGCAGGGGTACACTACACCAAAAAGGTTATTTAGAGGCTGTTTTGACCGTCTCCCCAATCGTGTCTAAATAGTGTGTAGGATTTAGAGGCGACACTTACATAACCGCCACTAAATTATTTTATTTATTTTTACTTTAAATATTAGCTTTAGTTTTTAAATTATTTCTTACACTACTACAGAAATAACATATAACGTCGGACATATAACGTCGGTTTTTGAAAAACCGACGTTAAAAGTGAAATAATAACATACGACGTCGGTTAATTAAATAACCGATGCCGTATGTCTTACACAAAAAAAAAAAAAAAAAAAAATAACATACGACGTCGGTTAATTAAATAACCGATGTCGTATGTCTTATGCGAAAAAAAAATAAAAAATGATAATAACATACGACGTCGGTTATTTAATTAACCGACATCGTATGTAATTTAATTGAAATCATATACGACGTCGGTTAGGCATTAAACCGACATCGTATATGATTTAAAAATTGACATGATACGACGTCGGTTTTATTATGACTAACCGCGTCGTATCATTGAATATAAAAAGAAAAAAAAAAAATTATATGTACCAACGCTCTCTCCGTAATAGACAACACTTCATCTTCTGCTCTTCTCTCTTCGCAACCAAGTAACAACGCCTCCTTCTTTATTCTTCTTCTTCTCTCCGCCGGACAGTAGCACAGCCGCCGCACACCCGCGCTGACGGACAGCCACCGCTCACCAGCCACCGCCTCACCGCCTCACCGCCGCACCGCCTCACAGCCGCTCACCAGCCACCGGGACCGATCTTTGCGGCTGCGCCTCTGCCTCGCCACGACGCCACCGCTCACCAGCCACAAGCTTCCCGGTCTCCGTATTCACCTTCAACCCGCCCCAGTCGCCGGCTGTGAGCCCCCTCCGTCTTCACCAGGTTTTTGTTTTTGCCTAATTGCCGTTCCCCTAATTTCCCTAATTTGTTTTTGCCCTAGGTTTTTGAATTTTGATGTTAGTAAGTAGTCCCCCTACACTTGCTAATTTAGAGAATGAAATTGCTACCAACACTCTTCATTTTTTGTGTGGAAACATAAAAGAAGCTAGCTAGCCAATTCACACTAGAATAGCCAAATAGCCAAATTGTGTATTTCTATTTGACTGTTTTTGCACAATTATGCAGATAACACATGGCCTCCTTTTTTGTCTTGTGGTTGCTTTAGTATGATGCATTGAGTGCAGTTCCTGTTAAAGCATCTATCTTGAGGTGGTAAATAAAAAAGTATAACTACAATATTTGGATTGACAACTTATTGTATAAGACATATCATACTCTTTATATGTCAATATTAATATGATGGCAATATATCTAAACATATTCAGTTTATCACGCATGATGTTTATCAGTCAACTTTTCCTTATGTTAACTTTTTTCTACTAATGTAACCATTTATCTTTTACAAGTATGCTATGTTATCCATCTATTGATATTAATATTTCTATTACCTGCCTCAGTAGTTTATTAGTTAATTTATTTTCCTATTAAATTTTGCAAATTGTTTACTACAACAATCTTGCCTGTCTTATTGTGTTCAATATGATCTTTATAACCTGCTGCAGTAGTTTTTTGGATGTTAGTTTGCAAATTGTTTTCTACAACAATCTTGCCTGTCTTATTGTGTTCAATATGATCTTTATAACCTGCTGCAGTAGTTTTTTGGATGTTAGCAGGTCTATATTGCATTGCTTATCATGAGTTGACTGTAGCCTTTTGCCTAAAATCTTCTTTGTTGTTGGATTCTAGGCGTTGAAATTGAGCGACGATCTCCATCTTAATGAGATAGAATGCTTGGAATTACTTATTTCTGCTAATCAGGAGGTAAGTCTATTGAGTTTTTCTTTTTGTTTTTGATATTCTAAAATTTAGATTTTACATTGCTCAATACAAAAGAATAATGCTACCTTTGATTGCAGTGGGGTTTATTGGGGTGAGATCCTTTAGAAATTCTGCGCCTTGCTGCAGGACTTTGGTATACCGAGAGAAGAGATCTAATAAGTAATAACAGCACTTTACATGCTATTAAGGGTATTTTTGTTCTTATTTATATGATAAGACTCTCTGACTCTATTTCTGGTTATCTCCCCATTAAATTCTTGATTTATGTAGGCTGTTGTCCTTGATCAAGGACTTGATGCTGATCTTGTGACAGACCTACAGAGATATTTGGAGGATCTTATTAATGCAGGAGTTAGATAGCGGTTGATTACACTAATAAAGGTCCTTACATTAACTGGATTGCCTTTTATGTCTTTCATTGGGAATTACTTGTGCATCATTGTGTATAGAACTTTGACACTTGTTGCCTCTCTATTTTAAGCTTCTTCCCTTTGCATTTGTTATAACCGAAACTGTTCAGGTTTTAATTTAGACACTTAAACAAGATGCTTTATATCATTTGGTTCTTTCTCTTAGGGCTTTATTCAGTTTTTGGGTCACAGAATATGAAGAGGTTACCAGGGTATTTTCTGATCTTGCAAATAATTGTGTTTGCATAATCTTCTTTATGATGTTAGAATGATGAAATTGCTTGAAAACTTGTATGCGTAATCCAAATGTACTTGTCAAGTTCAGAAAAGTTTTGTTGTTTCTGGGTAGTAAGTCATATTACAACTTGTATGGTCATCCATCTCAATAAACAATATTCTCTAAATGACTAAATCTCTTAAATATATATATATATATATATATATATATATATATATATATATATATATATATATATATATATATATTCACCTTTTAAACTTTAACCAATTCTGAATTTGTATCCTGCTCTAAAGTGGTTGAGTCTTATGCTTATTTAGCTTTATCTTCTTGGTTGTTCTTTTTTAGTTTTTTCTATTACCATCTCTTAAATTATATATTAAATGGGTTAAAAAGTAAAGTTGGGTTGAGCGGGCTGTGCAGTAGGAGGTTGTGACTTAATTTATTTTGTTTATTTATGTACTTATTTCCATTTATTTGCTTGTAGGGTCAGCTTGATTTTCACCACTGCATTTCTTAGAGTATTTACTTAATTTCTGACTAATGTATGGTACTCCCTCCATCCCAATTATGTGTCTTATTAACTGCTCTTTTTTCCTACTAATGAGTAAGTTTTGGTATTAATAATTTAATATTTGCATTATGTGTGTATCAATATGGAATACTTGTTGCACCATATTCTATAATATGTGTTACTCGTATTAATTTAACATGAGGGTGGTACTTCAACCTTTTGCCTCTTCTGTGTATGATCTTCTAGTTCTTTGTCCCCAATATCTTATTATCTTGCACAAATTAATGTTGGTACTTCAATTTCCAGGACTGGGTGCTAGTGTCACCTCAGCAAAGATATGGAAGCTCCATTATTGAAGTGTACAGGATAGTTGAAGAGGTTAGAATTTGTTTCTTGTATTTCTTAAGTCTTTAATCTTTTCCTTTTTTTCTCTGCCATCTGCAATGAATTTCTTTCATCATTAGTAATTAGAAATATCATGAGCAGATCATATTACTTTGCATATAGAAGTGAACATGAACAAGGTAAAAGTTCTTTAGTGTATGGTGTCACAAATGCTAATATAGATACTTCAAACTTCGTCATTGAAAAAGGAAAGGTTTTTGCTTGTTTTCCTTCATTTTATCGCAGTAGAGATCACATGAAGGTTGGTTGGGCTTTGTGTTGGTGATCATTGGCCAAATGCTAACCCGTTGCCCTTGTAGGTCATGGGTTCAAGCCTTAAAAGCCTCCCTAAAGATAGATCTTGCATGACCATACACAGAAGGGGCATTTTTATCTCCCTAAAGACTGAACCAGCACCTCAAGATCATTCCAAGCATGCTCAGAAGACTGAACCAGCACCTCAAGCTTTTATCTCTCTTTTAGAGTTTGTTAGTGAAGTTTATCTGGTTACTGCATTTTTAATGTTATTATTGTACCTCTTATGATTATTAGTATTATTATTATTATTATCTAGGTGTGGCTTTGGGGATGACCAGTTCTCATATGACCATAGTGACATTTTAGGTCCATTGTTTACTATCATTAGTAATCTTAATTGTTTTTTTTTATGCATATTTTTTGTTGTTGAAGTTCAATATAGTTGAAATTGTAGCCTTTTATATTTATTATTCTTTTTTTTGTTTTTTCCTTTTTTGAAACTGCTGATTGTTCTTATCTGCTGTACGTGTCTTTAAATACCAGATATGACTTGCAGCTTTTTATAATTACTTTTAATTAAAAGGAGATAAGGCGTCGGTTTTTTTGAAAAACCGACGCTTTATCTCTATATTAAAACAATAAAACGAGATACAACGTCGGTTTTCTGGAAAAACCGACGCCGTAAACGAGATAAGGCGTCGGTTTTTTAAAAAACCGACGCCGTATCTCTATATTTTAAAAAAAGACGACATACGACGTCGGTTTTGTGGAACAACCGACGTCGTATGTACTTATTTAAAAATTTAAAAAAAATATACAACGTCGGTTTTTTAAAGCCGACGTCGTATAATTTAGTTATAACGTCTGCTGAGACTACGTCGGTAAAAAACCGACGTCGTATGTCCAAAATAACCGACGTTAAAAGGTATTTTTGTAGTAGTGTTATCTAATTGTAATGAAAATTTTTGAACTGACATTTTTATTTTTATTTTTATTTTTATAATCCTCATCAAATTAAGTTTTTTTTTTTTAAAGAAAAAATCTCTACATTCAAATTTGCATTGCAACCACAAACAAACTCTATATACACATTTAATTGAAAAGAATATCAATTGTAACGAATATTTGTCAAATAATATCAAACAATATTCGTGTACAACCAACCATCTACATATTAATTGAACTGTATACATAACTGAAAAATATTTTAAATTAAAAATATAAAGCAACATAGTAGTTTATTCATCAGTATTGACGGTTTCACAAAAGGAAATTGTCCATTTACATCATCACTAGATAATGAATACCATTTTTCACCCTCGATGAGAATTGATATCATGACTTTTTCTTGTAGTATTTTGAATCTTCGAGGACTCAAACAATTAATTCCTTGCAGTTCCTCAACAAGTGATTACCACCACCACCTGTACCAGACAGAGTAGATAAATGTAACAATTTCAGTTGCATATGGATAAAAATGCATGATTACAATGAATGGGAAGTATTAAAAGCCAAGAACATATAACAAATTTAATTACCTGCTCCTCAAGTGTTCCTCTTTCTCTTCAAAACTATTAAGAGCAGTCACCTCAACCTGGCAATAGATTCAATTAAAAATATGCATATTTCCAAATAAAACGAAAACTTACTGTTATGATAGAGACTATCATGATGAAACTTACATTAAAATTCACTTAGAGGAGTTTCTTTCTGAGCTTGTGGCTTTGGGACAGAATCCCATATCTAAACCCAAAAGAAGTAAATAAATAAAGTAAATTGCAAAACATATGAATCCCAACACTTATAAGCGTTAAGTCCTACAAGTAGTGTGTACCGAACTGAGTTGATCAAGTACCTATAGTAACAACAAAGAATCACAACACTGATAGGCGATCCCATACATTAATCATCAAAAATAAAATAATAAACGGAATGGAAACATACCTCAGAGAAGTCCAGCTTTGCAGCATTTGTGCGGTCACCCATCAACTTCACAGTTTTGGCATAAAGGATATTGTCCTGCTCTATCTTTGCAAGCTCAGGAAAATGCCAACCATACCATTGTCATACCCTCATTGCATATGTGTTTAGCTCTTTATCAAGATCGTCAATAGACCAATTGGTTGGACTATCAAGACATGAATATAGAGAAAAAGAGTTCACATTTAGACAAACTGAAAAGAATAAAGCCAGTATCTTAGATCTAAGTCTTCTGCTGAAAACAAATAGCAATTTACCTTATCAGGGCTAAATTTTAGCTTGTATCTTGAAAGGCTGTGAGAAAAACCATATATAAACATAAACCCAAGCTCACTGGAGCCAAATCTTGAACAGCCAAACCAGATATGAGCTCAGTTAATTAATTTCTCAATCCTCTCATCAATTCCATGACCGAACTGTTGTACACAGTCAATTTGCTGCAGGCAAATGTAGTTTAAGATCACCGAATATAAGAGAAACGAATTAAATGAAAAGAAATGAGATCTTAGCCCTCTTAAAACTAAAATACTAAAACAGAACCATGGATTCATCATATTCTAAAGCCACTAAAGCCTTGTTGGGATATAATTATCTGAAACCAATCCTTAAAAATTGAGAAAATTTGCCCAATTTCATAGCTTGAATTGAATCATCTATTTAATGGCCTAGCCAAATCATTCTCTATTTAGTTTCTCACAAGCAGCTACCATTTTTATTATGCAGTGGTACATAGATGATTATATATGTATGTGTGTATATATGAACTCAACAACAAAAGGTTGGTAATCTGCAGTCAGTTGACAAACAAAAAGAATCTTAAATTTGAGTTCAATCTCTTTTCTTAACCATGAATATACAAGAATGTTCTTATGTAAACAGGACATGGAAATCATAACAAGGTAGCAATATTTCACCATAACTGCTTATCTTCCATTAAAATTTTTTAAAAATTATAATAGCAAAAGGTAGCAAAATATATAATATGCATTTATTTATATATATCTAGCAAGCCCTAGCCACTCTAATACAAGCAAAATAGATTGCTCCCAACAAAAAATGTATAGAAACTGATCAATCAACAATGGAGGATCGATAAGCATTAAAAATTCACAAATACAGTCTCAAGAATTCATGAACTCTACAAATTATACTGATTTTCAACAAAGAACTCATTTAAATTACGGATTCAACATCATATACACAAACATATATAAATTCAGATCCATCGAGGATATGTATAAGAGGGCGAGAGGCAGTGGGCTTACAAAGATTCTCTTTGTGAAGTCGCGATTTGTAATGAAATGAAAGGGAGTGTCCTGCAACACAAATAATCAATTAAATCAGCAAACATTCCAACATAGAATGAATGGGAGGTAGGAGAAGAGTTGTGGTACTTATTGGAGAGGAGCTGAGACTTCCTTGAGCTAAAATTGAGGCAGAGTGAGTGATGAGGAGGGAGTTAAGCGGGTAGAAAATGGCGCGGTGAAGTGAGGTTAGGGCGGTGATTCATCCTCCTCGGACGTCATTGCAGCGGATGAAGACGGCATTAACGAGGACGGAGCTTGTGGCAGCGACTGTAGTGTTGTTGATTTGGAGGTGCAAACAATTAGTCATTTAAGTTTCCATATTAAATTGGCGTCGGTTTCTATAACCACCTCAAAATAGTCATTTAGAGGCGGTTATATATAACCGCCGCTAAGTATATGTCACTAAAACATCAATTTGTTGTAGTCGAATGTCGTTCGAAAACTTGGCGAGCATAAGTTATGCCAAAACTCCAAACTCCGAGCGATTTTCCATCTCAGGCCACTGCCTGCGACCTCTCGAAGGTGCGCAACAGCGCACGAGACATCGAGCATGTCTCAGGGTGCAGGTGCGCTGGAAGCTTGCGATAGCGGTGATCTCATCATTGCACTGGTCGATCTCTCGCGGCTAAGAGTTGAATTCTCGAAGCTTGCATAGGTCGGTCTATCGTAGCTCTGAGTCACCTCTCGAAGGCAATCTTCCGCGCGTAACTGTTGTAACCTCTCGCAAGAGACTCTGGCCAGAACGGTTCACTTCCATAGTGACCGTTCAGGTGATTAACTCAATATGTTATGGAATTAATATCAGATTAATTCCAATTTTTTTTTTATAGTTAATTGCATGTTAGTGGCAGAGTTAATACTTGGTTAGTGGTCAAGGTTACCTTACCAGAATTGAATGCCGTGTTCAATGCCATCAATCATTCATCTCCTATATATTCTTCTAGGTGAGCAACATATTTTGTGTGAGACAGGCAATTAGGTTTCATCATCACTTTTGATATAAGCCTAATTGAAACTCATCATTTCGCCATTGGTCTTGCATCCCATTATCTTCTACTCATCAAACCCTAGATTTTTTTTTTCTAAAGAAGTTTTTTCTGTAGAAATTTTGATACAATGGCACAGGAAACACCAACAAGAAGCTGATCGAGAGGGAACCATTAGAGGATAAGAAAAATTAAATTACCTAATATATAATTTTAACAAAATTAAATTTTACTAAAACATTATAATTTATGTAAAAAATTATATTGTATATTAAATTAATTAATATAGAAAGTGAGTTTCAATGATGTTTATATACAAAGTAATGATGAAACCTAATTAGTTGTGTGAGTCACGTGCGGAATGATGAAGTGGAAGGTTACGGAATGTTAGATTTTGACGCGATATCTATCCGCACGTGCCTCGCACAACCAATTAGGTTTCATCATCACTTTTGATATAAGCCTAATTGAAACTCATCATTTCGCCATCGGTCATGCATCCCATTATCTGCTACTCATCAAACCCTAGATTTTTTTTCTAAAGAAGTTATTTCTGTAGAAATTTTGATACAATGGCACAGGAAACACCAAATAAGAAGCTGATCGTGAGGAAACCAATAGAGGATAAGAAAAATTATATTACCTAAAATATAAATTTAACAAAATTAAATTTTACTAAAACATTATTATTTATATCAAAAATTATATTGTATATTATACTAATTAATATAGAAAGTGAGTTTCAATGATGTTTATATAGAAAGTAATGATGAAATCTAATTGGTTATGCAAGTCACGTGCGGAATGATGAGGTGGAAGGTTATGGAGAGTTAGATTTTGGACGCGATATCTATCCGCACGTGCCTCGCACAGCCAATTAGGTTTCATCATCACTTTTGATATAAGCCTAATTGAAACTCATCATTTCGCCTTTGGTCTTGCATCCAATTATCTTCTACTCATCAAACCCTAGATTTTTTTTTTCTAAAGAAGTTTTTTCTGTAGAAATTTAGATACAATGGCACAGGAAACACCCAACAAGAAGCTGATCGAGAGGGAACCAATAGAGGATAAGAAAAATTAAATTACCTAAAATATAATTTTAACAAAATTAAATTTTACTAAAACATTATAATTTATGTAAAAAATTATGTTGTACATTGAATTAATTAATATAGAATGTGAGTTTCAATGATGTTTATATAGATTGTAATGATGAAACCTAATTGGTTGTGTGAGTCACGTGCGGAATGATGAGGTGGAAGGTTATGGAATGTTAGATTTTGGATGCGATTGTAATACCCCGTATTTTCCTAACATTATTATTTTAATAAATATTTTTAAAAAGGGATTATTATTATTATTATTTTATATAAATCTAACTATTTTCTTATGGGCATTGAGTCAACTTATTTGTTTTATTTTACTACTTAAATCTCTAAGCCCAAATGTGATTATTTCGTAATGTCCTGAACCTAACTTTAGCCCAATTTTTTTGGCCCATTTATAATTCTCTAGGTTTTCTACCGTAACTATATCTATTTTAACCCATAACAGTCTAACCAAAGATATTTTCCCTTACCCACCACAAAAATGTGACAAGTGTCACTTTCTATACCACATGTTTTCATCATTATCTTATAAGATAAGCTTGATCTCCCATATTTCTTTCTCTTCAAGATTTGTCTTCCTTTCCCTTTTGCCTATATATAGAGGGGTTGTGTGGTGAGGAAAAATAAGGAGAAGTGAGGAGAGAAATCATATATGTGTGGGAGAAGAATTGGGCAAGTGAAGTAGAAGAGTTGGTTATAGGTAAGATTTATGTCTATCCAAAATTTATTTTACCCCAAATCAAAATATTTAATATGTGCTTATGTGATATTATGTTTAAATGATTTTGTGAAAATGTTAGTACATGTCTTATTAAATTATTTGATGTGAATACATATTGTTTGTTCTTGTGATTGTTAGTGAAATTATTAGATTTATAGAGATTATGATAAGTAATGAAATTATGATGTTGAAGAGATTTGGTGATGAAATTATTGGTATATGGATTATGAAAAGGAAAATATTGGTATGTGGATATTATGAATATGAAGGTTATAGACATAAGATATGACATTGAATAAGTAATTTTGGGTTATAGATGTAAGATATGATATTTTGAAGGATATGGTTATTTATATATTTTGTCCCGGAGGGTGGTGATACTTGGAGGTTTTGAACTATCCTTTATGACTATTATTATTATTATTATTATTATTATGATTATGATGATGAGAGTTGAGATCTCTCTATTTGGTTTTGGCCACCGGTTCGTGGATTCGTCCGGTTGGTTTGAATTTGGTTTTGGCCACCGGTTTGTGGATTCGTCCGGTTGGTTTGGTATTGGTTTGGAAGTTGAAACTTTCCATTTGGATCCATTCCTCCTTGATATTTTATATAATAACTATTTTTGGATATATGAAAAGTTCAATCAATTATTGGAAGAATTATCTTTGGTAGTTATTGTGAGAGTTTGGATACTCTCTATTTGGTGGTTATTTTGAGATATTGAGATTATCTATTTGGTATTTATTTTGAGATATTGGAATTATCTCTTAGAAATGTATAGATATTTTGATATGTATTTTTATACATATTTGAACGTGTATGATTTTCCCAAGATATACTTCTAATGGATTAAAGATGATTTATATTGATGAGATTAAAAATGCCATGTTAAGGGGTTGAAATTTATTATGTGGAAATTTATGTGCTCCAAAGTGCTATGTGTACGGGGTAGAGTATGTCTTACCAGCAGCCGTGCTGACTTTGTTTCTACCATAGTGTTTTTGCAGGAAATATTTGGCATGGCACTTGGCATGAGAGTGAATCGTTGTATAAAGATTTTATTGTACCATTAGGAATTCCACCATTGTAATAGTAATTTTGGTAGTAGGTTTTGCCTGTGCGTTTGAGTATAAGAGAGATACTCGACGTGGCATAACACCCGTTTTCCTTTTAGTTGTTGTTTAAGCTTCCGCTGTTGTATAAAAAAAATTAAATTATACCCGTATTTTCGGTAGTGGAAAAAGTGGGGTTTTATAGCGATATCTATCCGCACGTGCCTCGCACGGCCAATTAGGTTTCATCATAACTTTTGTTATAAGCCTTATTGAAACTCATCATTTCGCCATCGGTCTTGCATCCCATTTTCTTCTACTAATGAAACCTTAGATTTTTTTTATCAAAAGAAGTTTTTTCAGTAGAAATTTTGATATAATGGCACAGGAAACACCAAACAAGAAGCTGATCGATAGGGAACCAATAGAGGATAAGAAAAATTAAATTACCTAAAATATTATTTTAACAAAATTAAATTTAACGAAAACATTATAATTTATGTCAAAAATTATATTGTATATTAAACTAATTAATATAGAAAGTGAGTTTCAATGATGTTTATATAGAAAGTAATGATGAAACCAAATTGGTTGTGCGAGTCACGTGCGGAATGATGAAGTGGAAGGTTATGGAGTGTTAGATTTTTGACGTGATATATATCCGCACATGCCTCGCACAACCGATTAAGTTTCATCATCACTTTTGATATAAGCCTCGTTGAAACTCATAATTTCGCCATCGGTCTTGCATCCCATTTTCTTCTACTCATCAAACCCTAGATTATTTTTCTAAAGAAGTTGTTTCCGTAGAAATTTTGATACAATGGCACAGGAAACAACAAACAAGAAGCTGATCGAGAGGAAACCAATAGAAGATAAGAAAAATTAAATTACCTAAAATATTATTTTAACAAAATTAAATTTTACTAAAACATTATTATTTATATAAAAAATTGTATTGTACATTATACTAATTAATATAGAAAGTGAGTTTCAATGATGTTTATATAGAAAGTAATGATGAAACCTAATTGGTTATGCAAGTCACGTGCGGAATGATGAGGTGGAAGGTTATGGAGTGTTAGATTTTGGACGCGATATCTATCTGCACGTGCGTCGCACAACCAATTAGGTTTCATCATCACTTTTGATATAAGCCTAATTGAAACTCATCATTTCGCCATTGGTCTTGCATCCCATTATCTTCTACTCATCAAACCCTAGATTTTTTTTTTCTAAAGAAGTTTTTTCTGTAGAAATTTTGATACAATCGCACATGAAACACCCAACAAGAAGTTGATCGAGAGGGAACCATTAGAGGATAAGAAAAATTAAATTACCTAATATATAATTTTAACAAAATTAAATTTTACTAAAACATTATAATTTATGTAAAAAATTATATTGTATATTAAATTAATTAATATAGAAAGTGAGTTTCAATGATGTTTATATACAAAGTAATGATGAAACCTAATTAGTTGTGTGAGTCACGTGCGGAATGATGAAGTGGAAGGTTACGGAATGTTAGATTTTGGACGCGATATCTATCCGCACGTGCCTCGCACAACCAATTAGGTTTCATCATCACTTTTGATATAAGCCTAATTGAAACTCATCATTTCGCCATCGGTCATGCATCCCATTATCTGCTACTCATCAAACCCTAGATTTTTTTTTAAAGAAGTTATTTCTGTAGAAATTTTGATACAATGGCACAGGAAACACCAAATAAGAAGCTGATCGTGAGGAAACCAATAGAGGATAAGAAAAATTATATTACCTAAAATATAAATTTAACAAAATTAAATTTTACTAAAACATTATTATTTATATCAAAAATTATATTGTATATTATACTAATTAATATAGAAAGTGAGTTTCAATGATGTTTATATAGAAAGTAATGATGAAATCTAATTGGTTATGCAAGTCACGTGCGGAATGATGAGGTGGAAGGTTATGGAGAGTTAGATTTTGGACGCGATATCTATCCGCACGTGCCTCGCACAGCCAATTAGGTTTCATCATCACTTTTGATATAAGCCTAATTGAAACTCATCATTTCGCCTTTGGTCTTGCATCCAATTATCTTCTACTCATCAAACCCTAGATTTTTTTTTTAAAGAAGTTTTTTCTGTAGAAATTTAGATACAATGGCACAGGAAAACACCCAACAAGAAGCTGATCGAGAGGGAACCAATAGAGGATAAGAAAAATTAAATTACCTAAAATATAATTTTAACAAAATTAAATTTTACTAAAACATTATAATTTATGTAAAAAATTATGTTGTACATTGAATTAATTAATATAGAATGTGAGTTTCAATGATGTTTATATAGATTGTAATGATGAAACCTAATTGGTTGTGTGAGTCACGTGCGGAATGATGAGGTGGAAGGTTATGGAATGTTAGATTTTGGACGCGATTGTAATACCCCGTATTTTCCTAACATTATTATTTTAATAAATATTTTTAAAAAGGGATTATTATTATTATTTTATATAAATCTAACTATTTTCTTATGGGCATCAACTTATTTGTTTTATTTTACTACTTAAATCTCTAAGCCCAAATGTGATTATTTCGTAATGTCCTGAACCTAACTTTAGCCCAATTTTTTTGGCCCATTTATAATTCTCTAGGTTTTCTACCGTAACTATATCTATTTTAACCCATAACAGTCTAACCAAAGATATTTTCCCTTACCCACCACAAAAATGTGACAAGTGTCACTTTCTATACCACATGTTTTCATTATTATCTTATAAGATAAGCTTGATCTCCCATATTTCTTTCTCTTCAAGATTTGTCTTCCTTTCCCTTTTGCCTATATATAGAGGGGTTGTGTGGTGAGGAAAAATAAGGAGAAGTGAGGAGAGAAATCATATATGTGTGGGAGAAGAATTGGGCAAGTGAAATAGAAGAGTTGGTTATAGGTAAGATTTATGTCTATCCAAAATTTATTTTACCCCAAATCAAAATATTTAATATGTGCTTATGTGATATTATGTTTAAATGATTTTGTGAAAATGTGAGTACATGTCTTATGAAATTATTTGATGTGAATACATATTGTTTGTTCTTGTGATTGTTAGTGAAATTATTAGATTTATAGAGATTATGATAAGTAATGAAATTTTGATGTTGAAGAGATTTGGTGATGAAATTATTGGTATATGGATTATGAAAAGGAAAATATTGGTATGTGGATATTATGAATATGAAGGTTATAGACATAAGATATGACATTGAATAAGTAATTTTAGGTTATAGATGTAAGATATGATTGTAACCCCTCGTCATTTCCGGATCAAATTAAAGTTCGAGAAATATATTCTTAAGCTAAGACATACCTGAGATGAGTGACCGAGGCATCAAAAGAATTTTTATAAGGAAATATAGTTGTTATTAAGCTGCGATCTACGTACCGGTCACGAACCGTAATAATTTTAGGAACTAGTATTCGAACCCGTTTGACCTCAGAAATGGATTTTTAGACACCCTACTATTATTCTGGAATTTCTTATTTTATTAGATTAGCCCATAGCAGTCAAAAATTTTTTGTGATCGTACATCGCGAAATTTCGCAGGATACCGAACTTAGCCCAATTTGGAGTTTTAGACTGGAATTAATTTTTGGATTCGAAAATTTTGAGGATTAAATTAGTTTCCACCGAGAATTTATCTGATTTAATTCCAAGCAGTCTAAGTTAAGATATTTAGGATTATTTTATTCCATATTAGTTAGATCTTATCCTTAGGACTTTGACTAGTCAACCATTTGACCAAGATCATAAAAAGGCTTTTCTTCCCCATTTTTTTTGTTGTTGGCCGAAAAAGAGAGAGAAGAAAGGGAGAGGAATTTCTTCATCTTCAACCTCAAGCTCAAGAACTCCATAGCCAACTTTCTTCATAGCTTCATCAAAGCTTCGGTAAACCTTTAATTTTATTTGGTAAATAGCTTTATTTCCTTCCCTAGATTAAGAATCTAAGTCTTGATTTCTTGAATCTTGTTGTTATGATGATGATTTGGGAACTAGGGTTTCAAGAGAAATTGGGGAAAATCCACCAAAAGCACTTTTAAGGCCATATTAACTACTTTGGAGGTAAGGAGTTCCCTTAAGTTGGACTAGATTGCTCAAATTTGAATAATTGATAATTGATTGTGACTTTGTGGATTTTACTAGAAATGTTTTGTACATATTGCTTGTATATGATGTATATAGGGAGTATCTCACCTAATTTATGGCTACAAATTGTTATGTTAGTGAAATTTGGTTACTAGTATGTCAATAAATATATGAAGGCATGTTATGGAACATATGTGTATATATATATGTGGCGTGTGGGTATATATGTATATGTAAGTGGATTATGGAACATATATGTATATATGTATGTGACGTGTGGGTATATATATATATATATATATAGTATATGTGGTGTGTAAATGTGTATATATATATATGTAGTATGGGTGTTATGCGTATATGTATATATACTATGTATAGTATGTGTGTATATATATATGTATATAGTATGTGTATGCGTATATATATATACATACAATAATTAGTATGTGAGTAAATATATATATATATATAGTATGTTATGCGCATATATATATATATTATAATTAGTATGTGTGTATATATATATGTATATAGTATGTGTTATGCGTACATATATATATACTATGTTTAGTATGTGTGTGGGTGTTCGGGTTATATATATATATATAGTATGTGTGTTATGCATATATATATATATATATATATATATATATATATATATATATATATATATATATATATATATATACTATGTTTAGTATGTACGTGTACTCGGGTTATATTTATATAGTAGGTATGTATACCGAATTATATTCATATAATATATGAATATATGTATAGCATATTCTATATGAGATATATATAGTAAGAAAGTATGTTAATGTGTTATATGTTCAAGACTTGTTAATTGTAATTGAGTAAGTGAGGATGATTATGCTTAATTATCACTATGGGTGATAATTAAGGTGCTATCTAATTGGCTAAAGGATGGAGAAATGTTTCCAAAAGAGGTAAAACCTTAGTTTCTGAGCAAGAGGAGGAGGACCTTGATTAACCCACGGGTGGCATATGCTCTGCACGAAGTGCCCTTGCCCAGCGGTTACACATTAAAGATTATGCCGTATGACATCCAATTCATACTTATGCGACGTCTAGTCGCTGGGTACTATATAACTCGTCGGATGCGGTATTCCCACGGGGGTGTGCACACTTAAGGTATAGTTACCCCGATGATTGCGGGCAGGTTTCGTTTTGACGGACCCGGTTAGGCCAACTGGGAATCATTTTAACGTACCTGGTGCCAAGGGATCAGCGTTAGATCGAGGGATGACCACTACCCCGATCAATGATCCAAGTGGTCAAAGAGGGAGACAATTAGAGTGCTCCGAAGGCCTCACACTTTCGAAGAAGAAACTAAGTGGATTTTTGTAAAGAGTCATGACTACTTTGTAGTTGAATAGATAAGGGAATGATGAATAATTGGACGCAGTGGTGTGCCAGAATATTCTCGATCTATGAGATGGAAATTGATGGAAAGTTCTTTGAAAGAAACGGTTGAAACTAGTTTGAATAACTACAGGTTTGACGGAAAGAAAATGTTATTCTCTTTTGTTTTTAAGGGAGGTTTGATTGACTAAATCTTATGATTTCTTCTACGTACTTATATGTTTCACTGTATTGTCATACTTTAATCAAACTATATATGTTTTAGAAAACCTTTATTTAAGTTTGGGTGATCCACGGATCTCCTTGCTTAGCCGTTGTGCTAACTACACTTCAATGTGTTACTTTCAGATGGAGTCCAGCGTTAGTTCTTGCAGTCCGACGAACTCCCACAGTTCGTCGGAAGATGAGAGTCGTAGCATGGACTACGACGCTTTTGTGCAGCAGATGATTGGAGACGACCCTTATGCGCCTGGCTTTGCTCCTACTGCTCCCAATGGCTCACCGGTAGTAGATAGTGATCTCCCTATCCCTGATGGACCCGATGTGCAGGCTTCTTTTGGTTTTTACCCTATCGAGGTGCTGGTAGGGAGCGACCCCTTAGAGTTTATAGTCTATTACCCTTACCCTTGGGACCCCAGTCCTCCAGAGAGTTATGAGGAGTGGTCTATGGTTATTGTTACTTCCCGGTTCCTAGACCATATCACATGGTATGAAGGGGAGTGGCATCTTGTCTGGGGTGAGTTTACGGGTCCGACGTACTCTCAGATCGAGTAGGCAGGTTGCATGGCAGGTCTGTAGGGGTTTAGCCCTTTTTGTGTAGATATTTTTTGTAGCCAGGGGATGACTGATCTTGGTTAGTAAGGACATGTATGACTCTAACCTTATGTTGACCATTGGGCCAACTTTTTGGACACTTATCTTGTAAATGTTAATGTCTATATATATATATGCCTAGAATATTATATTCTGATGTTGAGGTGTGGTTGTTGATTGTATTTCTTTTAGCCTGTGCATTTAGAGTGAAAGTTTTATCAAAGAGGTGATAGACTTCATTCTAAGTGTGGCGGTAGCACCCGGGTTTCTGTTATAAGGGTAAGCTTCCGCAGCGTTATATTACGCATATTGTAATAGTTGTCAGAACGGGAAATCGGGGTGTTACAATGATATTTTGAAGGATATGGTTATTTATATATTTTGTCCCGGAGGGTGGTGATACTTGGAGGTTTTGAACTATCCTTTATGACTATTATTATTATTATTATTATTATTATTATTATTATTATTATTATTATTATTATTATTATTATTATTATTATTATTATTATTATTATGATTATGATGATGAGAGTTGAGATCTCTCTATTTGGTTTTGGCCACCGGTTCGTGGATTCGTCCGGTAGGTTTGGATTTGGTTTTGGCCACCGGTTCGTGGATTCGTCCGGTTGGTTTGGTATTGGTTTGGAAGTCAAAACTTTCCATTTGGATCCATTCCTCCTTGATATTTTATATAATAACTATTTTTGGATATATGAAAAGTTCAATCAATTATTGGAAGAATTATCTTTGGTAGTTATTGTGAGAGTTTGGATACTCTCTATTTGGTGGTTATTTTGAGATATTGAGATTATCTATTTGGTATTTACTTTGAGATATTGGAATTATCTCTTAGAAATGTATAGATATTTTGATATGTATTTTTATACATATTTGAATGTGTACGATTTTCCCAAGATATACTTCTAATGGATTAAAGATGATTTATATTGATGAGATTAAAAATGCCATGTTAAGGGGTTGAAATTTATTGTGTGGAAATTTATGTGCTCCAAAGTGTTATGTGCAAAATGTTTTACAGGGTAGAGTATGTCTTACCAGCCGTCGTGCTGACTTTGTTTCTACCATAGTGTTTTTGTAGGAAATATTTGGCATGGCACTTGGCATGAGAGTGAATCGTTGTATAAAGATTTTATTGTACCATTAGGAATTCCACCATTGTAATAGTAATTTTGGTAGTAGGTTTTGCCTGTGCGTTTGAGTATAAGAGAGATACTCGACGTGGCATAACACCCGTTTTCCTTTTAGTTGTTGTTTAAACTTCCGCTGTTGTATAAAAAAAATTAAATTATACCTGTATTTTCGGTAGTGGAAAAAGTGGGGTGTTATAGCGATATCTATCCGCACGTGCCTCGCACAGCCAATTAGGTTTCATCATCACTTTTGTTATAAGCCTTATTGAAACTCATCATTTCGCCATCGGTCTTGCATCCCATTTTCTTCTACTAATCAAACCTTAGATTTTTTTTATCTAAAGAAGTTTTTTCAGTAGAAATTTTGATATAATGGCACAGGAAACACCAAACAAAAAGCTGGTCGATAGGGAACCAATAGAGGATAAGAAAAATTAAATTACCTAAAATATTATATTATTTTAACAAAATTAAATTTAATGAAAACATTATAATTTATGTCAAAAATTATATTGTATATTAAACTAATTAATATAGAAAGTGAGTTTCAATGATGTTTATATAGAAAGTAATGATGAAACACAATTGGTTGTGCGAGTCACGTGCGGGATGATGAAGTGGAAGGTTATGGAGTGTTAGATTTTTGACGCGATATATATCCGCACATGCCTCGCACAACCGATTAGGTTTCATCATCACTTTTGATATAAGCCTCGTTGAAACTCATAATTTCGCCATCGGTCTTGCATCCCATTTTCTTCTACTCATCAAACCCTAGATTATTTTTCTAAAGAAGTTGTTTCCGTAGAAATTTTGATACAATGGCACAGGAAACAACAAACAAGAAGCTGATCGAGAGGAAACCAATAGAGGATAAGAAAAATTAAATTACCTAAAATATTATTTTAACAAAATTAAATTTTACTAAAACATTATTATTTATATAAAAAATTATATTGTATATTATACTAATTAATATAGAAAGTGAGTTTCAATGATGTTTATATAGAAGCTAATGATGAAACCTAATTGGTTGTGTGAGTCACGTGCGGAATGATGAGGTCTAAGGTTATGGAATGTTAGATTTTGGAAGCGATATCTATCCGCACGTGACTCGCACAGCCAATTAGGTTTCATCATCACTTTTGATATAAGCCTAATTGAAACTCATCATTTCGCCATTGGTCTTGCATCCCATTATCTTCTAGTCATCAAACCCTAGATTTTTTTTTCTAGAGAAGTTTTTTCAGTAGACATTTTGATAAAATGGCACAGGAAACACCCAACAAGAAGCTGATCAAGAGGGAACCAATAGAGGATAAGAAAAATTAAATTACCTAAAATATAATTTTAACAAAATTAAATTTTACTAAAACATTATATTTTATGTAAAAAATTATGTTGTATATTAAATTAATTAATATAGAAAGTGAGTTTCAATGATGTTTATATAGAAAGTAATGATGAAACCTAATTGGTTGTGTGAGTCACATGCGGAATGATAAGGTGGAAGGTTATGGAATGTTAGATTTTGGACGAGATATCTATCCGGACGTGACTCGCACAACCAATTAGGTTTCGTCATCACTTTTGATATAAGCCTAATTGAAACTCATCATTTCGCCATTGGTCTTGCATCCTATTATCTTCTACTCATCAAACCCTAAATTTTTTTTTTCTAAAGAAGTTTTTTCTGTAGAAATCTTGATACAATGGCACAGGAAACACCCAACAAGAAGTTGATCGATAGGGAACATTAGAGGATAAGAAAAATTAAATTACCTAATATATAATTTTAACAAAATTAAATTTTACTAAAACATTATAATTTATATTTAAAATTGTATTGTATATTAAACTAATTAATATAGAAGGTGAGTTTCAATGATGTTTATATAGAAGCTAATGATGAAACCTAATTGGTTGTGTGAGTCACGTGCGGAATGATGAGGTCTAAGGTTATGGAATGTTAGATTTTGGATGCGATATCTATCCGCACGTGCCTCGCACAACCAATTAGGTTTCATCATCACTTTTGATATAAGCCTAATTGAAACTCATCATTTCGCCATCGGTCTTGCATCCCATTATCTTCTACTTATCAAACCCTAGATTTTTTGATACAATGACACAGGAAACAACAAACAAGAAGCTGATCGAGAGGAAACCAATATAGGATAAGAAAAATTAAAGTACCTAAAATATAAATTTAACAAAATTAAATTTTACTAAAACATTATTATTTATATAAAAAATTATATTGTATATTATACTAATTAATATAGAAAGTGAGTTTCAATGATGTTTATATAGAAAGTAATGATGAAACCTAATTGGTTATGCAAGTCACGTGCGGAATGATGAGGTGGAAGGTTATGGAGAGTTAGATTTTGGACGCGATATCTATCTGCACGTGCCTCGCACAACCAATTAGGTTTCATCATCACTTTTGATATAAGCCTAATTGAAACTCATCATTTCGCCATTGGTCTTGCATCCCATTATCTTCTACTCATCAAACCCTAGATTTTTTTTTTCAAAAGAAGTTTTTTCTGTAGAAATTTTGATACAATGGCACAGGAAACACCCAACAAGAAGTTGATTGAGAGGGAACCATTAGAGGATAAGAAAAATTAAATTACCTAATATATAATTTTAACAAAATTAAATTTTACTAAAACATTATAATTTATATTTAAATTTGTATTGTATATTAAACTAATTAATATAGAAGGTGAGTTTCAATGATGTTTATATAGAAGATAATGATGAAACCTAATTGGTTGTGTGAGTCACGTGCGGAATGATGAGGTCTAAGGTTATGGAATGTTAGATTTTGGATGCGATATCTATAGGCACGTGCCTCGCACAACCAATTAGGTTTCATCATCACTTTTGATATAAGCCTAATTGAAACTCATCATTTCGCCATTGGTCTTGCATCCCATTATCTTCTACTCATCAAACCCTATATTTTTTTTTCTAGAGAAGTTTTTTCAGTAGACATTTTGATACAATGGCACAGGAAACACCCAACAAGAAGCTGATCGAGAGGGAACCAATAGAGGATAAGAAAAATTAAATTACCTAAAATATAATTTTAACAAAATTAAATTTTACTAAAACATTATAATTTATGTAAAAAATTATGTTGTATATTAAATTAATTAATATAGAAAGTGAGTTTCAATGATGTTTATATACAAAGTAATGATGAAACCTAGTTAGTTATGTGAGTCACGTGCGGAATGATGAAGTGGAAGGTTACGGAATGTTAGATTTTGGACGCGATATCTATCCGCACGTGCCTCGCACAGCCAATTAGGTTTCATCATCACTTTTGATATAAGCCTAATTGAAACTCATCATTTCTCCATTGGTCCTGCATCCCATTATCTTCTACTCATCAAACCCTAGATTTTTTTTTTCTAAAGAAGTTTTTTCTGTAGAAATTTTGATACAATGGCACAGGAAACACCCAACAAGAAGTTGATCGAGAGGGAACCATTAGAGGATAAGAAAAATTAAAATACCTAATATATAATTTTAACAAAATTAAATTTTACTAAAACATTATAATTTATATTTAAAATTGTATTGTATATTAAACTAATTAATATAGAAGGTGAGTTTCAATGATGTTTATATAGAAGCTAATGATGAAACCTAATTGGTTGTGTGAGTCACGTGCGCAATGATGAGGTCTAAGGTTATGGAATGTTAGATTTTGGAAGCGATATCTATCCGCACGTGCCTCGCACAGCCAATTAGGTTTCATCATCACTTTTGATATAAGCCTAATTGAAACTCATCATTTCGCCATTGGTCTTGCATCCCATTATCTTCTACTCATCAAACCCTAGATTTTTTTTTCTAGAGAAGTTTTTTCAGTAGAAAGTTAGATACAATGGCACAGGAAACACCCAACAAGAAGCTGATCGAGAGGGAACTAATAGAGGATAAGAAAATTAAATTATCTATAATATAATTTTAACAAAATTAAATTTTCCTAAAACATTATAATTTATATTTAAAATTGTATTGTATATTAAACTAATTAATATAGAAGGTGAGTTTCAATGATGTTTATATAGAAGCTAATGATGAAACCTAATTGGTTGGGTGAGTCACTTGCGGAATGATGAGGTCTAAGGTTATGGAATGTTAGATTTTGGAAGCGATATCTATCCGCACGTGCCTCGCACAGCCAATTAGGTTTCATCATCACTTTTGATATAAGTCTAATTGAAACTCATCATTTCGCCATTGGTCTTGCATCCCATTATCTTCTAGTCATCAAACCCTAGATTTGTTTTTTTTCTAGAGAAGTTTTTTCATTAGACATTTTGATAAAATGGCACAGGAAACACCCAACGTGAAGCTGATCGAGAGGGAACCAATAGAGGATAAGAAAAATTAAATTACCTAAAATATAATTTTAACAAAATTAAATTTTACTAAAACATTATAATTTATGTAAAAAATTATGTTGTATATTAAATTAATTAATATAGAAAGTGAGTTTCAATGATGTTTATATAGAAAGTAATGATGAAACCAAATTGGTTGTGTGAGTCACGTGCGGAATGATAAGGTGGAAGGTTATGGAATGTTAGATTTTGGACGCGATATCTACCCGGAAGTGACTCGCACAACCAATTAGGTTTCATCATCACTTTTGATATAAGCCTAATTGAAACTCATCATTTCGCCATTGGTCTTGCATCCCATTATCTTCTACTCATCAAACCCTAGATTTTTTTTTTCTAGAGAAGTTTTTTCAGTAGAAATTTTGATATAATGGCACAGCAAACACCCATCAAGAAGCTGATCGAGAGGGAACCAATAGAGGATAAGAAAATTAAATTATCTAAAATATAATTTTAACAAAATTAAATTTTACTAAAACATTATAGTTTATGTAAAAATTATGTTGTATATTAAATTAATTAATATAGAAAGTGAGTTTCAATGATGTTTATATAGAAAGTAATGATGAAACCTAATTGGTTATGTGAGTCACGTGCGGAATGATGAGGTGGAAGGTTATGAAATGTTAGATTTTGGACGCGATATCTATCCGGACGTGACTCGCACAGCCAATTAGGTTTCATCATCACTTTTGATATAAGCCTAATTGAAACTCATCATTTCGCCATTGGTCTTGCATCCCATTATCTTCTACTCATCAAACCCTAAATTTTTTTTTTGTAAAGAAGTTTTTTGTTTAGAAATCTTGATACAATGGCACAGGAAACACCCAACAAGAAGTTGATCGAGAGGGAACATTAGAGGATAAGAAAAATTAAATTACCTAATATATAATTTTAACAAAATTAAATTTTACTAAAACATTATAATTTATATTTTAAATTGTATTGTATATTAAACTAATTAATATAGAAGGTGAGTTTCAATGATGTTTATATAGAAGCTAATGATGAAACCTAATTGGTGTGTGAGTCACTTGCGGAATGATGAGGTCTAAGGTTATGGAATGTTAGATTTTGGATGCGATATCTATTCGCACGTGCCTCGCACAGCCAATTAGGTTTCGTCATCACTTTTGATATAAGCCTAATTGAAACTCATCATTTCGCCATCGGTCTTGCATCCCATTATCTTCTACTTATCAAACCCTAGATTTTTTTTCTAAAGAAGTTATTTCTGTAGAAATTTTGATACAATAGCACAGGAAACACCCAACAAGAAGTTGATCGAGAGGGAACCAATAGAGGATAAGAAAAATTAAATTACCTAAAATATAATTTTACCAAAATTAAATTTAACGGAAATATTATAATATATGTCAAAAATTATATTGTATATTAAACTAATTAATATAGAAAGTGAGTTTCAATGATGTTTATATAGAAACTAATGATGAAACCAAATTGGTTGTGCGAATTACGTGCGGAATGATGAAGTGGAAGGTTATGGAGTGTTAGATTTTTGACGCGATATATATCCGCACATGCCTCGCACAACCAATTAGGTTTCATCATCACTTTTGATATAAGCCTCGTTGAAACTCATCATTTCGCCATCCGTCTTGCATTCCATTTTCTTCTACTCATCAAACCCTGGATTATTTTTCTAAAGAAGTTATTTCTGTATAAATTTTGATACAATGGCACAGGAAACAACAAACAAGAAGCAGATCGAGAGGAAACCAATAGAGGATAAGAAAAATTAAAGTACCTAAAATATAAATTTAACAAAATTAAATTTTACTAAAACATTATTATTTATATAAAAAATTATATTGTATATTATACTAATTAATATAGAAAGTGAGTTTCAATGATGTTTATATAGAAAGTAATGATGATACCTAATTGGTTATGCAAGTCACGTGCGGAATGATGAGGTGGAAGGTTATGGAGAGTTAGATTTTGGACGCGATATCTATCTGCACGTGCCTCGCACAACCAATTAGGTTTCATCATCACTTTTGATATAAGCTTAATTGAAACTCATCATTTCGCCATTGGTCTTGCATCCCATTATCTTCTACTCATGAAACCCTAGATTTTTTTTTTCTAAAGAAGTTTTTTCTGTAGAAATTTTGATACAATGGCACAGGAAACACCCAACAAGAAGTTGATTGAGAGGGAACCATTAGAGGATAAGAAAAATTAAATTACCTAATATATAATTTTAACAAAATTAAATTTTACTAAAACATTATAATTTATATTTAAAATTTTATTGTATATTAAACTAATTAATATAGAAGGTGAGTTTCAATGATGTTTATATAGAAGCTAATGATGAAACCTAATTGGTTATGTGAGTCACGTGCGGAATGGTGAGGTCTAAGGTTATGGAATGTTAGATTTTGGATGCGATATCTGTCCGCACGTGCCTCGCACAGCCAATTAGGTTTCATCATCACTTTTGATATAAGCCTAATTGAAACTCATCATTTCGCCATCGGTCTTGCATCCCATTATCTTCTACTTATCAAACCCTAGATTTTTTTTCTAAAGAAGTTATTTCTGTAGAAATTTTGATACAATAGCACAGGAAACACCCAACAAGAAGTTGATCGAGAGGGAACCAATAGAGGATAAGAAAAATTAAATTACCTAAAATATAATTTTAACAAAATTAAATTTAACGGAAATATTATAATATATGTAAAAAATTATATTGTATATTAAACTAATTAATATAGAAAGTGAGTTTCAATGATGTTTATATAGAAACTAATGATGAAACCAAATTGGTTGTGCGGGTCACGTGCGGAATGATGAAGTGGAAGGTTATGGAGTGTTAGATTTTTGACGCGATATCTATCCGGACGTGAGTCGCACAGCCAATTAGGTTTCATCATCACTTTTGATATAAGCCTAATTGAAACTCATCATTTCGCCATTGGTCTTGCATCCCATTATCTTGTACTCATCAAACCCTAAATTTTTTTTTCCTAAAAAGTTTTTTCTGTAGAAATTTTGATACAATGGCACATGAAACACCCAACAAGAAGCTGATCGAGAGGGAACCATTAGAGGATAAGAAAAATTAAATTACCTAATATATAATTTTAACAAAATTAAATTTTACTAAAACATTATAATTTATATTTAAAATTGTATTGTATATTAAACTAAGGGAAAATCGCACTTTTGGTCCCTCAAATGTTGCCCAATCTGCAATGTTGTCCCCCGAAGTCAATTTTGGTTAATTGGGTCCCTAATTGTCTTAAACCGTAGTCAATGTTGTCCCCCGATCAAATTTGGCTCTAACTAAGGTTAAGGCCATGGGCAATTAGGTAATTTCACAACCCCACCCAATTTTATTACACATGTACGCCTTTACTGCCGGAAGCTCCACTCGCCGGAGGGTTGCTTCAAGAACGGAAAATGCTGGAGGAGGTCTCGAAGCTGCCTTCATAATCCTCCATTGCCGTCTCGAAGAACAGGGGAGACTTTCACTGTTCTGACTCACCCGCCAGAGACGACCGCTCAAGCTGC
This sequence comes from Ipomoea trifida, assembly GCA_003576665.1. Taxonomy (NCBI): domain Eukaryota; kingdom Viridiplantae; phylum Streptophyta; class Magnoliopsida; order Solanales; family Convolvulaceae; genus Ipomoea; species Ipomoea trifida. The sequence continues at coordinate 12,925,146 of CP025655.1, read as the reverse complement.
TGCCGCACTACAGGTTTTGCCGTCATCAGAGTTTCGCCGCGCTAAAAAATAATTTTTTTTTAAAGCTTATCACCAATGAAATATCTGAATACCCACCCTCCTTGGATCCAAGAATTCAACAGTGTATAAAATATCGCAGATGGACCAGCCATGAACACTACTAAACCTCCTTCAACATTCTCCCCATTCCCATCAACCCATAGCTTCTCTCTCTGTGGGCTTTCGTCACCGTTTGCTTTCTCCACTTCCACTTCCGTCGCCGGTAACTCCAGAGTTACCGGCTCACTCCATCTTCAAACCGCCGGTAAGCCCTCCACCGCTACCTCTCTAGTTATCGCTAAGCCTCAAGAGCAGGCTCTCCTCACACTTCTCCAGGAGAAGAAAACCGAAGAGGCATGGTTGGCGTACACCCAATATGACCAACTTCGCAACCCCACATGCCTTAGTCGTTTAGTTTCACGCACAATTATCCTATCAGAACACCCGCGTTGCCCTCACGCGCGCCCAGTCCATTGTCCGGCGTCTCCGCAATGACCGCCAGCTCCACCGCCTCGACGCCAATTCCTTCGGCCTCCTCGCCGTCGCCGCAGCTAAAGCCGGCCAAATCTTCTATGCGACCTCCATTATCAAGTCGATGCTCAAATCCGGTTATCTCTCCATGTCAAGGCCTGGAGCGCCGTCATAAGCCGCCTTTCTAGCTCCGGTGATGATGGCCCCACCAAGGCCTTGTCACTCTTCACTTTGGTCACCGGAAAGGTCCGCCGGATTTCGGACTCGCGGTGGTTAATAACTCAAGGTCAGACACAGCTGCCTACAACACTGTGCTAAACGCATGTGCAAATCTCGGTTACGCTAGGAAATTCCTCCAACTATTCGATGAAATGAGTGAATTTGGCTGTGAGCCAGATGTTTTGACATACAATGTGATGATCAAGCTTTGTGCTAGAGCTGATAGGAAAGATTTGCTTGTGTTTGTATTGGAGAGGATAATCGAAAAGGGAATCGCTCTGTGTATGGCAACGACGGCGGCGGCATTGCGATAGATTCCAGTGAGTGCCAAATATGAAAAGTGCAGGAGGAAGGAGGGTAAATTAAAATTGGGTGGGGTTGTGAAATTACCTAATTGTCCATGGTCTTAACCTTAGTTAGAGCCAAATTTGATCAGGGGACAACATTGACTACGATTTAAGACAATTAGGGACCCAATTAACCAAAATTGACTTCGGGGGACAACATTGCAGATCGGGCAACATTTGAGGGACCAAAAGTGCGATTTTTCCTTAAACTAATTAATATAGAAGGTGAGTTTCAATGATGTTTATATAGAAGCTAATGATGAAACCTAATTGGTTGTATGAGTCACGTGCGGAATGATGAGGTCTAAGGTTATGGAATGTTAGATTTTGAAAGCAATATCTATTCGAACGTGCCTCGCACAACCAATTAGGTTTCATCATCACTTTTGATATAAGCCTAATTGAAACTCATCATTTCGCCATTGTTCTTGCATCCCATTATCTTCTACTCATCAAACCCTAGATTTTTTTTTCTAAAGAAGTTATTTCTGTAGAAATTTTGATACAATAGCACAGGAAACACCCAACAAGAAGTTGATCAAGAGGGAACCAATAGAGGATAAGAAAAATTAAATTACCTAAAATATAATTTTAACAAAATTAAATTTAACGGAAATATTATAATATATGTAAAAAATTATATTGTATATTAAACTAATTAATATAGAAAGTGAGTTTCAATGATGTTTATATAGAAACTAATGATGAAACCAAATTGGTTGTGCGGGTCACGTGCGGAATGATGAAGTGGAAGGTTATGGAGTGTTAGATTTTTTACGCGATATCTATCCGGACGTGACTCCCACATCCAATTAGGTTTCATCATCACTTTTGATATAAGCCTAATTGAAACTCATCATTTCGCCATTCGTCTTGCATCCCATTATCTTGTACTCATCAAACCCTAAATTTTTTTTTTCCTAAAAAGTTTTTTCTGTAGAAATTTTGATACAATGGCACATGAAACACCCAACAAGAAGCTGATCGAGAGGGAACCATTAGAGGATAAGAAAAATTAAATTACCTAATATATAATTTTAACAAAATTAAATTTTATTAAAACATTATAATTTATATTTAAAATTGTATTGTATATTAAACTAATTAATATAGAAGGTGAGTTTCAATGATGTTTATATAGAAGCTAATGATGAAACCTAATTGGTTGTGTGAGTCACGTGCGGAATGATGAGGTCTAAGGTTATGGAATGTTAGATTTTGGATGCGATATTTAACTGCACGTGCCTCGCACAACCAATTAGGTTTCATTATCACTTTTGATATAAGCCTAATTGAAACTCATCATTTCGCCATTGGTCTTGCATCCAATTATCTTCTACTCATCAAACCCTAGATTTTTTTTTTCTAATGAAGTTTTTTCTGTAGAAATTTTGATACAATGGCACAGGAAACACCCAACAAGAAGTTGATCGAGAGGGAACCATTAGAGGATAAGAAAAATTAAATTACCTAATATATAATTTTAACAAAATTAAATTATACTAAAACATTATAATTTATATTTAAAATTGTATTGTATATTAAACTAATTAATATAGAATGTGAGTTTCAATGATGTTTATATAGAAGCTAATGATGAAACCTAATTGGTTGTGCGAGTCACGTGCGGAATGATGAGGTCTAAGGTTATGGAATGTTAGATTTTGGACGCGATATCTATCCGGATGTGACTCGCACAGCCAATTAGGTTTCATCATCACTTTTGATATAAGCCTAATTGAAACTCATCATTTCGCCATTGGTCTTGCATCCCATTATCTTGTACTCATCAAACCCTAAACTTTTTTTTTCCTAAAAAGTTTTTTCTGGAGAAATTTTGATACAATGGCACATGAAACACCCAACAAGAAGCTGATCGAGAGGGAACCATTAGAGGATAAGAAAAATTAAATTACCTAATATATAATTTTAACAAAATTAAATTATACTAAAACAATATAATTTATATTTTAAATTGTATTGTATATTAAACTAATTAATATAGAAGGTGAGTTTCAATGATGTTTATATAGAAGCTAATGATGAAACCTAATTGGTTGTGTGAGTTACGTGCGGAATGATGAGGTCTAATGTTATGGAATGTTAGATTTTGGATGCGATATTTAACCGCACGTGCCTCGCACAACCAATTAGGTTTCATTATCACTTTTTATATAATCCTAATTGAAACTCATCATTTCGCCATTGGTCTTGCATCCCATTATCTTCTACTCATCAAACCCTAGATTTTTTTTTTCTAGAGAAGTTTTTTCAGTAGAAATTTTGATATAATGGCACAGGAAACACCCAACAAGAAGCTGATCGAGAGGGAACCAATAGAGGATAAGAAAATTAAATTATCTAAAATATAATTCTAACAAAATTAAATTTTACTAAAACATTATAATTTATGTAAAAAATTATGTTGTATATTAAATTAATTAATATAGAAAGTGAGTTTCAATGATGTTTATATAGAAAGTAATGATGAAACCTAATTGGTTGTGTGAGTCACGTGCGGAATGATGAGGTGGAAGGTTATGAAATGTTAGATTTTGGACGCGATATCTATCCGGACGTGCCTCGCACAACCAATTAGGTTTCATTATCACTTTTTATATAAGCCTAATTGAAACTCATCATTTCGCCATTGGTCTTGCATCCCATTATCTTCTACTCATCAAACCCTAGATTTTTTTTTTTTCTAGAGAAGTTTTTTCAGTAGAAATTTTGATACAATGGCACAGGAAACACCCAACAAGAAGCTGATCGAGAGGGAACCAATAGAGGATAAGAATATTAAATTATCTAAAATATAATTTTAACAAAATTAAATTTTACTAAAACATTATAATTTATGTAAAAAATTATGTTGTATATTAAATTAATTAATATAGAAAGTGAGTTTCAATGATGTTTATATAGAAAGTAATGATGAAACCTAATTGGTTGTGTGAGTCACGTGCGGAATGATGAGGTGCAAGGTTATGGAATGTTAGATTTTGGCGCGATATCTATCCGGACGTGACTCGCACAGCCAATTAGGTTTCATCATCACTTTTGATATAAGCCTAATTGAAACTCATCATTTCGCCATTGGTCTTGCATCCCATTCCAAGGGGTGGTAGCCATTCTCTTTAATTTCTAATCTATTACTTGTTTCTTTGAATTTCCTTTCCCTTTCTTGTTTCTTATTATGCTAGAGTAGATTAGAAAGAGGATTGGTGGCCCCATGGTAGATCTATGTGGATGTTTAATATTATTGTTATAATTTGTGAATTGCTTGCTTGTTGGATGATGTTCTTTAAGCTTTGTGCCTTTTGTGGCCACATTAGGTAGAAAACCCAAAGGAAGTGAGTGTGTGCGCGATAGCGGCCACTCACGAGTCTCACTCACCCACATCTCCGCTCTTAGTTCGAAAGAACAAGATCCGAGAGGAGTGGTAGACAAAGTGTTTGATGAAATGCCCCAACCGAATGAGGATGTGGGAGTCCAAAGTATGACGCCACTTGGTAGTGTGCCATGAACTCCCTAGTCTATTCCGCAATTTGCATTCATAAAACCATCCAAAGATAAACCTCATAGAAAAGCCTAAAGCCCCAATCTCCACTTTACTTTTCTTTACTATACACAACCTTTCATCAACCTCCCATTACCAATGAATTCAACTCCTAGCCATTCCCGTAACTCTTTCCTTTCAACATCTTAGATGCCATCACACCCATTCAATTCCCATTCGCCATCCTTGAGAGACACGACACTCGGGGAAAGTTCCTCGTTTTATCACTTCCACCACCCTTCACCTTCACACTCACCCCATACAATCATCATGTCAGGATCTCTAGTAAGGCCATGGGATCATGAACAACTTCATCAATGATATCTTTGAAACTGCCGTCAGGAGATTCTAGGCTTCTAGGCTTCAGGAGATTCAAACTGCCGTCATGCTTGTAATACTCGGTTAATATGCTAAACATGTCATTTCTAAGGGAATCAAGGTGGCGACCAAGTTCACAAGTACTTAAAAATTTTTATTCATAATTGGCCCACTTTTATTTGACCCAGGTTTAGGGTTTACAAGTACTAACTGTTGATATTGTTTTATCTCAATTATGAAATATAATATTATTTTGGATGTTAGTGATTTTTCATGTGTATTAAGCTTCCTCAATGCAGAAATGGAATATAATTGTCTAGTATTAGCAACAAATTATTCTTCTTGATTGTATTTGTGTTGTGGGTTTTCAGACTAGCTAGTTGGAATGAGTATGATTTACTTTGTAACTGGTAAACATATGTCCATGTTTTTGCCATAAAGGTACAATATCACAAGAGAATACCTAATGAATTTATGTGTTTGTTGTTGTTGTGTGTGTTTTTACCTCTTAGTTTCTAATTACAACTTTTCAACATTGTGATAAACATCAGGACAATACCCTTATAAAAATAATTCCTTGTTTGTCTTCATATATAGTACTTTTATATTTTTTTCCATTAAAAGGCTATTTAATTTGTTTTGTGTTATGTTTTTTCACAGTTTGATCTTATGTATGTCGAGAAGATCAGTATTCGGTAGAGGTGTCAAACGGGCAGGTTTGGACCGGCACAATCCGGCCCATCACTAGTCACTTTATTTTTTAAGGGCAGGACCGGCCCTGTCCAACTAACGTTCGAACCAGGTTTGGCCCGGTCCAAAATTAAAATTTAAAGTGGGGCTCGATCCATAACCCTAAAAATAAAAAATATTAAAATATTAAAAATTATAAATCTACTAATTTAAGTTATGTATTCCTTTTAAATTAGTTTTACAAGTTCACATTTTATTTTCAACTATTTAACTTATGATTCATTGCAAGAAAAAAAGAAATCAATACTTAATAATGTAATACCATTATATAACAAATTATATTGTATATTAAATTAATTAATATAGAAATTGAGTTTCAATGATGTTTATATATATAGAAAGTGATGTTGAAACCAAATTCTCTGCGCAGGGCATGTGCGGATTTATAAGGTGGAAGGCTAGAAAATCAATTTCTCTGTTTGCAACTTATTATGTTTTTTTTTTTTTAAATTCGATTTTCAACTATTTAACTTATCAATCATTACAAGAAAATAAAGAAATCAATACTTAATAATGTAATACCATTAATAAGTTTACAAATTGCAGCTACTAAGTACTAAGTAGTAAAGGTAATTTTTCCAATTTGAAGCAAATAAAGTTTTACAACTTTAAAATATTTTAAGATAGTAATTACTAATTAACATGCTAATTAGGCAGTTAACTAGCTAAATAGCAAATACGTAATAATTTAATAGGCATAAAATCAATACCACAATTTCTATGTGATAATCCCATGAGTGATTACTCTATTAGAGTATATATGTATATAATATTTTTTAAAAAACAAAATGTGCGAGCCAACGGGTTGGATTGGTCCATAGGCCAAAAATTAAAGTTCGACTCTTGTCCGTAGTACAAAATGAGCTAACGCTAGTCTGTCCATTGTAAAAATGGATTGAGCTAGGCCTATCCAAACGTGTCAAACTTCAATTGTTATATCGTGCACCACGGTGCACATAGCAATGTGCACCCAGGTCCAAAACGACGTCGTTTCGATGTTAGTGGACGCGGACGTGAATGACTCCAGGGAATTCATTATATATAATACACATAATTATTGTGTAGAATAAACAAAACGTTTGCCTAGAATACACATAATGTTTGCCCAGAATACATAGAATATTGACACAAAATACACAAAACTCATCCTCCTCACACTCGAATGCACAAACACATCACAACCTGTGTTAATTACATGAATACATAGAATATTGTCACAAAATACACAGAACTCATCCTACTAAACATTCGAATGCACAAACACATCACAACATGTGTTACTAACATGAATACACAGAATAGTTGGCTAGAATACACAGAATAGTTGCCTAGAATACACAGAATAATTGCCTGGAATACACAGAATGATTACCTAGAATACACAGAATATTAACATAAATACACAGAACGGCCGAAACGGGAAACGTGATTTCCAAAAAAAAGAGACGGTTAGTTTACAATGCTCAAAACGACGTCGTTTATGTACGTGGTGCACATTGCTATGTGCACCGTGGTGCACGGTATAATTTGCCGTCACACTTGGATTGGACTTTAGGCTAACCCTTCAATTAGAAACATTTAGTACTAGGATACATGGACCATCTTACAACAACTCAAATTGACCATAAATTCTATAATTTCTTATGGAATATGATAGATATTTTGAGTATAGATATTTCATCATGACACATTATAATTAGTTAATTGTTGTAATAAATATAGCTTATATTTGTGCTCCATATATGCTTGTTTTTGGCTTAATTTCTTAGTTCTCCCTCTAGATTTTCTCTCCACATTTTTATGTCATGAAATAGCTTATATTTGTGCTCCATATATGCTTGTTTTTGGCTTAATTTCTTAGTTCTCCCTCTAGATTTTCTCTCCACATTTTCTCTCCACAAACTCGATCTCCTTAGAACCTTTCCATGCTTGTAATCCATCATCAATTTGAAGATTTAGACAAAGATTATCACTTGTAATTGCACATTCAACATCAATTTCTAGATTACTCTGTTTAATTAAATCATTAAATTAAGTTCTCTATTTTCTATTCTTGCATTTACATTTCTTATAAGTTTTGAATTCAATGGTTATTACTTCAATTGCTTTTCAGTTTCTATCCCAATCATGTATAGTTAAGCATATTTAGGGATTTGAATTGAACTTCCTTGTATGGATCCCAATATGAATTGAATTGCATAAATTAGGTTTTGTATTGTCTTTCATGTTGAACTTGGGTATGAGTTGGGGGAAATTGAGTTAACTCTTCCATAGTTATGACCAAATTATGCAAGAGATATTTGGAATTAGTATTTCACCGAGAATAGGGCTACATCATACCATACCTCTCATATTTCTTACTCATCACCTTTGAGAAAAGGGAGTTTGAAGGAAATTGGCACGCACACACAAAGTGTTTGTTGAATTGTCTCATCTAACCAAGTCGCCATGAGAATGGGACTTATGGTTATTTGATCACTAGCATGACGTACATTGACACTTATATCATTTCCCCAAGTTTGTCATCTAGAATTACATAACTTATAAACCACTAGACACACAAGGGACTCTATGCAAGAATGTTTGGTTCAAATCTATCTTTTATCTATTGTCTTTTAATTCACTTGTTTGCTTTCAAAAAAAAAAATTCACTTGTTATCATTATAGGTTATCTGAACATACAATATTTAAATATCTATTGGGTAACTTTCAAACACTGTTCGAACCCGTGCTTTACCCCTCACTATTTAAATAATTATAATACTCTTAAAACTCACTACTCCTTGAAAACGATACTCTTAATTTTCATATAATCACTAAAATCAACTTTCAGTGGGCGCGAGCTAGAGAAATTACACATTAATCCTTGAACCACTATAAAACCTCTCCCTCCCTCTACTTTACGTCTTTACTTGTATATTTTATTGTATTTTCCATGTCTACCAAAGCATAATACGAGTGTTATCAATTTCATTGAAACTAAAACGAGTTTAAGATTTTCATTGATTGTTTACAAGCTCTAATTTTCAAGACTAATTAGTTTAAGAGTTAAACATAATGCACACTAAGTATATATTGATAAATTAATTTACTAAGTTTTACACACAATGATTATTTTTGAAAAGTTTACAAAAATCAATTCACCCCACCGCCACCCCCACCCCTCTAATGTTTTGAATATTTGGAACCATCAATCTTATTAAATAACAAATTTTTAAAATCTTCTTCTTCAGGAGTGAATGGGAAAGCTCTATTATTTGCTTACATCCTTTCTTTTTAATACTTAATCTCCCAAACTAAGGCAGCTATCAAACTAAATGACCAACAAAATTTCATACTCTAAGTTAGTTTTGAAGAAAAATACACCAATATAAATACTACATTAACACAAACTTATATAGATCAAGCAACTTTTTTATTTTATTCAAGAAAAAATACGAAATTGGATTTCATTTCTAAGTAGTACATAAATTAGAAATGCTAATTAGGGATTGATTAAAAAAAAATTTCTTTTAAAATCCATACCTAAATTAAATGCTCAACATTAATAATATTATTAGAATCTTTTTAAATATTTTTGAAGATTTAAATTCAATACTTTTTATGAATATACGCATAGTACCTGTTTTAGTAATGACTTTTTCACTCCATATTTAAATATCCTAAATTTAGAAATTTTGATACAATTAATAACAGGGCATTTGGTCGGAGAAAATTTGAATTACATTCCCACTTAATTTTCACATAATTCCAAAAGCAACTAAATTAGTTTGGTTGGAGGAATTGCAACTACACGGAATTTTAATTCCCTCATTTTCATGGAATTAGAATCCAATGGCGTCCCTTGACATTTTAATTCCGTGGATTTTAGGAAGAAAAAAAAAGATAGTTCTAAGACAAAATTACCCTTATATTTTTTTTAACTTAAAATTAATGGCTAACCTTCCCTTCTAGATGATAACGTGTATTATTCTTCGACTACTATCAACAGAGAACGTCTTTCCTGAACAATAATCATTCTAGGCCAACCTTAATCAAGTAGGTTTTCTCAAAACTCTCAAGTATTTAAATTTGATGTGTATATACCGTATTTGCCTACATTTTGAAGAACAAAATTTTGAATTTAATATGTTATTTGTTTTGGGTGTTTGAATATGCACCAACAGCAGCAACAGCAGCAACAACAACAGCAACAGCAACAACAGCAACTATAGCAACAACAACAACAACAACAACAACAACAACAACAACAACAACAACAACACCAATAACACCAACAACAACAACAGCAACAACAGCAACAACAGCACCAACAACAGCAACAACAACAACAACAACAACAACAACAACAACAACAACAACAACAACAACAATGGGCATGTTTGACTTTATACTACTTATTACCTTTCAATTCTCATGTATACCAAATGTTGTAATTGAAATTCCCAGTTATTTTATTACTGCAAACCAAAAACTGGAATTTAAACTCACACTTTATTCTCACATTATTCTTTTCCCATGAAATTACAATTCTTTTCCCACGTAATTCATTCCCTCCAACCAAATGCCCCGTAAGTTTTCTACCATCAAAATGAAATAAGATTTAATACGAAGTTTAAAAACATAAAACAAAATTTAGAATTAGAATATTACGTTTAAGAACTATTATACAACTTTAAACCCAAGGAGGTGCATATGTTGCCAACTGTTATTTTGTGGATGAGGTTCCACCGTACAAGGTTAGTGGACACTGGTCCAAAATGACGTCTCTTAGTTTATTTACACACACTTCACATATTATAAACTTAAAAAATTATTAGAATTAGTTTACATGATATATTTATAGTTAATTAATTATGAACTTATTATTGCAAAGGTTAATATTGGTCAAAAAAAAAAGTGACCCTAATTTAGACAAAACAATTTCATCGTTTTGGAATCTGATTCACGATATAATTTGATATTTATTACCTTACATTTAATAAAAAATTTCTTAGTGTATACCATTAAATGAAAAGAAATTAGGGCCCCCTAAATTTATTAATGTTTAAAGAAGAAACTTTAATTTTTTTCTATATTTAAAATTTGTGTAAAAAGAATACTCTTTTTTTTTTGGGTGTAACCCAGGGTTTCCACCGTTGAACACAGTGACTAACCCATCGATTGGTAAAAAGAATACTCTAATGTGTCATCAGTTTAAAATAACCCATTTGGAAATTAAAATAGCTATTTTAGTTTTCGATAATAGACTGTAACACATCATTAGAATGTAAATTCATATCATCTTTCATAGATGATATGGAGGGGCGGCGCACATGTCCCTTAATCTATATATATCTAACTCTTCTTGTTGCAACACCTGCCAAGTCTCTTGCGAGAAGCTAGATTTCTCAATTCGTTCCCCTGTTTCTCCAAAATTGTGGCACCCCAATCTTTAGTTTGGTCCATGTTAACCAGGTAATCAAAATACTGGTTCCCTTCTCTAAACGTATGTGAGATTTTCTTGTATGTGGAAGACCCAATCTTTACCATAAACCCACAAATTCATCGGCCCGGCCCTCATGATACCGAATAAGGCTAACCCCTTCCACCAGTTAACCCCGAGCTCATGTTTCTAGCCCCATTCGTGTTTAAGTTTCAATTTCCAGACCAGGATATTAAACTTACTTTTACGTTGCTGTTCTGTTCCCATTCCGTGTAAACAGCCAGATTTCCGTTCCAGGAGCAGCGTATGGCCATCCGCTCTAAACTCTCTTGGATCTAGCTCCAGCCGACCGTCCATAGTTTAAAAGTCTCACAGTTTTGGATTCACACAGGTAAAACTTTATAATTTAAAATTTCATATGTTTAAGTGATAAGACTCTGAGATACCCTTTTTCAGGCACGTTTTAGGGTGTTTTATCGCATCTATAGCATCCTTATCTGGCAAATTATGTGCGTAAATGCTAGCCCCGGATGACTGATCTGGAAGGCCACACACGTGTGAGTAAGCGTGGAAACTTTCCAGACGCTTCCCACGCACGCTCACACGCGTGTGAGAGGCGTGATGCGCGAAATTCAGCTAGGGTTGTCATTTCGGAGACTATTTAAACCCCTTTGATGAATTTTCAGAGGAGGATTTTCCAGATTTTTAGTCTTCACTTTTCTTAGTTTTTCTTTGGAGAATTGTCTCCATTTTTCTTAGTTTTTAGATTAGATCAATCTCCATTGTAGAAGACAACAAGCTTGGATTGAAGATCTTCTTCTCTCTAGGTGATCTCTATTACATTTCTATATTTTTAGTTGTCTTGTTCTTGGATTGAATTAGCTCTTACTTTCATTTCATATCATGAGTAGCTAATTTAGTCTAGGGATTTGGATTGTGTGATTGAATATTGCTCTTGTGATGATCTTATTTCTATATCTTGGATCTATGAGTTTGTGTTAATGGATTATCTATTCTTGTCTTTTGATTGTTGTTTTGTTTGGATCTTGTTTGGATTTGGCCAATCTAGATGAGAGATTGAGCTCTTGACTCTTTCATGTCTTTGATTAGAGTTAGGATGTGAAGCTTTACACAATCAAAGTTCCTATGGACTTCTTAAGAATAGTAGGATGGTGTGTAGCTAAAGTGTTTGACAAAATGTTTCTTAGAACTTTGGATGCTTGTAGGCACTCCTAAGTCAAAGAAGCCTTAGTACACAAGGTGGAAAAGGACTAAGACAACACACTCTTGAATAGACAATATCCTAGCAATCCTAATCCTTAACCTTAGACTCTCACTATGCAATATTCATGAACACTATCCAATCCCTACCCCTTTTACATATTTCCAAAACCACTTTTACTTTACTACTCTTTTGCACTCACAACCAACCAATGAATTACACTCTCACTTGCAATTCCACCCTTCACCACACTCAAATCTTATGCATGAATCTATCTAGTAAACTCCCGAATGTTTGACACACCTCCACGTCCCTCCTTCGAGACCGACAATCGGGAAGTCATTGACCTTCCGTTTTAACATAAATATCTTTTGACACTCCAACCCTACGCAAAACCGCAATGTCAAAATGGCGTCGTTGCCGGGGATGAGCAATAAGTTGTCATATGTTTTTGTTTACTTTGATCGCATGAATGCTAGATTTGAGAAATGTTAATCCATTCCACTTAATTTTGTTTTGTTTTTACTTGTTTTTGCTACTAACCCAATTGACTACTTCTAGTCAATTGTGGACATCTTCGTTTCATTGATAATTTTACTAGGTGAATGCACACGAGAGCAAAAGGAAATCAAGGTTTACTACCCTACATTCCTGAAATTAATAGAGCAACTAGAAGGAAAAATACCCAAGGATCACAAATGGCTTCGTCAAGCGCAACAAGAAACCCACAAGGGAGAGGCACAACAGTACCAAATCCACCCCCAGTTCCAATTAATCATGAAGAACCAATCATTGAAGAACCGCAAGCTAACAGAGCAATTAATGAAGAGAACATTCGTGAAGAGGAATATTATGGAAACCCTCAAGAGCCACAAAGATCAATCGCAGATTACATGACTCCGGATTTTAACATGCACAACTCGATCTATGTACCTCAAATGGAGAATGTCAACTTTCACGTGCATCCAACTATTCTCACACTAGTTCAAAACAGTCAATATTTGGGATTACCATCTGAAGATCCCAACGCACACATCACAAGATTTATACGAGCATGTGGGATGTACAAACAAGAAGGCGTTAGCGAGCAAATAGTTCGATTAAAATTATTCCCATTTTCAGTCATAGGAGAGGCAGCACGATGGTTGGAAAGCCAAGACGACAATCATTTCAGAACGTGGCAGCAGTGGCATCGAGAATTCATGAACGAGTTCTTTCCCATTACAAAGACTATGTGGATTAGAAGGCTTATACAAGAATTCAAGCAAGCAAAATTTGAAAGTTTGGGAGAGGCTTGGCGAAGATTTAAAGTTCTTAAAAGGCAATGCCCACAAGATCTGATGCACCCATGGGACATGATTAGCTCATTCTATGGAGGGTTGACAGATGAAGGAAAGATGTCACTTGACTCATCCTCCAGCGGTGCCTTTGTCTCTTTAACTTTGCAAGAGGCTGATGAATTAATCGAGAGAATATCTAAAAACACATCCAGTTGGTATGAACGACGAGGAGATCATGGAGGAATTTATGAAGTTGATAATCGAGTGGCAAGTGAGGCCAAAATCGAAGCAATGAATCACGAAATCAAGAAGCTACAGGCTATGGTAGAAAAAATGGAAGGAAAACCCAAGCCTTGTATGGCATTGGCACTTTATTGTAATATCTGTGGAGGACCTCATGACGCCAATATTTGTACTTCTACGTCCGCATCTGAACAAGTTGAGGCTGTAGACTATCAAAGGAACTCCAACTTCAATGCTTATGGACAAAACCAAAGATCAAACAACAATTGGAAACAGGGAGAGGGTTGGAACAATAGCCATAACGATGGATATCAAGCGCAAAGACAATACAATTATGGACAGAAGCCTGCATATGGACAAACTGATAAGAACAAACTGATGTACAATCAAAACCAAGGAAATGGAAATCAAATGACTCAGTTCAGGCCGCAATACGACTCTCAACTTCATTTTACTCAACAAAGAAGGGATGACATCCGTGAGGTAGATGAAAGACTTACAAGGACGATCATGGAACTCAAAAATAATCGGGCAAATCTAAAACAAGAAATTACTCAAGAGATTAGGCAAGAAATTTCTAGTCTTCGACAAGAGTCTAAGGCTACACTAAAGACAATCGAGAATCAAATCTCTCAGATGTTTAAGATGATGTCGGATCGACACTACGGACAACTCCCGAGTAACACTGAAAACAACCCAAAAGAGAGAGTCAACGCCATTGATGCCAAAGAAGAAACACATGAGAAATGTGATCCAATGGATGCTATCTGTGGAACTTGCCAATGTAAGGTAGACGACCGAAGAAACAAGACTACTTCTTGTAGTCTTAATCTTGAGTTGAAAAATGCAAACAGTGCATGCACTATATCCATGAAGGAACGCAAGAAGGAAACCACTTCGGAAGAATGCCCGAAAGAAAAGGAACTACCAAGAGACAACATCAAAAGCTCAGAAGGAAAAGAAACAGCTCGAGAAGATGTTAGTTCAGGAGAAATCACCCTGAGATTCGAAGGACAAGCCAAGAAGGATGACAAGGAAAAAGCAAAAGAAGGAGCTGATGACGATGAAAGGGCAAAGGTCAAATCAAAAGTGAAACCAAAACCGAAGCGGAGGAACGATAAGCTTATCTGGAAGAACACGCGGGCACCAAAATGCTTTCTACCCACTACCAAGGAATATGGTTGAATTCAAACCCAGGTATGATGCGTCTAGCCAAGGACATAAACCGTGGCGCTGCTTGGGAGGCAACCCAAGATTTTAATAAAATGCTTTCTATTATTGCAGTACTTTCGTTTTTAATGTTTTTGTTCTAATAAATTGCTACAATCATTTGGAACCATGTTTTGAGGACTAATTTGTAGGATTCGAGACTAGAAATTGCTTTGAAAGAGCTTAAATTGGATATAGGTATGGAAGGGAAAGCCAAAAATCAGAAGAAAACGATGCAGTAGACCTACACGAGGCTCACACGTGTGTAACCGTGCGTGGGATTGAGGCAGAGAGCCCCCACGCACGATCACACGCGTGTTGCCCGGCGTGGGAGCGAGGCAGAGAGCCTCCACGAACGGTCACACGCGTGTGACCGGCGTGGAAGGCCTCTACGGGTTTAAAACCCTTGTTCGGCCATTCCACCATATTTTACTCCCAAAACTTGTTTTTCTCTTCTCTTCTCCACGCAAGGAAGAACCCAACTCAAGGTTTGAACACATTTTTCACTTTTTACCATTCAATTAAACATCAACATCAAGGTAATTTTTCATCTTTTTAACTCTTTATCCTTGAATATTCATGAGTTTGGAAGAGCTTGAATGTGAAATTTAGTTTACCTTGCCTAGCATGATTTTGAATGAGTTTGAATGATTAAGTTGGTCACAATGCTTTATAGAACTATCCTTTGATGTTTTCTTTCATTATTGATGGTTACATTGATGGATTGTTGTATCTTTTTGAACTTCAAGTATGAACAGCATTGATGAACAAATGGGTTTGTTAGATTTCTTGTTGAAATTATGAAATTGATGCTTGATTTGATGATTAAACTTGTTATAGAACTATTCTATGTCATCAATTTGATTTTTCACATGCTACATTGCCCAAATTGAAATTTCAATTTCAAACCCTAATTTTGAAATTTGGGGAAGAAGATGAAGTTGACTTTTTGAAATTCTTGACTTTTGTAGTTGACTTCTTATTTGACTATCAAATTGACATATCTTATGATGAATTTATGCATGTGTGTGATAATGGAATGATATTGTTGATATTCTTATGATAGAATTGTCCAAAATATAGGGGAAACTATGGCAAAATTTTCGAAAATTGTTAACCCTATATGTTTAAATTCCATTATTTTGACAAGCAATTTTATACAAATATAATGGTGACTTATTCAAAGACCATGAATCATAATCTCTATATTTTGTAGGATGGGACGACATAAAGAGATAGCTAAGAAATCTAAACATGATAAGGGAGAATCGAGTAGGTCACGGACACGGCAGCAAGCTACAGCTCAACAAGTTATGCAAAAGCCGGGATCGAGGTCACTACGACACTTGACACCCGTTCAACTTGCAACGGTAGACCACTACAAGGGAAAGCAGCTTTGTGTCGGCCGTTTCTTTGAGGACAATATTTTGAGAGAATTCGGTTGTTTGAATGAGGTAAATGAACTTTTGAGGCACCAACAGCTTCGCTATTTGTTTCAGTGGAGAGGACCCACTTATGCACCGGTGACCTATGAATTCTTAGCAACCATGAACATTAGAAAGGAAGTCAACGATGCTAGGGAGTCCATCTCATTCACTCTTTTCGGCAACCACTACAGCATGTCTGTTAACACTCTAGGTGTTACACTCGGTTTTCATGATGAGACGAGCGTGTCCATGCCCTACTTCAGAGACTACAAGGAAGGTTTTGATTCAGATGAAGCTGCTAGAAGATACTGGAGAAGCATCACGAACAATGCCCCGTACAACTCTTCGAATTTGAAAGCAAAGCTCATCACCCGGAATGCTTTGAAGGCTATCAGATTAGCCTTTGCCATAAATCTCTCTGGCCGAACAACAAACAGAAACAAGGTATACAGGCAGGATTTATTCTACATGTGGTGCATGGAGAATAATGTCGGTATCAACATGGGCGTGCAAGCTAGAAAATGGCTCCAAACCCAGCAAAAGACAAAGGTTCAGACTGTATTTATTAGACCTTTCGTGACTAAACTGTGCTACGGGTTGGGCCTATTGACCCAGTTGATGGGCGAGAGATCGGATGGTTGCTCGATTCCTTTCACAGTGGGTGAGTTCTTTGCTGCAGAGTTGAGGCTTGGAGGTGATGATGCACCTGATTTGGATGATTCTAATGATGATGAGGACGAAGAAGAGAATGAGGAGGAAGAAGCTGCGCAGGAGCAGGGCCCTACTCCCATGGATTGGGATACATAACAGACCTTTCATAGGCAGCTCCATGATGAACAGATGAATTATTGGCGTGAGCAGCGCACATGGCAAGAAGACTAGTTCACTTCTGTATTCGCACGACAGGATAGGCAGGACGAGCAGTTCTTAGCATTCCAAGTTAGTCAGAATGAAGAACTTCTTCGTATGAGAAGAGCAGTTGAGGAGAATGGTAGGATGATTCAAGATCTTCAGGCTCGATTTGATAGTCAGTTCCACCCTCCGTCCTTCGGCGATCAGTGATGCCACCTTAGTCCCTTCTCGATCCTGACTTTTGACTGATAATTGATTCTAAGTCCCATAACTTTGGTTACTTTGATTGGTAGTCCCATGAGAACAATAGGTGCCCTATGCGCGGGGTGCCGACTTTTATTTCTTTATCTCTTTACTTTACTTTACTCTATCGCTTTCTTTTATCGCTTTAATTTCCAACTGCTTTAATTTTCCGCATTTCTATTCGGATATGTTTATGCTTTATTATCTAAGTTTTTATTATTATTATTGCTTTCATATTTCTTTCAATTTATAATAATTAAATAGTGCTCCGAAAACCCTTTTTGTATGTTATGTCTCCATTTCTCATAGAGCATATATAACGGGAGCAGACCTATGCTGGAAGCTAAAGTGTGGAAAAAGGGATGCATACTTGGTTTATCCTCTTGTCCCTTTTCTAATTTCAAGCCCCGTTTTTTATCTTTAAAATGTGAAAATATTTTCTTTATAGCTTTGTGTACTAGTATATTAGAGTTTGCCATGACTAATAGGATTGTTTGATGCATACCCTTTATCCCAGAGCAATTTCCAAAGTGTGGAAAGGGATTTTTATTTGTCTATCTTTAGAATCCCAGTTTTGATCCTTTACCTTGTGCGTATAGAAACATCGAGGACGATGTTTGCTTTAAAGTGTGGAAAGGACGCACTTAGAGCTTTACATGTTTACATGCTTAGTTTAGAAGTAAAGCTCTTGGGAACGATAAGCGGGTGCATTTGCAGTTTTGAAAAGAGAGTTATTATTTGTGTTATCTAGGGAGAATTTTGACTAGATGCCTAAAATTTTTTACTCTCGAAATATCTTTGAGGAAGTTACTTTTCGCACCCGTGAGAGAGTTTAGAGCCAAATAAGTTTATATTCTTGCCTGCTTGCATGTTGTTCACCTCTTATTTACGTAAGACCTTAGTCAAGGATCTCTCGAAGTGAGAGTGTGCACTCTTTAATTTGAGAAAGATAAAACTAGCGAGTCCCGGAATTGAACTAACCTTGGTAGGACATGGGGCAAAAGGAGAGCCTTATGGTGAGCTTAATGAGAAAACAAAACCCTTGAATATTAAATAGAAAAAGGCATGAGGGGTTGACACGAGGAGGAGTCGAAAAGGCGAAAGGCCAATCACCAAAGAGTTTAAAATTGAGGGAAGCCAATTCGTTGGGTTGTGTCCAAACCATAGTCTTCGGTAAGCAAAAAGCTTTATCGGGAGTCGGTTGTTCACATAAAAAGATCCCAAGAATTGAGAAAATAGAGCTGAGGTGAGCCGCTTTGCTAGGATTCGAGTACCCATTGCACTGACCTTCGAAAAAGCATGGATCTCCATGTGAAGTCGGGTGTCTCGATGACGTTATCCTAGGAAGTGAGAAGAAAGAGGGACCGCGCTAGGCCAAAAGCGGTGAGTGGTCCATGCCCCTACCCTCATTTACATTTACGTTGGGCTTTGGCGTATAAGGATGGAAAGTTGATTAGCTACTGCACATCGTTCTCGCTAGTGCACATCGTTCTCACTAGTGAGATCGGCTAGAGGCCTTATTTAAATAAAAGGTGAACCAAAACTTTGGAAATGCATGCTTGCGTATGGTGCGAGAAGTGTGATCCTTTGTTTTATTTATTCTTATCTACGAAAGGTTTTTATTTCCCGAAAATATTTCTTGAGTTGCTGGCATCTGACCAAAATCCTTTGTAGATAACACAAATGATTTCCCCCGTTTCAACAGTCTCAGACACCCATTATTTTGACTTGCTAAAAGCTTTATTTTTGCAGAAGAGAGTATCTCGGAGACTTATATGCTTAGAGAGTAAAAAGTCTTGCTTGAGGACAAGCAAGAAATAAAGTGTGAAAATTTTGATAAAACTCCGAGATACCCTTTTTTCAGGCACGTTTTAGGGTGTTTTATCGCATCTATAGCATCCTTATCTGGCAAATTATGTACGTAAATGCTTGCCCCGGAGGACTGATCTGGAAGGCCACACGCGTGTGAGTAAGCGTGGAAACTTTCTAGAAGCATCCCACGCACGCTCACACGCGTGTGAGAGGCGTGGAGGCGTGATGCGCGAAATTTAGCTAGGGTTGTCATTTCGGAGACTATTTAAGCCCCTTTGATGAATTTTCAGAGGAGGATTTTCCAGATTTTTAGTCTTCACTTTTCTTAGTTTTTCTTTGGAGAATTGTCTCCATTTTTCTTAGTTTTTAGATTAGATCAATCTCCATTGTAGAAGACAACAAGCTTGGATTGAAGATCTTCTTCTCTCTAGGTGATCTCTATTACATTTCTATATTTTTAGTTGTCTTGTTCTTGGATTGAATTAGCTCTTACTTTCATTTCATATCATGAGTAGCTAATTTAGTCTAGGGATTTGGATTGTGTGATTGAATATTGCTCTTGTGATGATCTTATTTCTATATCTTGGATCTATGAGTTTGTGTTGATGGATTATCTATTCTTGTCTTTTGATTGTTGTTTTGTTTGGATCTTGTTTGGATTTGGCCAATCTAGATGAGAGATTGAGCTCTTGACTCTTTCATGTCTTTGATTAGAGTTAGGATTTGAAGCTTTACACAATCAAAGTTCCTATGGACTTCTTAAGAATAGTAGGATGGTGTATAGCTAAAGTGTTTGATAAAATGTCTCTTAGAACTTTGGATGCTTGTAGGCACTCCTAAGTCAAAGAAGCCTTAGTACACAAGGTGAAAAATGACTAAGACAACACACTCTTGAATAGACAATATCCTAGCAATCCTAATCCTTGACCTTAGACTCTCACTATGCAATATTCATGAACACTATCCAATCCCTACCCCTTTTACATATTTCCAAAACCACTTTTACTTAACTACTCTTTTGCACTCACAACCAACCAATGAACTACACTCTCACTTGCAATTCCACCCTCGACCACACTCAAATCTTATGCATGAATCTATCTAGTAAACTCCCGAATGTTTGACAGACCTCCACGTCCCTCCTTCGAGACCGACACTCGGGAAGTCATTGACCTTCCATTTTAACATAAATATGTTTTGACACTCAAACCCTACGCAAAACCGCAATGTCATTAAGAGTTGATGTTTGTGTATATACAAAACAAACATTAGAACATTGCATATGTTTTTGTTTGTGCCACAACACACAACCCACTTCAACTACAATTAGAAAATTGTTTTTTGTTTGAAATTTTTATTGCTAATTTTTTATTTTTAGTTACAAGTTAGAATGTTTAATCGTTAATTATTTTATTTTGAAAGAAAATTTGATGTTAAAATGTTATCTTTATTTACAAGTTAAAATGATTTATTAAGATTTTTTATGATGTAAAATTTATTCATTAATATAATTGCTATTTGTGAAAACTAATATCAAATCAGATTTCATTTTTAAGTAGGGTTATGATAGAAACATATAGGTTATTCAATATAAAGTCTACTAAAGCAATTACAAAAAAAAAAAAAAAAAAAAACAAAAACAAAAACAATTCAACTTAATTTGGACACAATTATCTAGAAAGGAACATAATTGAGAAAGGAAAAAAAAATGTTAGTCTTGTAATCTATTTTTCTTATTAAATAGCTTCCGTAATCTTCACACTCAATAGTCCCCTCAAGTTTAACAAAAATGGTCAAATCATGATGTACTTTTAAACTTTTAGACAACACCTCTTTTAAATTTAAATTTGCATACAAAATCTTAAATTGATTTTGTATTAGTTAATTTTGTGTATGCTTTGAATTTTTTATTTATTTATTTATTTTTGAGAAATGTATGCTTTGAATTGTATTAAGCATTTTTGGTAGAAAATTTATTGTTTGATATAAAATAATTAAAATCATAAATTGTATTAAAATTTCTAAATTTAGCGCATTAAAGTGTAACTAGAGTAATAAATTAAAGTGATAAAAAGATATATATCACATATATGGTGGTTGAGTTTTTCAAAAATGCAACAATGTGTGGAGGACAGAATGACACTCTACTAGTGATGATTCCCAAAGTAAAGAAACCGGAGAGGCCGGGTGAACCAACTTCGCCCAATTAGTCTTTGTAATGATCATGGTCAAAAGAAGCATCTTTTAATTTAATGATCGTGGATTGTGGGTTACGTTGTGTGGGGTTAGCGCTAGTTATTGCTTTTTTCTTTACACCGAACAAACTCTACAAAGATTCTTTGAGCGAGCCTACTTTTTCTTGTTCTGACAATTGTTCACACACTACCTATACATCTTCATCACACCTCATTGCTTCCTACTTAAGCTCATCCTTCGCCAATCATTCTCCAGGTCCTAATGATGTCTTCACCACTACTTCCAACCGAACAATCATCCATAGATTACAAGTCTCACAATATTGGATTCACACAGGTAACATTTAAGAATTTAAAATTTCCCAGTCATGATTATGAAATTTCATATGCTTAAGAGTTGATATGTGTGTATATACACAACCCATGTAAGAACATTTCATATATTTTTTTCTTCTTCTCTTTTTTTTTTTTTTTTTTTTTTTTTTTTTTTTTTTTTTTTTTGGTGTCAATACCCACAACCCACTTCAACCACAGTTAGACAATTGTTTATGTTTGAAATTAAAATTTCGATTTCTAGTTTGTTGTTTTCAATTACAAGTTTGAATGTTTGATTGTTAATTACGGAGTATTTTTTTATGGAAGAAATTTTGATCATTAAAATGATATTTTTATTTACAAGTTAAAATATTTTATTTATATTTATTTTTTAGGTTGTAAAATTTAATCATTAGTTATTGGATATTAGAAAATCGATATGATCAATAATACAAAACTAATATAGAATAATAAACATTTTTATTTTATTTGTAAAAACTAATATCAAATCGGATTTCAATAGTGGTATGGTAAAATTGAATGAGTTATTGAGTATATAATCAATGGAAGCAATTTAAACTACCCCGTCATATTCTACTCATAATACTCCCACTGTAAAAGTAAAAGTCTTAATAACTTCTATAGTCTTCACACCCAATAGCTCTTTCAAGTTTTTTCTTTAACCTAGGCAAGTCCTCTTCTATGAGTTGTTTTTTTATTTTTTTTATTTTTTTTTTTTTTTTTGTGGCTCATAAATGGAGGCTAAGTCATTGTTATCTCTTTTCTTTGTGTGAATAAAATAGTTTGCTTTTTCAAAAAATTAAATATTAAAAATAAATTTTGATTTTTTTTTTCTATATGCTCATTTATTAATTTTGTATAATTTTTAAAACCCATTTCAATACTGAAAAAATTAGTTTCATAATCCTTATGTATAAAATCATAATTTCATTAAATAAATCTAAATATAGCTTATGAATATAATAAATTAACGAAATATATTTGTAATTAAAATATTACAATTACAACTATAATAAAAAAGATTCTAATGTATTACTAGAATCTCCTTTTTCAGTTAATTAGGCATATCATTATTAGAGTGTTTCTTTACTCAGATTTAAATAATCATTGCTATCAATAACTATGAAAATTCAAAAACATAAACTTTATCATATTTTATGAAGTTAATGAATTGTTTTATTACTTTTTATAATCCGTGTATAATTTTTTTATATAATTTAAGTCAAAAAATGATTATATTAACATGAAGCACGTAATTATGTATTCTTATGGTGAGTAATTGTCCCTATGTTCATGCATGTAAGTAGCATATAATGAAGAGATGAACTTAACAAAGAGAGGATTATATTCTTTGAATACATGAGCTTTGATTTTTTGATCTATTTGGTTCTTTGTTGACTAAGCTAATAATAAAAATACTTGTCTTTGGTTAATTATATTAGAAATTACATATAAATATTGCATTGTTTATTGATTTGCTTACAAATTATGAGTTATACAAGTACTAATTTATAATACCTGTTAACATTATGTCTTCATCAAATGTGTATTTAGATATTTTGACACAAACTAATGTACATATATGCACTCTTTACACCATAAGTAAATATTAAAACCTTATGTAAGTCATGCATTACCTTTTGATGGAAGGGAAGTGCATGTTCCCTTTCATCCTCAGATTTCATATAGAAACACTTCCCTTGCGTGGCTTCTTGTGAAAATAATAATCATAAAAAAGGATTTTATCATGTGTTATTCTATTTGTTTATTTATATTTTTTCAAAGTAAATAATAATTTTCAAATTTAATTATACGATTTTATTGTGGCAGGCTGAGGAAATGGTAAACACTGATGTGGTGTCACAGAATGAAAAGGTGGCGACAACTTAAAACCTCCATAGTTTTGGGAGATTATGATATGAAAGTAAAATTTATTCCATCCGTAGAAAGTCCAGACAATTATAAAGTCGACATCATCAAGGCTAGTATATATAATTTAATTTCCTTAATAATATGCGTTCAATTTGAGGTTATAAGTTTGGTAGTTTTATAACTGCATACAATTATAGGATGAGAAAAATTCAAATGAAGAGGAAGTGGAAATCCCTCCCCAGTATAGAGAAAGAGCGCAAAATTGGAAGATGCAAATGAGAAAGCGTTCACCAAGTGGGAAAGTTGAAAAGGTAATCCAATTGTGTTTTTATTTAACCAAACAATAAAAAAAAATTATTTCACTGTAATATATTAAACAACTAGTTAGTAGAGAAAGAAGCTAAGTACTACAGTTCTATTATTTATTTATTTAGTTTCTTTGTACGAAACCCAGTTAATTTTTAGATTAAGTTTTGCATTAGTATATACAATAACATGGCAGTAACTTATGTATGTGTGGGAGATTTTGTTAATTATTAACTTTAATTTATTTAAGATAATAGTTGTTTCGGTACAGTATTTTGTATTTTCTTTTTAAATTTAACTTTCAATGTATTAATAAATTTATTATTTGCATGGTGTACATATATACTTCTTTTATAGAGAAGGTGTGAGAAAGACTTATATTCTACAAGGACATGCTCCTGCACGTAAATCATCAATGAAGGTAACTTGTAATTTATCTGGTTACAATAAATTTTTTCAAAATTTACTTATAAAATAAAAAAAAATTCATGGCCTGGTGTAACCTAAAGAGGAACGGTGAAGCTTCATCAACCTCCAAAAATGAAAAGAAAGCAAAGGAAGAGGAAATGGCAAAGGAGGACTGTCCTCCAATGAAGTGGAAGATTTCCATGATCTTCTTCGCTATGTTGATTAAACTTGGGAATTGAAGATCGCATTGACAATAATGGCCCAACCTTTTTATTTATTAATTATAATGAAAACTTAACCTTTTTATTTCATGAATGATAGACCAGATTGTTTAATGAAATTATGATGTTTAAATCATTTAGGAATTTTATAAACTCATTTCGCCCTGTTCCCACCCCACACCATATGTCAAAGCCAAATCCATACACTCACCAAAAAAGAATACACCTCAATACAATGTTCACTGCATTCAAAAAACAATTAGATTAACACAATCACTAAAGCACGACAACCATTAACTATTTCTAATTAACAAATACTTTCAAAGACTTCAATTATAATCAAACATGATCCGAGTGTACAATCAAAGGATGCCAATCAATCAAAGGCAGCTATCAACTCAAGTTGAACAATATTCATCCATACACTAGTATATTCACTCACATGCCACACAAACAATGACTTTTTGAAATCCCCTTCAAATCGATCACTTCAATTCAACTATCATCCACAAATATAATTCTCATCGTGCAATTGACAACACATCATAAAAATCTATTCCAAAGCCATTAACAATTCAAGATAAAAAAATAAAATAAGAATAAAAAAAATAAAAAAACACACACATAGAGAAAAGATGCTAACATTAGCAACCAACGGACAACTATGCTAGAAAACGTCATACGCAAGCTAGGAAATGGACACACAAAGTGTTTGTTGAATTGTCTCATCTAACCAAGTTGCCATGAGAATGGGACTTATGGTTATTTGATAGTCCTATTGATCACTAGAGTGACATTGACACTATATCATCATTTCCCAAGTTTGTCATCTAGAATTACATAACTTATAAAACACTAGACACACAAGGGACTCTATGCAAGAATGTTTGGTTCAAATCTCTCTTTTATCAATTGTCATTTAATTCACTCACTTGTTTCCTTTCAAATTTTTTTTTCACTTGTTATATATCATTATAGGTTATCTGAACATACAATACTAAAATATCTATTGGCCTGGGTAGCTTTCAAACACTGTACGAACCCGTGCTTAACCCCTCACTATTTAAATAGTACCGTTAAAGTCACTCCTTGAGAACAATACTCTTAATTTTCATACCACCACTAAAATCAACTTTTAGTGGGCGCGTGGTAGATAAATTACACATTAATCCTTGAACCACTATAAAATCTCTCTCCACTTTACTTAAATATTTTATTGTATTTTTCATGTCTACCAAAACATAATTTATACGAGTGTTATCAATTTCATTGAAACTAAAAACGAGTTAAAAATTTCCATTGATTGTTTTCAAGCTCAAATTTTCAAGACTGATTAGTTAAGATTTCAACATAAAACACTAATTATATTATGGAGAAATTGATTTACTAAGTCTTACGAAAAATGATTATTTTTGAAAAATTTACACAAATCAATTCACCCCCACCCCCACCCCACCCCTCTAATGAATATTTCGAACCATCAATCTTATTAAATAAAAAAAAAAAAATTAAAATCTTCTTCTTCAAGAGTGAACGGGAAAACTCTATTATTTTCTTTCTTTCTTTCTTTATTTTTAATAGAAAAATTTTCACTTTTGGTCACTGCACTATTATACATGTATCAAATTTGGTCCTTGACTATTAATATTTTCAAATTTGGTGCATGACGTACTATGTAATTCGTATCACATTTGGTCCTTAATTATTAATATTTTCAAAGTAGGTGCATGACTATGTATCTTGTATCACATTTGGTCATGTCGTCTAATTTTCTTGCCAAGTTTCAAGCCAACTATTGCTGAAATTTCAACGGAAAAAAAAAAATATGTTCTAATTAATGTCGCCGGAATTGAATTGGCATGTAATTACATGTCATTTACCGGTTATTGGCTTAATTGACTCAATTTGACATGTTAAAGGGTTTAATTGACCCTTTTAAAAGTTTAGGCGCCTAATTGACTTTTGGGGTAAAGTTTAGGGGTCTATTTGACCCTTTTCGCTATTTATTATTTACTAATAAACCGATTGTATTTAGGAATTAAAACCAAATAAATTCAATTAGGTGAATGGTTTGTAGACAAATTATTGTGTGGACCATGGTCCAAATAGTCATGTGGACCATAATGCAATATACATTTTTAATATACTAAAATGTTCATTATTTGTGTATTGAATGTACATTATTTGATAATATATAAAAAATCATATATACTTTCAAATAATGTACTTTATGTATATAAATAATGCACCTTTAACATATTAAAAATGTACTTTTTATTTATGGTTCAAACAAATGTGTGGACCATGATCCATGAAATAATGATTTTGGTTTATAGATTCAACAGAAATGGGCCTATTTCAAACAGCTCTTCACAATAATCCAACATTAAATACTATGGGCTTTGACGGACATACCAAATTTAGTAATGCTTTCCTATATTAAATGAGTTATGGGTTATTAGGTTTCGATTAAATGCCTTAACATGTTTAGTATGATGGTGCAATATATTATGAGTTAATTTTATTTTTGGTTCTAGTCTAGATTTATAAGTGACAATCCATTGTTAGTCATTTTTTATTAGAAAATTCTCATTTGATCCTAGTATTATTGTGGCATGACCAATTTTAGTCCTTCAGCAACAAAACGTTGAAATATCGTTAAATACAAAAACATTTCAATCTTTTTTATACAAAGTATGCTGAACCGGTATATTTTTTATGTTTATTTTTTTGAAAACATTCATAATTAAAGACCGAAATATCCTTGTATTTAACGATATTTAAACTGATTTGTTCATAAAGGACAAAAAATGGTCATGTCACAAAAAATGGCCATGCAAAAGTGGATGCATGTTCTAATAAAACAACTATTTGCATGAAGTAGATGATGTTCCAATTGCTCTTAGGAGTTTGTCGTTCTCGTTGAAAGAAATAGATTTAATGGGAAGATATTATCTTCAAAGTTTGCCATTAAGCCTTTGCCATCAATATTCCAATTTGATGTATCTCTGCTTGAACGATTGGCAGAATCTTAGATCGCTTCCATAACTTTCTCCTAATTTGGTGATGTTCTCTACAAATAATTGTGTCTCATTAGAAAAGATAGTAGATTTATCCAACTTGAAAAGACTTACATGGCTAGATATTCAGAACTGCAAAATTTTGGTTGAGCTTTCAGGCTTGGAGAGTCTTGAATCCTTACATAGTCTTGGGATAGCAAATTGCAGTGGTTTGAGGTAAGGTTAGTTATATATGTTCCCTTCATCTCTGATATTATATTAGAATAGGTCGATGGTAATAGTTATGGTATTATTAATTGTTACTCCCTCTGTCCCATTTTACATGTCCTATTTATTATTCATTGGTCAAACCAACTCTTCCTTCTTTGTTTATTTTCTTTAGTAATTTTTTATTATTTATAAATTTAAGTTTTTGTGTTTAATATTACTTTTAATGTAGTTTCTAAATATATAAATTTTATATATTAATGCTAAAAACTTAATAATATGAAAAATTGGATTAAAAATTACTTCAGTCAAGCCTCGTTAAACGAACCAGACAACCATTTTGGGACGGAGGTAGTATATTATATGTATGTAGGCACGTTCTAAATGTGATATCGTCGAGATTGCGGTTCAAGTGTGCGATAGGGGGATATCCTGCTATTTTAGTTTAACAAATATTTCATTCTTTGAAATAATCATGCACAATGTGATTGATCACAATGAAATTGATTATGCTGATGTAGAGAGAATTGGTTTGAGTGTGAGAAGTAAAAGCGGTGGTGCTTGGATTCTAAAGGACCCCAAATATAAAGGGTATGATAGGATTCCTTTTGAGGTTCCAACAATGATGGGAAAAGTATTGGAGGTGTATGTAGAAGTCCATCCTTTGCAGAAGATAATTTGTGTAGCTGAAATATATAGAAACAAAGAAGCACTCGTACATAATAAATTATAAATTTAGGGCCAGCTGCGTCCGAAGTTCAAACTCCGGACGCACAAAGCGACACGGTGGCATTTTTGTAATTAAATTGTGCACTCTTTTTTATTTTTAAATGACCTGCTGCGTCCGAAGTGTGCGCAGCTGGTCAGATTATAAAGAGCAGCTGCGTCCGAAGTTGGAACTTCGGATGCAGCTGCTTGACGGAAGACACATAGCTGCGTCCGAAGTTCGAACTTCGGGCGCAGCTACCCTTTATTTTCTTTTCTTTTTTTAAAATATAAAACTAGATTAGATCTGAAGTTGGATCATATCGACGACTCCCCTCCATAGCCGACGACAGCCTCTCCCCGTCCATAGCCGACTACAGCCACCGCCGCCTTCGCCTCCGGTCGTCACAGCCGCCGACGCCGCCGCCGTTGCTCTCCACAGCCACCGTTGCCGCTGCTCTCCAAAGTTATGCGCCGCTGCCCCTCGCCGTCCAACGCAACCGTCGCCCTCCCTTGCCGCCGACGCTACTGCACCACCGGTTGCCTCCCCCGCTCCACCGCCGGTCGCCTCACCCCTCCATCGCTCGTCGCCACTGCTCTCCTCCGGTACGTAGATTTCTTCTTTTATTTATTTATTTATTTGTTTTATACATAATAAATATTTATTATTGTTAAATTTAATTTTGATTAATTATTGTGTATTATTGTATATGTTAAATATTAATTATTCTGAATTAATTTTTTTTTTTAATACAACTGACCCTATTACATTGTAGTATCTGTTCATCTATACTTTTCTCAACCTGTTGAAGCACAAAGAGTCACTTTCGAGATCTCCTCCACTGAGACTCGAACTCATGACCTTCCATCTGAGGGTGGCCACTACATGCCAATTGAGCACAAGGTGCTTGGCAATTAATATTAATATATTTTAGAAATTTTTTTGTATATTATGTTTTATGTGTTATTTATATATAAAATTTTTAAGTAGTTAAATTTAACCCATATAACCTAATAACAAATATAAATATTGATATTGTGATAGTTGAATTAAAAAAATTGTGTATTATTTACATCCATATTCTTGCTATTATGTGTTAAAATGTTCAATAATATATTTTATAAATTTTTTGTGTTATTTATATAAAAAAAATTTAAGTAGCTAAATTTAACACATATTAGTATTTAACCTAACAAGTTTAACAAAGTATATAAGTAAATATATAGCTAGTTTTTTAATTAGTATTTTAAATTTTAAATTATTTAGTTAGTTTTAGTTAGTTGGTAAAATTTTTAATTAGTTTTTGGTAGTATTTTAAATTTTACAATAAAGTGTCCAATAAATAATTAAAAGCTAAGTAATTATATAAAAAATTCAAGTAAATCAAATAATTATCAATAAAGTATATACTCAAAATTAACAAACTGTCCAACAAATAAGAAATAATTATCACATCCAAGTATATTAGTAAATACTCAATAAAGTATATAACCATGTTTAACAAAGTGTCCAATAAATTTTTAATTAGTTTTTGGTAGTATATATCAAAATTGTTTTATATATTTTATAAGGTTATTAGTAATGTTTTATTGTTTAACTTTCTAATATATATACATCAAAATTTATAATTTGTAGTGTTCTACACAACCCGGTAGTGTGGAGTGTGGAGTGTGGATATTATGTCTTGCGATATATGTTTGAGATATGCACTCAATACTATGAGTATGAAAATTTAGCATCGGTAAGTAAAATTTAATAAAACTAAAGAATTTTAAATTATATTTTATTAATGTTAAAACTAATAATTTGATAATGTCTAAATTTTTGTAGGCATTTGCGGGGTCGTCAAAGTCCTACATGGAGAATCAAATCAATGAAATTCGTGAAATTTGGGCTAAATACTTTTGTGAAGAATGCTTATGACATTTTGTGTAGGTAAATTGTTGTAATGATGTAATGACTTATGTTTTATAATATTGTAATGATGTATGTGTTAAGTATTTGATATGTGTTAAAATTATGTGTTTACTATTAACATTATATGTTTACTTATTATCTTTTATTTGGTATGCATTAAGTATTTTGGGAACTTAGTTTTACTTTGAATTGGTGAGAAATATTTAGATTTGGAGTAGCTAGTGTTGAAGGCGATTTATTTATTGTTGAAGTTTTGAAAACTTTGAAGTAGCTTTGAAGTGTTGGATAAGTGTGGTTTGATATTTGGTATATGGTTTTGATGTATGTGGTGTGGTTTGATGTTGAACTTGTTGGATAGATAGATGTTGAAGTTGGTATGTTTTGATGTGTATGTGTTTTATTTGGTTTTGATGTATGTGGTGTGGTTTGATGTTGAACTTGTTGGATAGATAGATATTGAAGATGGTATGTTTTGATGTGTATGTGTTGAGAATTGGACATGAATTATATTGTAAATGCTAAAGAAAATTGTTGGGGGTGCACAGCAAATAAATAGCATATTAAAAAATTTTAAAAAAAATTGTCAACTGCCCAGTTCTGGACGCAGTTGATATTTAATTAAAAAAAATGCGTTCCGGACGCAGCTAATAGCTATCTGTGTCCGGGGCAACTCCGGACGCAGATAGGCGATGGCAATTGCGTCTCCGGCATATGCGTCCGGAACAGATAGTCCATAACTCTGGACGCATATGCTTGTTTCTGTACTAGTGAATGGGAAGTGCGTTTGTTTCCATCCACAAGGGGATGCATTCCTTACTATAATTTCATCAACCATAATAAGTAGCTAGACGCGGCATAACTATCCGGCAGAGACTGTTATAACCAGAACGAATGTGCCCGTTTCACTCCTTTGATCTGTTAGTTTGTTGCTAGCTGTTGGGTTGTTACTTGATATTTCAGCTATAGAATAATTCTATTATTGTTTAAAAAAAAAAAAAGAATAATTCTGTTATTAGACACCTTCGGGTGATCGATAAGACATATCTTGGGATACAAACTTGTAGCATCAAATAGCATCATATTGTTAATAGGGTTCTGTGACTCTCTCTATGAGAACATTGTTTCACTAATACTATTTTCTTTCTTCTTGTTGCAATGTTAGTCTTAGTTGCAATTATCCATTATTTTTCTCAACCTTTAGAACGCAAAGAGATGGGAGATCGCACTACTTTATCTTGTTTGCTACTCTATTGAGGATTTTAAGTTCTTAGGGTTTTAAAAACTACTAGTATTTTCGCCCGTGCGTTGCACGGACTAGATTTGTTATAATATTTAAAAAATATTTGGATCAATATACAATTATATATATTATAACATCGAATATTATATAGCGCAATTGATGAAATTGATTGGATCAATTATGTTTTCTGATGTTTTCCTTTGAATTAAAACAAATAATTGTCCAATTACCCAGGCGTAGATAATTTTTTTTATTATATATTGAGATAATAAAAATAAAGATGAAATTATAAAAAATTCTAATATTGAACGTGTACATTTATTTGATTATAAGATTAGTACAAAAATATTACTCAATTAATTGAATAATATGACTTGTTAGTCTAAAATTATCTTAAAAAGATCTATAAGTAATATGACTTATATAATTATAGTATTACTAAAATAAATATGAGAAAATGAGAAATAAATTAATTGTAATTATTATAAAAATAAATTCAATGACCAATGCTTAACTTAATTATCATAATAATTATTAGGCAATTATTATTAGTCAATTACACTAATATATGTGTAATTATACTTTTATACTTTAAGTATATTCATTTTCCCCATATGCATAATACCATATACCATATTATCAATTATCAATTATATATCACCAATCACCCATCACTGATTAATATTAACAATATTACCATATTATCATATTATCATTATCATATATATTACCATAATAATATTATAGGATGGATAATTAATAAAATAATAAAATAATAAATAAATAAATAAAATAAATGATTTTACCAAAATACTCCTAAGTTTTGGGGGGAAAATTTGGGAGGACGAAACTGTTTTTATATATAGTATAGATTAATAGAGCCAGTGAAATGAAATCTTTTTTTTTTCTTTTACTGCGTTACTTTCCGAATTAAAAGTGTTTTTTTCTTTTTAATAAATCGCGTGTTGGTCAAAAAACTAGGCATGACACTTTCCAAATTAGCAACCAATATTTCCGACCACTTCATGTGGTGGTCGGAAATAGCGACGGAGGTTTTCCCACCTGCTTTTGGGTAGTCGGAAATGTTAACATTTTCATCCGCGACCAGCTCAACCAATTCATGACCAATCTATTCTCTAAAGTTTGTGCTTAACTCCACTTTGCATCGATTCCTAATATTACGAGAAGCCTCTCTAGTTGAACGATATCTTTAACACTATACTATAATTTGATACTTGATAGATATATAAATCTTTTGCTATCAATCACTCCTCTAAATTTTCTAAGAAAAAAAAAAAAACGACCACTCTTTTGATGTTTCCAAAATAGAAGGCATTTCTAGAACTTAGGGCCTGTTTTCTTTACCGAAAATATTTGAGGAATACAATTGAAATTCAATGAAAAAGAAATGATCAAGAAAATTGATTCCATTGTATGGTTGGTGAAAAAAATTACTGGCAAGAACAAGAATTAAGAGGATAAAATATGTATAGTATCTTGTATCAAAATTGTTTTTTAATGAATCAAGAGTTTCATTTTGGTCACTGCGGGCAATGGATGGGAGTTGGTATAACTACCAGAAGCAAATTAAAGCCACTGGGGCCTCTGCTTGGGTTGGAGATATATGAATGCAGTGTGGAGAAGAAGAAGTATGGAAGATGAGAGTTGATTTTGAGGTGGGACTTAAGTGTTGGAGGTGTATGCACAATTCCATCCTTTGCATACACTTTACGTATTTGAAATTCACAAAAACAGACGAGGACAACTGCACTTCTTAATTTCCAACCACAAGGCCTTCCCTGCAATTTAATTTTATGAAAAATTATATCACGAACTAAGGTCTAATTTGCATTGTAAATTAAATTTAATTTAAGGACAACTGCACTTCTTTCCATCCACCAGGCCTTAGCTTCCTGCAATTTAATTTGATGACAAATTATTATTATTATTATTATTATTATTATTATTATTCATTGAAACAATAAGAATATATTAAATAAATAAGCTTTGTATAATAAGCCATCAACAAATACAACATAAGCTCATGGTTGAAGAATAAAAACAAATGGCTAACCAAAATTTATAGTTTTATACATCCTTAAATCACATGTTAGGTAAAAACTCTTGTGAAGCAAAAGATACAAATCAAAAATAAAAATACCCACTACGCCCCTTAAGGCTTAAGCTATTAGTTTAATCATTAATGGATTAAAAAAAAGTTTTGAGTACTTATTGACTCTGTTATAATGTAGTGTCTGTTCATAGCTACTTTTTCAGCCAAATGAAATATAAAGAGCCAATATCGCCTCGACAAAAAAACTTTGTTTGTGACTTGCTTTTAAGTGTAAGGGGAAAGTTGAACTATTGAATTACTTTTTTCTTTAAATAACGAATAAAAATGTCACATAATAAATAAAAAGAAAAAATAAAGTCAAAATTAAGAGACTATGTAACATTATTGGTATGATTAATGGTGGACAGGTGAGATCTAGGAAAAGGACATAATGTAACATATATATCACATGGATGCTTTAACGAATGTATAGCATGCTTTGAAATCAAGCACAATGTGATTGATCCCAGTGAAATTGATTATGCTGAATTGCTGATCATGGTTGTAATAGAATTGGTTTGAGTGTGAGAAGTAAAAGCACTAAAGCAGTGGTGCTTGAATTCTAAAGGAACCCAAATACATTAAACCCATTAGGTATTATCAGAGTATTGATTTTAAGGTTCCAACAATGATTAGAGGTGTACGTATAGTATGCACAACAAGTGTGTAAGAGCTGCAAAATGGCTAGAGTAGGAGAAGACACAACACATTACACATGTTGTATTTGCGAGTTATGTTTATCCTTTAGTATTTTTGTTGGGCTTTGATGTGTAGTTAGTATAGCTTAATGTTATGAAATTGGAGGGAGTCGAAAATGATTTAATCTAGCAATGTTGTGAATACAGGAAGAATCAACAATTAAGAAGAGGAAGAAATTGGTGAGAGTGGATCGATGCACATTTAATTTCCATCCTCTTCTATGTTCGGCAAAGTCAAGGCAGCAGCAACAGAGCAGCAGAGCAACAGTGCATGGAGCAACAATTGTTGACAACCTCAGCCTCCTTTGTTAGTTGAAATGAAATGCCTGGCAGTTACCAATGTTGAAAAGGGAAATTATTAATTAGTTCCTAAGCTTTGGGCTATTTATGAAATGACCTCAAATAGGGAGGTCATTTTCATTTGCAAATCATCCCAAACCAATCCAATCTTCTCTCCTATACTAGAGATCTTAGAGAGTTTCTTGAGTGTTGTTTTTTTTCCTTCCTA
The DNA here is from genome assembly GCA_003576665.1 of Ipomoea trifida. NCBI lineage: Eukaryota > Viridiplantae > Streptophyta > Magnoliopsida > Solanales > Convolvulaceae > Ipomoea > Ipomoea trifida. The sequence goes on along the minus strand of CP025655.1, from coordinate 12,889,983 downwards.
GCAAGAGAGAATTATTATTGTTTTCTCCTTGTTAGTTAGAGATAGGTTGTAACTCCTATTTTCTTATAGTGAAATTTTTCTACATTTGGCCGTTATTTTTACCCTAAATTATTTAAGGGTTTTTCACGTAAAATTTGTACCTCATTTATTGTTACTTTCTCAAATTATTGTTACAATCTTGATCTATCCAACTTCCGTTTGCGCAACATTCTACACCTACTTTGTGTATTTGAAATACATAAAACAGAAATGTGGTTGATGGTAGACAACTAGACATGCAGGTACGGTAGGGTCTATGAAAATGACACAACATCATAACATATCACACGGATCATATAATAATTGATTTACTAAAATGGACCACTTGGACGTTAAGGAGAGTTTAAAAACTTCCTTTACCGTAACTCTCATAATTAAAAATAAACTTTTAAATTATCCACACATTAATATATATATATATATATATATATATATATATATATATATATATATATATATATGGAAATAAAATTGTAATTTTTGCCCCTCTATAATATGTCAATTATTAATGTCACTCCTGAATTATTAATAGTGTAAATATTGCCCTCAATTTTTAAAAACGGTATATATATTGCCCCTCCCGTACTGACATGAGGGGCAATATTTACCCCACGGGAGGGGCAATATATGTACCATTTTTTAAAATTGAGGGGCAATATTTTCACCATTAAAATTCAGGGGTGACATTGATAATTGACATATTATGGAGGGGCATAAATTACAATTTTCCCTATATATATATATATATATATATATATATATATATATATAACTGATACTACTACATTAACATGTATCCAAATCTTTAATTTACTGGTTTATTAGCACACTTGGCTTAAATACAAAGACTAAAACTAGCAAACTGCAGAGCGTTGATTATTCCAGTTGCTGTTGGAAATTTTGCCTCTTTGGAATATTTAGATTTATCGGGAAGATGGTATCTTCAAAGCTTACCTTTCCGCCTTTGCCATCTTTCTAATTTGAGAAGTCTCATGTTAAATGATTGGCAAAATCTAAGAGCACTGCTTCAACTTTCTCTTAGTTTGGAGCATCTCTCTGCAAAAAAATTGTGTTTCATTGAAAAAAATAGTAGGTATACTAAACTTGCAAAGACTTAAATTAAAAGGTTGTACATTCGGAATTGCAAAAGTTTGGTTGAGTTGAGCTTACAAGATTGGAGAGTGTTGAATGTTTAGAATGTGTTGAGATAAGAAATTACAATGCTTTGAGGATTAATTCCTTCTGGTGCCGTACATGAATTGAGGCAATAACAAAAAAGTAGCCGACAAAACTCCATGTCTCTTAGACTTTTTGACCGCTTTTCTGTTATTGTTTTACCACATCATTTTCCCTTGGTTGCAAAGGACTCGCCCTCAAGTCCTCAAAATACAATGCCAGCTCACCATCGTAATATATGAAGGTGTTGTTGCTGATTTAAGACATTTTGATCTCCTACGGATTTTGTTTTAAAGGACATATGATGCTATAATTCAGTGTGCAAAGCAGGTTATTTAGTTTGATTTGTGGTTCATTTCATTGTGTAGGAGATAAGAGGGGAGCTCGCTGTTCATAAACCCTAGGCTTTGTGGCAGTTAAAGCTAAGTTCGTTAGTTAGATGAATCTTTTTTAAAATTTGTTGGACAGTGGAGATTTTCATGCTTTTTTTTTTTTAGCTTAACATGGTGAGATGGAGTTAGGGTGTGTTTCGTTTGCACATGGGAATTGGAATCGTAATAGGAATAAAATATTTGGATATGGTAATGAGTTTTGGTGAAAGTATTTTGCATGTTTGGTAGTAGGGTGAAATTTGAATGATTACCAATATTGTTGTTTGGTTATGTATGATCCTATAATGGGAATAAAGGTTTTAAAAATACAAGAACAAAAAATTAAGACAATTTATTATAATATAAAAACATCCAAAGCAGCAATATTAACAACAAAAAAAAAAATCTAAAAGCACTAATAATCCAAACTTAAAAATCAAATTACCAATTAGGACTTTAGGAGGGAGAATAATGGAATGAAACCTTTATTTTATTAGGGAATGAATTTTCTAATTCAGGGGGTAATCAAATCCTATAGTAGTGTTATAGAAATCTTTCAACCAAACAATAACAATGACTTTGATTCCCATTCCTGATAGTTTAACCCATGAACCAAACACACCCCTATATATCTTTTCTGTCACTCAATGATTGTTAACACGTAAATTCATTTATATATTAAAGAAAATATTGAAGCATGTAAATATGTAATTTACACTTGAGAAATAAATTAAATTAAACCGATCTTATCATGCGACAAGTTTATCCGACAAAATATTACCAATAATTAAACTCATAATTTATTAGTACAAAAATCATACTCTTGTCACTTTTTTTTAGTGCGGTGTAACTTTACTTTTTGTACACATACATTAGAGTCACATACTTAATTGCTTATAGGGCACATTATTTAGCAATCTTACGCTGAAACGTCGAAGCAATTGTTGGAAAAAATGGCAATAAATGGCATTTTAAGTGGCCATTTTGTGGTATAAATATATGTAGGGTCTACATCTGATTTGGGTCGGGTTAAAGTGGATTCGGATTCTTCGTAGCTAGACGAAGAGATCGATATATTATACGCTCAAAATGGATAATGGGTGAATGAGAAATTGGTTCTCAAAGTAGACCCATTGAGATGGAAAATTGTGGGAAAAGCTTTAAGGAAAAGCATTTGTCCCACATTGGTTCGGGAAGAAGATTTCACCCACTACATATACAAGAGTCATTTTATGACTAATTAACTTGTATAGCGTAGATGCTCTCTTTCGCGCGCAGGGGGGTTTAAATCAAATCCCAAAAATGAGTTCGAAAGGCTTGAACTCGTGTGCGCCGGCACCTACGGGCACGAATGTCGTCCTGAAATTGGCAGGCCTTGCGAGCTAAGTTATGCCAAAACTCCGAGCGATTTTTCCATCTTATACCACTGCCTGCGACCTCTCGAAGGTGCGCAGCAGCGCGCGAGACGTGGTCTCGCGACATGGCCGAGCCGTAGCGCTCGCGGCATGGCCGAGCCGCAGCGCTCGAGACATTGATGTCTCGAGGCTGGGCAGGGTCGAGACGTAAGTGATGTCTCGAAGTCGAGACATTAGTCTCGCGCCTGGGTTCGAGACATCAGCGATGTCTCGAACGATAGTAGCGCGCGTTAGCGGTATCTCTTGCGGACGGCGTACTGTGCGCAACTAAAGTAACCTCTCGAAGGTTATAATCTGGAACGACTTTTCTCCTTCCACCGTGACTGTTCAGGAGACCAATTCAAGATGTTACAGAATTTATTTCGTATTTATTCTGATAATAACATCTAGGATTAAACTCTTGTTAGTGGTGGTTAAATAGGGAGTTAGTGGCAGATTAAAGTGCAATTAGTGGGAGAAGGTTACAAGGCCAGAATTGAATGTCATGTTGAATTCCATTAATCCCTTCCTCTACTATATATTTCCAGGTTGAGCAAGAGATTTACACAAGACGAAAATCAGTTTTTCCTCCTCGAAACTCTGCTCCTTCGTTCTAGCCACCTGTGTTCATCCCACGTTCTCGTTCGCCGGATCCAAGTTTGTGTGCTCAAACGGCGAATCGTAGTACGTTTTATCCTGGGAAACCTAGACCGCAACTCTCCAGCACCCCGGGAGGCGGTAAATAAGGTTTTAAGGACAGAGGCAACTCGACTCGTACTTACAACTACCCCAAAAGTCCGTTCTCCCCGTCCCTTGTATTCCAGGTTTATTGAACCTTTGTTGTAGGTTTAAATTCCTGGAAAATTGTGTAATATTTCTTGTAATATTTGTTTTAGTGTTTTTTTCGATTTCGTCTATTTTCTTGGGTATTTCGAGAATTGTTTCCGAACAATCTTAAAACCTTATTTACTCTTTTCTAATCTCGAATACCACGGAGAAATGGAAAATCCAGCTCTTTCTTTGTTTGCTAACGGGGACGAGAACGGTAATGATGTTGTTGTGAACAACAATGGAGGGAACGACAACGTTGTTGCACATTCCCAAGCACCGGTGAATGTTGGTTCACGGAGCGGTGTAGGCATCACGGAAAATGTTCCTACGATGCAGGTACCTTCGGTACCAAATGGATCGGCTAATAGCCATGGAGGATCCAGTGGTGTGATCACCACATGGTTCGAGGACTGTGGTAGTGTGACCAATGACTTCGATCATAATCAAGGGAAGGCTAAGCGAAAGCTTAAACCTGAACTAGTTTATGTGACGAAGGTGAAAGGTCATTACGATGCGAACCGTCATCCTGGTGAAAATGTTGAAGACAACTTTGCTAGGATTAATGGATACGGTGGATGGTTGGACGAGTGAAGGTCACAACCGGGATTCCGATGTGCTGTGATGAGACCACCCCGAGGGAGTGGACTGCTGATCAAATGGAACAAGGCACACGGTGTGATGGACTACTACGAGATAGAGATTAGGAAGTTTTATTTCCATTGTAATCTCCTATCTTGTTGAATTTATTCGAATAAATTAGTAGTAGTATCCATGTAATATTTTTATTGCTTTCAAAAATATGTATGTTCCATTGAGAAGTATTGAATCACGATATACATGCATATTATTTTGTGAAATAATTTTGATGTATGATTCAATATGTTATATGCTTTGTGCATATGTAGCATTTGTCTGAGAAATGCTAATGACCAACAAAAATGTAACTTGTGTGTTGCATGGTTGAAATCACGTAACGAACCTCGGTTCTAGATTTCATGGGAAATCAATTGTCAAAAATTGAAATAACCTTATAATCGTGAGCACTTCGGCTCAATTGTTTCGAATATTTTTAAGTGATATTCTTAATGCGATTATAATGGTTTGTTTCAACTAGTTGAAATTTTGGTTGATTTGATCTCGTTAATTGTGTTATAATTAACTTGATAAGAAATTCCTAATTTTACTAGTGTGAAATTTAATTTGAGACAAATGATGGTATGTTGGGTCAATAATCGATTAAAATTGATCGGTTAAATTGAGCTTAAGTGCTAATGTTGTAGTACTAACGGAAACGCTCAATTCGTTGCTATTTATTTAGCAATTCGGTACGCTGTAGTATCTATTTACATTTGGTTAAAGCTTAATCGCTTAACGGAAAATGTATTTAGTACTGGGTAAGTGGGTTTGATACACCACTAACGTACCAACGTAACAGTGTTTCGTACACTAACGGACTAGTGTATTATTAGCATTTTAATGGCTAATTGAATTCACTAGGACAGTGCACTATGGCACTAACGTCTAAACGGCTTGTTTAATGCCAAAATTAATCCATTAGTTAAGGCACAAATGGTAGTGCTTAACGGGATTAAAGATGGAATTAAAGCTCAAGCTAATGGACGCAGAAATGGTTGTCACAATCATTTGAGACGAAAGCATATGGAAGAATGTTAGTCTTCCGAGAAGAGGTAATTCGATCACCTCTCGTGGGGTTTAACCTCACCTTGCAAAAGGTTGCTAACCCCTCTACCTCTCGTGATCGTTAGGGGCAGTTTGACACTGCCTATACCTTGCGGGAAGAGGTTGTTTATTGCTTTCAAAGACCGCTGTAGCGGTATGCTATTCTTTAACAGAATAAAGTGGAAACCAAATTAATTGTTGAATTAATGCAGTTAGAAGCGATCGATGTGGTGAACAAGAAACACCTTCGGGTGATCTCTATGTTGTTATTATACTTGAAAGTATAATGTGGATTCACCTCAATCGAACGATGCTACCGAACACAATTATCAATACATTGATATGTTCGGGCCTACCTCAAGAATGTGGGGGGTGAGGCAATTGTCTTTTGCACAAGCAAAAACCTTTTTTCAAAGGTTCCCTACAAAGTAACTTGATAAGGTTCCTTACGAGTGTGGATAGATTTCAGCTATCCTATTGATACTTGAAATGTGGGGGCGGCTTGCCAAATGCGTTTGTTCTTTGTACTCAAAGTCCACGTGTCGGACGTACGTAACAATATAACGAATCAGAAATTCATCGTTTGTTGAAGATGGTTTTTCTGAGAAGGTCAATTGAAGGACCTGAAACCCAAACTCATTGCTAGACGTAGCTAGTGAGTAATGATTTGGAAAATCCTGCAATTCAGATTTTCTGACTTACATATTAGAATGTGCTGACCACAATCTAACTTGTTAACTAGAAAATGGAATGGATTTGGTAAGGATTGGAAAATCGTTTGGTTCGATTTTCTGACGTACTTGTTAGAATGCGATATGCATAGTCTAACTTGTTTACTAGAAAATGGATCAAGTTTTCTAACACGGCTTGTTAGAAAATAAAGCCTCGTATGGATGTAGAAATTGTGTTTTCTACGGATGTCCATGAGAAGTAATATAAGTTTACCTCTCGAGAATGGACAAAGTCACCTCTCGTGACCGGCCAAGCTATTCAGGGAATAATTCTGAACTTTACGGAATTAACTTCAAAGTTAAGTCCAATACAAACTTTAAGAATTAATCTCCTGATTAGTGGTAAGTTGGTTCGAAGGGTGCAATTTGGTTCTGTACCAAAAGAGGCTATAAGGTGAAGTAGATTCTGTCATAGAGAATCATACTTCGGAACTGGTCGCTCTTCCTCCAGGTTGTAAAACCTTTGGATCCTAGGTGGATCATCAGGTTGGAAGATAAAATTAGTTAATTTCATTGAAGTATAAGGACGTGCCAGTAATTGAAGATTACTTGCGAGTGCCTTGATTACTTTAATGTGTATTCTCTCGTGTGAGAATAATAATCCATAAGGATAACACTTACCCTAACCACTGCGTGGGTTTTGGAAGTTCATCAAATGGATGAACCACTATCTTTATAGACAAGGAACGGCCTAAGGGTTCTGTTTGGTACCTCGCTATGAAAGAAAGTGTGTAACTTGGTAAAATCCTTGTATGGTAAAAACAATAAGCCTAAAATATTGGCACGTGATGTTTTGATCATACAATGATAAACCAATGAGTTTAGTACAAACAAAGTGACAAAAAGTCTATGTATGACATACAATAGACGATGATGTTACTGTATGTTTATACACGATAAACTCATTGTGGGTAGAAACGATCGAGTGATCAAGTCTACCAGAATCATGTTAAATTGGAAATTTGACGTGAAAGATATGATATTGGCGGATTTAAATCTTCGGGATTAAAATCATGAGAGGACCTGATGGTCTCGTGTGAAGCCAATCTCATTGTGTTGATTAATTCCTTGCAAAAGGATGATAATCAAGTGCCTTGGACAACGTTAGATACTAACTATCCAAAAATCACAAAGATTGTACTTCTCGATGAGAATACACTCCGATTATTGGTAAGTTCAATTGTACCTAAGTGTTGTATTTGGCCAAATATTGCCTTGTGGTTTTTTAAACTCTGTAGTGATACGAGTAACCCTAGTGCTACGCACTAGAAGGCAATACTGGAAAATTATGAGATACCTTTGGTACTTATAATTTTGGACTGCACTACGTGTGATATCCAGCCATACTTGGAAAGTATAGTACCTTAACTAGATACCTAAAGGACATTAAGTCCATGAGTGGCTACATGGTTGATGTGAGCCGGGATAGTCAGTCAAAAAGTGGAAATTCTCGTAATCTACGGACACCTGTGTCTCGAGATGTTGAATGGTAATGCCATTCTTGTTGAGAATGTTCCCGAGTTGGAAAAACTCAAACCTCCAATGTTATTGTTTTGCGATAGTTAATCCAAAAATTGGTTGAGTATGGAGTTGTATGGTAGTCTAGACTTATGAGTCGTAGACATAATACCATTAAACAATTTCTCGCAACGGGAGTTGTCTCTGTTGATTTTAAGGTCAAAAAGAGGACAATGTAGCGGCCGCTAACCTAAAGGGTAACCTTTGGTTGTTGAGAAATTGATACGAGGAATGGGTCTAAAGCCCTTGGTAATATATAAAATTCCATAGTGGATACCCAACCTAGCTGGCACCTAGGTTCAATGGGACAACTAAACTATGCAATGAGCGCGTCACTGTGGGGGTCCTCGACCCCTACCACTCCTCGTTATAACAGTGACTCCCGATCGAGGCTAGCATATTAGTGCTTTAATGATTCGATTGTTGAATTGATTTGTGCTAAGTGCGCAAAGTCAATTAACATGTGTTGAGTTACGGGAAACTCGAGAAAGAATCACCTATGTGAAAGAGAAGTGAGGGTCGCTTCAAAGGAGAATTGAACTGGGCTCAATTCTTTAGAAACTCTTGTAGAACCAGACAGGTGTCCCACGACCAAAATGGGCACAGTCATGAGAACAGGACGTGGTTGGAAGGTTCCTGTGTGAGATTTGTCAATGTCTACACAAACGACAGTCGGTTCAAAGACATCGCGTTCTACCGTACAACTAGTAGGGTATATAGATCTCACAAGGCAAGGTTCAAAGGGTTAAACCTACCTCTGCTATGCAGGAATCAACCGTTGAACACGGTTGTTTCCGTTTTCCAAAATTACCCCGAAAACAATTTTCATTCATGTGGGGGATTGTTGGAAAAAAATGGCAATAAATGGCATTTTAAGTGGCCATTTTGTGGTATAAATATATATAGGGTCCACATCCGATTTGGGTCGGGTCAAAGTGGATTCAGATTCTTCGTAGCGAGACGAAGAGATCGATATATTATACGCTCAAAATGGATAATGGGTGAATGAGAAATTGGTTCTCAAAGTAGACCCATTGAGATGGAAAATTGTGGGAAAAGCTTTAAGGAAAAGCATTTGTCCCACATTGGTTCGGGAAGAAGATTTCACCCACTATATATACAAGAGCCATTTTATGACTAATTAACTTGTATAGCGTAGATGCTCTCTCTCGCGCGCAGGGGGGTGCAAATCAAATCCCAAAAATGAGTTCGAAAGACTTGAACTCGTGTGCGCCGGCACCTACGGGCACGAATGTCGTCCGGAAATTTGCAGGCCTTGCGAGCTAAGTTATGCCAAAACTCCGAGTGATTTTTCCATCTTATACCACTGCCTGCGACCTCTCGAAGGTGCGCAGCAGCGCTCGAGACGTGGTCTCGCGGCATGGCCGAGCTGCAGCGCTCGAGACATTGATGTCTCGAGGCTAGGTAGGGTCGAGATGTAAGTGATGTCTCGAAGTCGAGACATCAGTCTCGCGCCTGGGTTCGAGACATCAGCGATGCCTTGAACGATAGTTGCGTAGCGATAGTAGCGCGCGTTAGCGATATCTCTCGCGGACGGCGTACTGTGCGCAACTAAAGTAACCTCTCGAAGGCTATAATCTGGAACGACTTTTCTCCTTCCACCGTGACTGTTCAGGAGACCAATTCAAGATGTTACAGAATTTATTTCGTATTTGTTCTGATAATAACATCTAGGATTAAACTCTTGTTAGTGGTGGTTAAATAGGGAGTTAGTGGCAGATTAAAGTGCAGTTAGTGGGAGAAGGTTACAAGGCCAGAATTGAATGTCATGTTAAATGCCATTAATCCCTTCCTCTACTATATATTTCCAGGTTGAGCAAGAGATTTACACAAGACAAAAATCAGTTTTTCCTCCTCGAAACTCTGCTCCTCCTTCGTTCTAGCCACCTGTGTTCATCCCACGTTCTCGTTCGCCAGATCCAAGTTTGTGTGCTCAAACGGTGGATCGTAGTACGTTTTATCCTGGGAAACCTAGACCGTAACACTCCAGCACCCCGGGAGGCGGTAAATAAGGTTTTAAGGACAGAGGCAACTCGACTCTTACTTACAACTACCCCAAAAGTCCGTTCTCTCCGTCCCTTGTATTCCAGTTTTATTGAACCTTTGTTGTAGGTTTAAATTCCTGGAAAATTGTGTAATATTTCTTGTAATATTTGTTTTAGTGTTTTTTTCTATTTCGTCCATTTTCTTGGGTATTTCCAGAATTGTTTCTGAACAGCAATTTCCTATGAATTTGGCAGTGTTTGGAAGGAACTTTCCTATATTGACTTTAAAATGCCAAAGTCACGTTCTGCTCCAAATAAATCAATGAATTTGAAAATTGATACAATTAATCTCTTTTTTGACACTATTGATAGAGAATATATCTCGGGTCTATCGACCCATACGGCAACATGGCTGGGGACACGCACAACACATGTTGTATTTGCGAGTTACGTTTATCCGTAAGTATTTTTGTTGAGCTATGATGTGTAGCTAGTATAGCTTAATGTTATGAAATTGGAGGGCCCAAAATGAATTAATTTAGCAATATTTCGAATTAAGGAAGAATCAACAATTGCCAAAGACCTTGTAGTCTAGTGGCACCCGGTGTCCTGGTTAAACTCCCACATGGATGATGGGAGTGGTTCGAGCCTCAGTGGAGGCAACTAGACATGCAGGTATGGTAGGGGGGCTTCAATAGGTTGAGAAAGTAGCTAAAAAAAAAGGAAGAACCAACAATTAAGAAGAGGAAGAAAATGGTGAGAGTGGATGCACATTTAATTTCCATTTGTGAGTTATGTTGTATTTTGTTACTCTATATTATTTATTATTTGTTATCATATGCTATTAGTTTAAGTGGCTGTAGCTTAGTCTAATAGATCAGCCTATAGTATAGGAGAGTCATCAGTAATCTATACTATAAGGACTCTCTCTCTCTTATAATTGTTCGGTGAATTCAAAACTCAATTTCCAAATCTGGTATCAGTTGCGATAGGTGACCGATCTTTTTTCAACCAAATCGAAACCGTCATTCACCTCTAATCCCCGTTCCCAGCGGTATGGCCGCAACTCCCTCCGATGGTGCGCTCACTTTCGCCACCGCTCAACCACCAGTCCCACCACCGTCCCTAACCGCCGCACACCACTACGTGTCGGTGAAACTAACCACCAGAAATTATTTGCACTGGCGAACTCAGCTCGTGCCATTTCTTCGCGGACAAGGTCTCCTCGGTTTTCTTGATGGAACAAATCCCTGTCCGCTGGCGACGCTGCCTACTCCAACGACACAGCCGGCGACGCCACCAACACCCAATTCGGCCTATCCGATCTGGGTTCAGCAAGATCAGTCCGTGCTATCGTTGTTGATCTCGTCGCTCACCGACGAGGTCATGTACCTCGCCGTCGGCAGGAACACCGCCCGGGAGGTTTGGGACGCCATCTCCGCCACACTTGCGTCGTCGTCCCGTTCCCGATGCCTCAGCCTGGTCGGCCAATTTCAGACCTTGCGGCAAAGGGCATCTCTCGCCTGCTGAGTACCTCGGTCGAGCACAGATGATCGTAGAAGCTCTCTCCCTTGCCGGACGTCCACTCTCCACCGACGAGCAGCTGCTATATGTGCTGCGTTGTCTGCGTCTAGAGTATCGATCAATGGCGAGCGCATTGACGGTGTCGACTGCGGCGGTCTCGTTGGCACAACTTGCGGATCACCTACAAAATCAAGAGTTCATCAACTCTGATGAATTCGCCGTGTCTGATCCCACTGTTCAAACCCAAAACTCTGTCGCATTGTATGCGGGCCGTGGGCGTTCGTCGGCGGACTCTGGAGGCAGACATTCTGGAAGTCTTCGTGGCGGTAACGGTGGTGGTCGGAACTGGAGAGGTAGAGGAAACTCAGGGAATAGTCGAGGAGGCAACTCCCCTCATTGCCAAATTTGTAGGTCACACGACCATTCGGCCGTTCATTGCTATAAACGGTATGACCGTCCTTCAACGCAGTCAAATGTTGTTGTCGATGGTGAGACCAATGTTGCTGTCTCTGACGCTTGGTATCCTGATACAGGAGCCTCGTCTCATGCTACACCAAATGAGGCGATGATGAACAATTCCAACGTTTACACCGGTGGCAACGTGTTAAAGGTCAGCAACGGCGCAGGTTTGACAGTCTCTCGTATCGGCCATGCAGTTATACCATCCGTGTCAAAAAGTTTATCCATGTCAAATATTCTTCATGTTCCCAATTTATCTTTACCATTACTCTCTGTATTTAAATTTACAAACGAAAACAATGTTTATATCAAATTTCATAACAATTGTTTTCTTGTGAAGGCCGGACTGCAACACCCGGGAAGTTCTTCTTAGAGGGTCAACGGTCGGTGGTCTCTACAAATCATCAGTGCCTCAGTCTCATTTCGCGTTTGATTCGGCTTGAGCCTCCTCAAGCATTTGGCATCAACGGCTCGGTCATCCCCACCTTCAAGTCTTGAGTCGTATTTTGAAACAACGTCCTGTTAGTGTCAATAATTTCAATAGTCAAAATCTTTGTACACCGTGCCAACTTGGAAAATCGGCACGGTTTCCATTAGAAAGGGTTTATAACAATAGTAAAAATGTCTTAGACTTAGTTTACACGGACATTTGGGGTCCGTCACCGGTTATTTCCTCTACCGGTTCTAGATATTTTGTACTATTCGTTGATGACTTCTCCCGGTTTTGCTGGTTTTATCCCTTACGGGTGAAATCAGACGTTTATAAAATTTTTGATACTTTTCGGGTTATGGTGGAACGGCGGTTTTCCCATTCTATCAAAACCATACAGTCCGACTTAGGGGGTGAATACCTCCGTCTTCATAAGACTTTTGAAAATCTTGGCATATTTCACAGGCAATCTTGCGCATACACCCACGAACAAAATGGCCGCGTTGAGCGGCGTCACAGACATATAGTCGAAACAGGACTTTCCCTTTTGGCAACCAGTTATACACCTCACTTATATTGGGATTATGCATTTGAAACAGCAACACATTTAATCAACTGTCTTCCCTCCTCCGCCATTAACTTTGAAAGTCCGCATTACCGTCTCTTCCTGACTAATCCCACATACACTTTCTTTCGCGTCTTTGGAAGCCAATGTTTTCCATACCTCCGGCCCTATAACCGGCATAAAATAGAGTACCGTACCACTCCATGTGTCTTCTTAGGTTACCGGGTTTCTTTTAAGGGTTATCGCTGCATGGACCTAAAATCTGGAGCTGTTTATATTTGCCGTCATGTTCGATTTAACGAGTCTGTTTTTTCCTTTGAATCAACATTTCAGGTTAATACGACTCCGGAAACTAGTGTTGCACTATGGGGTTTTTTTCCATCTAATTTGCCACAATGTACCACCTTGGGTACAACAGATATGCCTATAGCTTAAGTACCGCCTCATCTGGCCATTTCAGCACCTCCTACTACCGAGCCTGTTACTCAGCCCAATCAGGCTCAGGCTAAGGCCACTCAAACTGACGGTCACGCTATGCGGACGCGTCGTAAAACTCGTGGCATTGGAGAGCAATTCTATGCCTTGACTTTAAGTGTTGAGCCCTCGTGTTATTCTCAAGCAGTTGGTCATGCTCAATGGCGTGATGCCATGGACCAAGAATTCAATGCCCTGTTACACAATAACACCTGGAAATTGGTCCCTCCTGACCCAAGTATGAATGTAATTGGCTGCAAATGGGTATTTAGAACCAAACGTAAGGCCGATGGTTCTATCGAGAGACACAAAGCACGTCTAGTTGCTAAAGGTTTCAATCAGGTGGCTGGCGAGGACTTCTTCGACACCTTCAGCCCTGTCATCAAACCGACTACGGTTCGCTTATTATTTTCCCTCGGTGTGTCGAACAACTGGACTCTGCGACAGTTGGATGTTCATAATGCGTTTCTGAACGGCCACTTGTCTGAGACAGTCTATATGAAACAACCTCCAAGTTACGAGGATCCGGTTCACCCCAGTCATGTGTGTCATTTATAACGCTCTCTCTATGGTCTCAAACAGGCACCTCGGGCATGGTTTAAACGCCTACATGATTTCTTATGCTCTGCAGGGTTTTCGCCTTCAAAAACAAATGTCTCCCTCTTTTATCATACAGCAGGTCTGTCCAAGGTATATTTACTGGTTTATGTCGACGACATAATAATTTTGGGCAATGATGTTCCCTTGATTGACAAACTACTAGCTCGACTCTCTGTGACTTTTAAAATCCGAGACTTAGGTGCCCCGAGCTTCTTTTTGGATATTGAAACTATTTCTGACTCGCAAGGATTGCTACTCTCCCAACGACGTTATATGAAGGATATTCTCTCCCGAGCCGAGATGCTGGAATGCAAAGCATTGGCTACTCCTGCTGCAACCACTCATCCTGTGACCCCACCAGATGCCGTTTTTGACAATCCTACTCAATATCGTCGCATTGTCGGTACTCTTCAGTATCTCACCATCACTAGGCCAGATCTCTCTTATGCGGTTAACAGGCTCTGTCAGTTTATGCACTCTCCGACTGCTGAACACTGGTGTCTTCTTAAACGGGTCCTTGGTTATGTTAAGGGGACTCAGCTGTATGGTCTTCGTCTGTCACAATCTTCGTCCACAGAGTTGCATGCTTAATCCGACTCAGATTGGGCAGGATGTCCGGTGGATAAAAAATCAACCAGCGGCTATGCAGTCTATTATGGGGATATCTAATCTCGTGGCTATCTCGGAAACAGCGTACTGTGGCTCGTTTCTCTACCGAAGCTGAGTACAAAGGGTTAGCCGACGTCTCTGCTGAGGTTACCTGGATTATTTCTCTCCTACGTGAACTAGGTCTGGACTCCGGTAAACCAGCTCACTTATGGTGTGACAATCTCGGTGCCACTTATCTAGCTGCCAATCCAGTTTTTCATGCTAGAACCAAACATCTGGAAATTGATTACCATTTTGTTCGAGATAAGGTTGCATCAGGTACCTTCACGGTTAGCTTTGTCTCGTCTGAGGAACAGATTGCTGATATTTTCACCAAGCCTCTACCAGCTCCACGCTTCCATGCTCTTCGACGCAAGCTCAATGTTGTCGAGCTTCAACCTTGTGCTTGAGGGGGTGTGTGAGTTATGTTGTATTTTGTTACTCTATATTATTTATTATTTGTTATCATATGCTATTAGTTTAAGTGGCTGTAGCTTAGTCTAATAGATCAGCCTATAGTATAGGAGAGTCATCAGTAACCTATACTATAAGGACTCTCTCTCTCTTGTAACTGTTCGGTGAATTCAAAACTCAATTTGCTAATCCCATTCTCTTCTACACCTACTTTGTGTATTTGAAATACATAGAACAGAGATGTAATTGATGGTAGACAACTAGACATGCAGGTATGGTAGGGTCGGCCTTGGCCATTAGTGATTTTGGGTGAAGTTTTTTAAGGCAAAATAGATGATGTGGAAGTGAGAGAAGGGAGAGAGAGAGAGAGAAAAAATGAGTGTCTTGCAGGAAGACCAGGTTTTTGGTCGGCCAGGTGGGTCTCGCATGGAAATGAACAGCTGAATTGGTTACGTGTGGGCAAAAAGAGGATGCGTTAATACCTTGTCTGATCTTTTTTTTTTTTTTAAATTGGTTTTGTTTTTTTTCTCCATTTTCTATTTTCTCCCTTTTTTTTTTTCCTAATCACACCAACAAAAACTCCTCAAAAATCACACCAAAATCTCCCCTGCAATTTAATTTTATGAAAAATTATATCATGAACTAAGATCTACTCGCCATGGACCTTGTGGTCTAGCAATATTGTGAATACACGAAGAACCAACAGTTAAGAAGAAGAAGAAGAAGTTGGTGAGAATGGATGGATGCCTGTTTTCAGAAAAAAAAAAAAATTAGTATACTTGCCTTATATACAAAGAGTAAAAATAGCACACACTGTAGAGCTTTGATTATTCCAGTTGCTCTTGGAAATTTTGCCTCTTTGGAATATTTAGATTTATTGGGAAGTTGGTATCTTCAAAGGTTACCCTTCCGTCTTTGCCATCTTTCTAATATGAGAAATCTCATATTAAATGATTGGCAAAATCTAAGAGCACTACTTCAACTTCCTCTTACTTTGGAGCATCTCTTTGCAAAAAATTATGTTTCTTTGGAAAAAATGTTAGGTATACCAAACTTGAAAACTACTACAGAAATCACATATAACGTTGGCTAAGTACTTAGCCGACGTTATATGTTATTTAAATAATTAAAAAAAAACCTTTAACGTCGGTTATTATGAAATAACCGACGTTAAAAGTTTCAACCTAATGCTACTACGCGATACGATGTCGGCTAGGTGGTTAGCCGACGTCGTATCGCAATTTTTCACCGGCGACGGGGGATACGACGACGGCTACGGCTTTAGCCGTCGTCGTATCACCAAACGGACCCCACCCCCGCGCAATACGACGTCGGCTACGACGTTAGCCGACGTCGTATTGCGTGATGTTTTATATGAATGACCTACAACGTCGGTTATGTAACATAATCGACGTTGTAGGGTTTAAAAAATCCAACCCGTCGGCCTAAAAATTACGACGTCGCCCCCCATCCTTCTCCCCAAAAAATTACGAAATTTCATCCCTAAATTAACCAAAACCGAAATTCCATCAGCCGTCGCCCCCAACAGCCGTCGCCCCTAATCCTTCGCCGATCGCCGTCGCCCACCCACCCTGCACAGCAGCCGCGAAGCACACAGCTGCCGAACCGCGGTCCTTCACAGCTGCACTGCCGCGGGAGCTTGCCGTCGGTCAAAGGCGCACCGCCGCAGTCGCACCGCTGGAGCTCCGCCGCCGGTAAGGTTTTTATTTTGTTTTTTAATTTTTGAATTATTTTATTTAAAAATATCATTTAGGATCTCACACTTTATTCATTAGCAATATATTTTTACTTTATTGTTTGGCCTCTAAAATAATTATAAGTGATGGTAGATGCCTCCAACATTACATAAATTGTTCACTAGCAAAATTGATATTTGCTTGTTAGCTAAATTGTTCACTAGCAAAATTGATATTTGCTTGTTAGCTAAATTGTTCACTAGCAAAAAAAATAAAAAGGAATAAGAAAAAAGCTAAGGTTCACTAGCATTACATTCTTCTTTGTGTTGGGTTTCAAGGAAAAAAAGTTTAATTAATCTTCAATCACAATGGACCAATATCATTAAGGAGTATTATATGTCTTAAATTTTACACATTATAAAATTATTAAATCATTAAAGTATTTAGTTTCTCCTTTAATTTCCTAGAACATTACTTTATACTACATTACAAATAGTTTTAGTTATGATGAAATCACCCTTTCCATTGAAGGTGATTAGTTTGATTCGAGGGTTAGCTTATCGACGTGGACAAAGCTTTGGTGAGGTAAGATGTTTATTTATTTATTTTTCTACGAACTTTTGGCTTTCTTGTATGCATCTGGTGATTAGCCACACCGTGGTCTGTGCTTATTTATGTTTTCGGCTTTCTCGTATGCATCCGGTGATTAGCCACACCGTGGTCTGTGCTTTTTATGTTTTTGGCTTTCTCTTATGCAACCGATGATTAGCAATATTGTGGACTGTGCTTTTTTAAGTTTTCGGGTTTCTATTATGCATCCGGTGATTCGCCACACCGTGGTGTGTGCTTTTTTAAGTTTTCGACTTTCTATTATGCATCCGGTGATTAACCACACCGTGGTCTGTGCTGAAGTAAGTTTATGTTTTTATATTTGTTGAATCAATGATTGAATGTTAACGTAACACTAGATTAATTAGAGTTAATAATGATTTTAGATTGAGTTGTCATGGATAAAAGTTGGATGCATGCTTCTCGGATTAGTAGGGAATATGATGACGGTGTTAAAGAATTTTTGGACTTTGCAAAACACCGTCTTCCGAATAATAATGGGAGGTTTTTTTGTCCTTGTAAGAAGTGTTGCAATTTAATAAAATTAAGTGCAAATTACATATATGATCATCTAATTTGTGATGGAATTAATCTAAGTTATACAAAATGGATATGGCATGGTGAAGGGGGGGAAAGAACTAGTACATCTAACACTTATGTTGACAACGAATCAAATGAAGATGATGAGTCTGAAGATCGGTTGGATGAAATGTTTCGCGCTGTTGGAGAAGAGTTCACTGATCGATCAAAGGAGTTAGATGAATTATTAAGTGATTCAAAATAACCTTTATGGCCAGGGTGTAGTAAATATACTCGGTTATCTGCTGTTCTGAAATTATTCAATTTAAAAGCTGGAAATGGATGGAGCGACAAGAGTTTTACAGCTTTACTTGGGTTATTAAAAGATATGCTTCCAGAAGATAATGAACTTCCAAAGAATACATATGATGCCAAGAAAATTCTGTGTCCCATGGGTATGGAGTATGAAAAGATACATGTTTGTCCTAACGATTGCATATTATTTAGGAATGATTACAAAGAATTGCATGCATGTCCAATCTGTGGGGCATCTCGGTACAAACCAAGAGAGCATGTTGTTGGTAATGCAAGTTTAAAAGGGCCACCAGCTAAAGTTTTGTGGTATATCCCAATTGTTCCAAGATTTAAGCGTTTGTTTTCAAATCCAAGTGACGCGAAAAACATAACATGGCATGTAGATAAAAGAATATCTGATGGAAAGCTTCGTCACCCTGCTGATTCTCCTCAATGGAAAGCTTTTGATAATGTTTTTCCTGAATTTGGCCATGAGTCTAGAAATCTTAGACTTGGACTTTGTACTGATGGAATAAACCCTCACGGAAACATAAGTAGTAAGCATAGCTCGTGGCCAGTAATGTTGGTGATTTATAATCTACCTCCTTGGTTGTGCATGAAACGCAAATATATATTATTGTGTTTGATGATATCTGGTCCAAAACAACCAGGTAATGATATAGATGTCTTTTTGGCACCTTTGGTTGAAGATTTGAAAAAATTGTGGGATGAAGGTGTGATAGTGTTTGATGCATACCGCAAAGAGAATTTTAAGTTGCAAGTTATGCTTTTCTGCACAATCAATGACTTTCCAGCTTATGGAAACCTGTCTGGGTATAGTGTCAAAGGACATAAGGCATGCCCTATTTGTGAAGAGAATACATGCTATTATTAACTTGTTCATGGTAGAAAGACAGTTTACATGGGTCACCGGAGGTTTCTTGATAGATTTCACCCTTATAGGAGATTAAAAAAGGCTTTCAATGGGCAACAAGACTATACAAATGCTCCACAACCACTGAATGGGATTGAAGTTTATGAACGTGTGCAAGGTATAAATGTTACGTTTGGTAAGACTCAAAAGCTAATATCTCAAAGAGGTAAGAAGACAAAAACTAATGTTGAGATACGTTCAAATGAAAAGAGTCCATGGAAAAAAAAATCTATATTCTTTGATCTTCCATATTGGAAGACATTAGATGTGAGGCATAGTATTGATGTGATGCATGTGGAGAAAAATGTATGTGATAGTATTGTTGGAACTCTTTTAGACATAAAGGGTAAGACTAAAGATGGACTCAATGCTAGATTGGACTTGATTGAAATGAACATACGAGCTACATTAGCTCCACGCCAAGGGGATAAGAAGACATATTTGCCTCCAACTGCTCATACTTTATCAAGAAAGGAGAAAACAAGTTTTTGTGAGTGTTTACGTGGAATGAAGGTACCACAATGGTATTCATCAAATATCAGAACACTTGTGAATATGCAAGATTTAAAATTGGTGGGATTGAAATCTCATGATTATCACGCCTTAATGCAACAACTATTGCCAGTGGCTGTGTAACACCCCAATTTTCATCTCTTGGATTTATTACAAAATCCCTAATAATACAATACATTGCGGAAGCATTTAACCAACAGAAAACTGGGTGTTACCGCCACGCTTAGGTATCTCTCCTATACCCAAACGTTAAGGCTAAACTTACAACATCAAACAACCACATCAACATTCAAAAGTGTACATATGGAACTAATCCTCCCAGGGTGTCTATTCTAGGATAGAGTAGTCTTCAACCTCGATTCCCATCTTATTCAGAGCTCATCGGCCACAGGGGCCCACGCTAGACTGCATCTAATAAAGGATACAATGAAGTGTAGTTAGCGCGACGGCTAAGTAAGGAAATCCATTGTCACTCAAAAGTAAACAAAGGTTTCGAAAAACAAGTATTAATAATGAAAGCTGTAAGCTTTATCCATAAGTTGCAATCTACCTGCAACCAGATTATCCACAAAGGAAAGTATAGTAGAACATATTATTTGCATCAACATGTAATACTTTTCATTTTCGAGAATTTCCATCATTTTAACTCAACAAAAATAGAGGGTTCAACAACACACTTTACTGATCAAAAACTCGTGACATTTTATTTTGCGACCTAGTTACGGAGTAACTAGGCTTTTCTTAGTTAGTAAAATTTTCTTAGTTTCTCACTTGAATAAGTGTATAGTGTTTTCAGAATATTTTCAAGAACCTCGGACCGCGACACTCATGCCTCCCGTAGGTCAAGCATCTCAATAACTTCCGGGCCCCGGCTCACAAGCCTCCCAAGAAGTCAAACATCTCAAAAATTTCACAACTCCTTCTCTTCTCAGCGAATAGACTTCTTTCTGCAGTATGAATTGATCATACAAAAACATTTCAATAACTTTCTCTCTTCTCAGCGAATAGACTTCGCTCTGCAGTATGAATTGATCATACAAAAACATTTCAATAACTTTTTCTCTTCTCAGCGAATAGACTTCACTCTGCAGTATGAATTTGATCATACAAACCTCCGGCCGTGGCATTCCTAGCCTTCCCGCATGTCAAGCATCTCAATAACTTCCGGGCCCCGGCTCACAAGAACGGGGTTGTAACGACCCGATCTTCCACCATTTTCACAAGTATAAGCTTATATGAACGTAGACCCAACATATACATGCATAAATTAGCCGTGAACATGTATACAAAAATTACCAAAAATTCCAAGTGTAGTCCTTTGAGCCAACTTGTAGATCCACAAACTTAACACATGATTTTCACATAAAATTCCTAGTTTCAGAATTTACTAGCATTTGTTCACCTTCAAGTGATTAAACCAACTTAAGGGATTCCTTACCTCCCAAGTAGATCTTTTTAAACCGTAGAAAGATGGTGATCTACTCCTTCAAACCTTTCACCGAAGATCCTAAACAAAATCACCATAATAACCACATTTTCATGAATCCTTAGCTTAAACTCAAGTTCTAGGAAGGATTCTAGCCATATTAACCGAATAAAACCAAAGTCTTACCTATTATGGAAGCACTTGTGTTGAAGAAAATAGCTATGGCGTTCTTGAATCCAAGAGGAAGATGACATATTTTTCTCTTCTTTTTCCTTCTCTAATTTTCGAAAATGGGTGTTGGAGAGAGAGTGAGAGGAAGACTTTGAGTGTGAACATTGCTTAACTTATCCCACACTCTTCCTATTTAATTAATTATTCATTACCATGTGGTAAATAATGGTGCCACTTGTTACAACCCCATGGTGTGCCTTGTAGAGCAAGACTCCTTTGCCAGTTAGGGAGTAAATCAGATAAAAGTTTGGAAGAATATATATAACTTAATTCGGGAAAATTTTAATACCAAAATTATTCCAAAAATAATCCCGTAATTAACCACTAAAATCGGGAATTTTTCGGTATTCCGCGAAATACAGGTACGGAGGTCTGTAACAATTTCACTCTTACAGTCCGTTTAAATTCTCACTGAACTGAGTAGGGATGTGACACCCCAACCTTTCTCAAGTTGAGATAGATAAATCTCAACACAACATCTGCCTATCTCAACTAAAACATAACATAGCGAAAGCGAATTTTAAAACTTAAGGGGCATCATGCCACATCTAGGAAAGATAGCACAACCTAGATGCACAGGCTAACCGAAATAAAGTAACTGCACTGTCATAAACGATGAAAATCCTCAAGTCATGTTCAACAACATTCAAACACTAGTCAAGAGTATATAAAATCTCAAATGGCACACAGGCCCGAAAACCAATGTCTAAAGAACATAAACTAAGTCTAAGCATCCTCATAAGATAAGCTCTAACGCGCTCGCGCTCAGACTTACTCCATACCTGGAAAACACGCAAAGAACCATTAGCAAAAGACTGCTAAGCAACCACCATTCACACCCGCAAGGAAGTATAGATATACATAAGCTTGTAAATAGGTTTACACACCCATATAGAATATAAACACCAACAAACTGTTCAATAGTTCAAAACAGATACTCAACAACAATAAGCTGAACGAATCATAAACCAAGACTCATCCAAATAAAGCCAATATCCACAACGAAAGCATAAGACAACAACGAACCATAAACACAATACCAACTGAACAACAACCATAAGAAACAACCAACCATAACCAAGAACAACGAGATATCAACCGAGTAAGCACAAGGACTCATAAGCAAACAAACCAAGAAAGAATCCCAACTCCAACCTCCAAACCCTCATACCAACCACCACACCAAGTCAAACCCACAGTCAGAAGTCAGAAGTCAGAATTCAGAATCCAGATAACTGGTACATAGGGGTGATGAGCCCAATCACAAGGACCGAAGTCCAATCACAGGGACCGTAGTCCAATCACAGGGACCGAAGTCCAATCACAGGGACCTAAGTCCAATCACAGGGGTAATCAACCCAATCACAGGGACCGAAGTCCAAACTCAGAAGTCAATAGTCAACAGTAGCACAGTCAAACCACCCAACAACCTCCAAAAGATACCAACAAACCACCACCACATACTCATAATCCAAACTCAACTCAAAACAACCAAACAAAGTGTTCATCTCAACTATGAACACAAACCAACTCCCAGGTAATGAATTCAAGGAATTAATAAATCAAGAGTACAAAAAGAGAAACCAAGAACATGAATAAATACTCCAAGAAATGGTATAAATACCCAACAAAACATTCCAACAATATTCAGAACAAAGGGGAAACAAACAGACAACAACAACCAAAATCAGTCTCTGGAATCCAACTTCCAGAGACCTTGCGGAACACAGCAGCGGAGCACGGACCTCCGCCTGCCTCCTCCGCACGAAGGGGACGGATCCCTTCGGCGGACCACCCAGCACTGTCCATCCTCACCGCCTCGGCCTTGCGGATCACCTCGGCGGGTTACATTATACCGCCTTGGTCCTCCGCAAGGTCATCTCACCCTCCCAGAATCCATATCAACGCACAGACACGAATAAAACATTCCAGAGAGCAATAATCAGACCCAAATACACCAACATTTCATCTATTTAGAGGCCAAAAAATATGGAAATCCAACTAGCAATTGATCACAACAACAATAGGCCAAGATCAATACACAAGATCAAGAAATTTCCAACAAAAATACAACCAAGAATAGGGCTAAACACCAAGAAATTTCAGGATTTCTAACACCAAGAATATCATATAGAATAGGAGTGTAGAAAATAGATTTGATGGACATAGTGGTTACCTCAAGGAGCTTTCTTCCACCTAGCCAAGCCTCAAGCAAGCTCACAAAGCCCCACCACCTTCTTGATCATCTTTTACCCAAAGAACCCCAAAAGAACACACATAAGAATATGCAAAAAGACTAGCAAAACCATAAAATGCAAGGTAGATTCTTAGCTAGATGCACTTACCCAATCCTAAGCAAGCTTAAAGGAGCAATCTTGACTTGAAAAACTTGTAGGGAAAATGAAGATCAAATTTGGAGGATTTTAGTGATGAAAATGGCGTGAGAATGAGTGTAGGGTAGAGAGAGAGTGAAAACCTTTAGGAATTTTTAATCTTTAATATATATACTAGAATACATATAATGTATTAGGGTGAAAGACTTTAATATGGAATGGGCTTAAGTTACATATATTATATTACTTACAAGAAATAAATATATACAAGATTAATAAGTTGGGCTAATGAATTCATCCCTTACAATTAAATACATATATTAGAATAAAAAAGCCCATAAGATGTCTTAAAGACATTATACTTATATATATTATGAAATTGGGCTATGTATAGTAGGAATATTTTAATTACAAGAATTGTAAGGATCCAAATTGAATAAAATCCCTTACAAGAATAAATTCAAGAATTGGGCTCTTGATTAGAATAATTAAATTAGGCTCAAGAAATATATATATGTATATATATATTAAATTGAAAGAACTAGCCCAATTAAAAATAAATAAATTGCCCAAGGAATTAATTATCGATCGAAAGGCTTGAACGAATTTACGGGGTGTTACACTCTACCCCCCTTAAAATGAGCTTCGTCCCCGAAGCTCAAAGCTCACGGGAACTTGGAACGGAACGATTCAAAGGAATAAAGATTCAACGGAAGATTAAAGAGAACGATTGCTCAACTAATCCTAAACTCAAGAACATACTACACTTCTAACATCCTAAACTTATAACTTACCCAACCCAAAGCTAGCATGCAAGAACATAAACTAACAACTTACCTAGACTACAGGGTTCCTACTACGAAGCTAACACTAACGAGAACTACCAACTAACCTGGGTGGCCTTCCTGTGAAGAGCTGCCTGGACCGCGGTGTGGATAAGGATAAGGGTAAGGATAGGGCTGCTGATACTCCGGTGGCACCTCAATGCCCAACTTGGCCTCGATGAAGCCCAAGCGCTGAAAGCCGCGATCCACCCTCAAATCTAGCGAATCGAACCTGGCCTCAACTATACGGTGCATCTCCTGCAGCTGTCGGAGTACGGGGCCAACTGGTGGCGCAGGAGCTAAGGGATCGTGCTGCTCCTTCCTCCGGTGCTTTCGGTCAGCCTCACCCTCGGGCTCTTCTTCTTCAGCTTCCTCCTCAGACTCATCGTCCTCCTCATCACCACCTGCCTGCTCAGCCTGCTGTGGCGCGACTAAACCTCGCAACCTCTTGTGTGGAATGTGATAGCGCTCAATCAGCTCTCTACTCTCGGCGGCTGGCATCCTACTCAGCTCATGAGCCGTGATATACTCATTCCCATCTATCTGAAACAGCCCAGAAAACTGCAAACTCGGCGCATTGAACGTGCTGTGAACCGGCTGCCTTGCCAACTCCCCGGTCACATTGACCCTCTTCTTCTGGAATATCCAACTCAGAACCATCCCGTAAGGCCGGTTACGCCTCTTGACAGTCTTGTAGAAGTCCATGTGTAAGATCATCAGACTGGGCAAATCAAACTTCACCCGATGCTTCAGGAAGTACGCAAAAGCACACTCTATGGCCGTAACCTCCTTGCTGTTGTTTCGGTTGGGTAACAAACTCTCTCCGATCAACAAGGTCAGGATCTTCTGCTCACCAGTCAAATTGTGCTTAACGGGGCGGGTGTCCAAAGCATTGCCCTCCTCCTGCCCCAACATATACCTCAAATAATCTCGGAAGCCCACATCCGGTGTCTCAATCCAAGCACTGCGCTCATACTCACTGACACCTCCTAACGGTAAACTGAGCAACCTAGCCAACTTGGGCGGGTCAAAAGAGATCCTTACGCCCTTCACTATCGAAGTGAGAACGGGCACTTGGTTGACAGTCTTAACTTTCATGTTCTGATAAAATTGGTGAACCAAATTGGGATAAACCACATTCTCAATTCGCAGAAACAACTCCAACAAACCCTGATAATTCAACATATTCACTATTTCGGGCGAAAAGTGTAGCGGGTCAAGAGCTTTACCGTCAATGATGGAATAACGGATGTTGCTCGGGCCTTCCCCTTCACAGGGCTGATTCCTTCTTGACATTGTTGTTGATGTTGGGTGTCGAACTCGGTGTTGCCGTGGAAGAAAACGAGAATGACGAAGTCTGCGGACCCTTGCGGAGAATTTGCGTCGCCTAGCGTTGTCGACGGAAGAACTTGCGGACTTGGTGGCGGAAGAGGTCTGCGGACCTGGGTGCTCTGTTGTTCTGTTGTTCGCTCGCTGCTACGGGAAAAAGAAATACGAAGCGGAGAGAAGAAGCGGACGACTTTAGGGTTTTATCTCGCTTGAAACGGAGAAAAGACGCATGTACCCTCGCACTTGCGGACCACGCTCGCGGAAGACCACACCCCGATACCTCGCTTCCCTTTATCCTCGCGGTGCATTCTGACGGGACTCGATGTTCCATTGCCCTCTTCCGCTTATGCACGCGGAGCGCCCTCGCGGGGAGCGCTGCTCCGTTCCTCCCAACCGCACGGTCGCGACTACTGAGCGTTTAGAAATAAAAACAGAGTCTTGTGATTGAAACCCAACGAGTCAGCATGGTCCAATGGTTCGGTCACTTCTCCCTTAAGCGCTGGGCGCGGGTTTGAGTCTTGGCGTGAACGTTAGCTTGGCCTTAGGCTTCTTTTCCCTCCTTTGCTTTTGGGTTCCTTCGACTTGTCTTCACGAACTTCCCAACAACTTAACACGAGATCGGGTCTTCAACCGTCTTAACTCAACGCCACCTAAAGCTTTCTAACTAACGAGAGGTCACCTACGGGTCACTTAACGGTTCAACTAACAACAAACGCTTAAAGAAAGACCCTAAAGAATTAAAGATTAAGCTCGAGGGTTACCTTCTTCAAGCCCATTCGCCTCAGCCTGGGTGCGGCCCATCACGAAGATCTTTCTTTGCTGCGGTCCCGCTTGCTGCCCTCGGCCTCCACTCGGCCGGCTACCTCCACTACCCTCGGCCTCTCTGGAGGGTCGGGTTGCTGCTGGGGCTCCCTGAGCCGAGCTCGGTCTGGACTGGGGTGGTCCTCCTTTCTTGGTTGTGCACTCGTAGGCCCGGTGTCCTCTCAACCCGCAGCTATAGCACTCCACCAACCGCCCCTCGCAGTCTCGCCCGGGGTGATCCCTCCCACATCGCCTACAGTGGAAGTGTCGAATGCGCGCTCCATCGCCCCCTGGTCCCTGCCCAAAGCTAGGGCGAGATCCACCGCTCTGGCTAGCGCCACCTCGCTGGTAGCTACCTCCCACTCCGGAACTCCCGGGTCTGTGCCGCTTGGAGTCTGAAGCTCCACCCTCTCCCAGCCGCTTCGAGCGGTCCTGGACCCCTCGTCGGATGGTCAGCACACGGTAGTGATCCGCGGCGCTGCTGTAGGCCTCACTCAGCGTCTGAAACTTGAACACGACCAAAGCCATACGCGTATCTAAGTTCAGTCCAGCCACGAACCGCTCAATCCGGGTCTCCTCGGTAGGGGCTAACGTCGGCGCAAAACGGGCCAACTCTAGGAAGCGTCGATGATACTCCTGTACGGTCCTCGTCCCCTGCTTGAGGTGTAGGAACTCCTCCTGCATCGCTGCCTTCACGTGAGCCGGATAGAAGCGAGCTCTCAGCCGATCCTTGAAGGTCTCCCACCCAAAACCGGGCTCCTGACGCATCGCCGGTCCGCCGTGGACCCACCAGAGGTCGGCCTCCTCCTTCAGATAAAAGCTCGCCATCTCCACCTGGCGACCCGGTGGACACTCTACCACCTTCAGGATCTTGTCGAGTGCCCG
The DNA here is from genome assembly GCA_003576665.1 of Ipomoea trifida. Taxonomy (NCBI): domain Eukaryota; kingdom Viridiplantae; phylum Streptophyta; class Magnoliopsida; order Solanales; family Convolvulaceae; genus Ipomoea; species Ipomoea trifida. The sequence goes on along the minus strand of CP025655.1, from coordinate 12,862,728 downwards.
GATCCACTCCTCGAGGATCACGGGATCCTCCTCCCCGGCAAAGAAGGGTGGGTGCTGCCCCGCCACCCTCCGAACAAGGTCCGGCTGCCCGCGCTGGTTGTTCTGAACCATCGCGTTCCCCAGGAGCTGCGTGATCTGCGTCAACTGTTGGAGGTTCTGCATCAACTGCTCAGCGTAGGGCACCTCCGGGAAGTCCTCACGTCGTCGTGGCGGCACCATGATCGCTAGAAGGGGGAGATAACTAACAGAAAGCGGATAGAACTGCGGTTGGCCTTAACCAAACACGCAAGAAAGAAAGTGAGAACAAGCTCACAACAGGCAAACAACAAACACCCTACAAACATAAACAAAAGCAAGTAAACGAGTCCTCACCGCGCGACCTAGAATTCACACATCATAGGATTCTCAAACATCTTAATTTCTACTGATCAAGTCCTAGAGTCTCAGATTACAACCCTAGGATCTCTACTTAGACCTCAACACAGGCTCTGATACCAACTGTGACACCCCAACCTTTCTCAAGCTGAGATAGATAAATCTCAACACAACAGCTGCCTATCTCAACTAAAACATAACATAGCGGAAGCGAATTTTAAAACTTAAGGGGCATCATGCCACATCTAAGAAAGATAGCACAACCAAGATGCACAGGCTAACCAAAATAAAGTAACTGCACTGTCATAAACGATGAAAATCCTCAAGTCATGTTCAACAACATTCAAACACTAGTCAAGAGTATATAAAATCTCAAACGGCACACAGGCCCGAAAACCAAAGTCTAAAGAACATAAACTAAGTCTAAGCATCCTCATAAGATAAGCTCTAACGCGCTCGCGCTCAGACTTACTCCATACCTGGAAAACACGCAAAGAACCATTAGCAAAAGACTGCTAAGCAACCACCATTCACACCCGCAAGGAAGTATAGATATACATAAGCTTGTAAATAGGTTTACACACCCATATAGAATATAAACACCAACAAACTGTTCAATAGTTCAAAACAGATACTCAACAACAATAAGCTGAACGAATCATAAACCAAGACTCATCCAAATAAAGCCAATATCCACAACGAAAGCATAAGACAACCCAAAGGGAGTTTATTCTACTTTTCCATTTATTTGTTTTGCATTATTATTAATTTTTCTCTTATCTTTACATTCTATTTAACATTGGGGACAATGTTGAGAATAAGTGTGGGGAGGGGATATGATTTTATGCTTATTTTCTTCTCTTCAATTTGAAAAAAAAAAAAAATTCTTTCTTTTTCTGCTAAAATTTTTCCAAAAAATAATAGTATTTTTACTAAAATTCATAACATAATTGAATAATTGATCTTGCATATTATGAGTATTTAGTTAGTGTTTTGTTTGATATGGTGGTGGCTAAACTAACCAAGCATGAACCTGTGAGATATTTGAGCCTCTGACTGACACTTCAGTCCAATTATTTTGTTCTTGTGTGATATCTTCCATAGATTTGTATCTCTAGAACTTGCCTTGATTCTCTTTAAAGCTAATTTGATTCATGTGCATGATCTTAATATGATTAAGGCCATCTTTGATTTTTAGCCTCACTAGCCAAATAGCTTTTTCATACCCTAATTATTTCCCTTTGTCAGCCACTTTGAGCCTGTTAACTCTATTTTTGTTAATATTGAACCACACATTATAAGCCTCATCCCTAAAATTAATTTCCTTAACCTTGCATAGAAGACTAGGGGAGCTTTGATTGGGTAAATGCATAAGGATTGAGTGTGGGAAAGAGGTTGGCAAAAGTAACTATATGAGTGAGAATAATGCAATTGTCATTGGAGTTCTATGAGTTTTTTGGTTGGTATTTTCCAAAAGAAAAAAAAAGTAGATAATGGGAAAAGAGTTGATGTGGTTATTTCAATTTGAGGTTGTTTCTACACAAAGAGGGTGAAATGTGTGATCGAAAGTGTCTTTCTTCAGACTCTACGAAAAAAAAATCAAATCAAAAAGAAAAAAAAAAAGAGAAAAAAAAAGAAGAAAAAAAAATGAAAAGTAGTAGTACAAAAAAGAGAAAAAGAGAAAATGATATTATCATTTTTGGTTGTTATTAGTAAAGCCTGCTGAATAAGATATGAATAGTTTATGGTCATATGGGGATGTGATAGTTTATTCGGTTGAAGTTGAAATATCAAAATAACAAGAGTGATTGGGTTCATTGGGTCCTTATTTTTGAGTTAGTTCATTCAATCATGCTCCTCTAGTTTTGAAGGCTTTTTGAACTACTTTTCCAAATAATTTCCTACCCTTTGCCCTAAGCCCCATTACAATCATGATTTGGTCATGCATGTTATCTTGTAGTGGAGAATGAGAAGATATGCAAGCCTATGGTAGAGCATTTCTATAAGAATTGATTTGAGTGAAATTTATACACCCTTAGCTTCAAACACTTTTGAGTCATGAGTGATATATCCGTGAGGGCTTGGTTATTTAGTTTACTCCCTTTTCAAATAAATTGCTAGCTAAGTGTTTATAATGTGTTTGAGACCAATGTTCATGAAGTGTTATATATGAGTTTCTATATATTTATGTTTTCTTAAATAATGTCTTTGCTTGAGGACAAGCAAATGATTAGTGTGGAGAATTTTGATAAGCACTATTTTATACTTATTTAAATTAATTCTTATAATAATATAGTTTCATTTATTTTACATTATATTTATTTTAAACTTTATTTTATATTTTATCCTATTATAATAGTTAGTTGAATAATTAGACTAAATGATTATTTTAATTATTAAAATTATTTTAAGATTATTTATAAGACTTAGGCTTATCTGAAGGTGGAATTGAAGTGGCTTTTATATCTTTAATTAATTTGGGCAATTAATAATGTTTTAATTATTTATTGAAGCCTAAGTGTCATTTGAATTTGTCTTCTTTGACTTTTTCTTTGGTTTTATTAGGATTTAGGAGTTTTTACGTACGTGGAACGCATGCAAGACAATGATTCGGACTGCGAAGAACTATTCAGATGGCGAAGTGCTACGTGCAACGAAGAATTCTGCAATTTGCTGCTAAACTCAATTTCGACCGTCGATCACTCCTTCGAATGAACGGCTAAATCTAAGCCTAAATTAGTATAAATAGGTGTGGAATTTAGTAGTAAAAATCATCAGTTTTCACCGAAGAATTTAGTTTATATTGTAAGCATGCATTCTTACGATGTACTGCTGAGTTCTTATTTTTTCAATTCAAGGATTATGGAAGTTTGATTCTACAAGACCAGTAAGCTTTATTTAGCCTAAATTATTCTTTGCGCTTTATTATCTATATATCTTCTGTACGTTATATTCATATATATGAATTAATGCTTGGTTAATTGTTGCAATAGGGCCCATTGTTCAATTGTCAAGTTATTAAATTGCTAGTCAGAACCTTGAATCCGTAATTGTTTAAGTGTTTTGATGTTAGTAGCAAATAGCACAATTTGATTATAACTGATTTTCAGTTTGTGTTATGGAGATATATAGTCTAGCTTAAATGAACCGAGCTTATGAGTTTGTTGGCTAGGATTGGTAGTCTTTCTAATTCGATAATGCTGGTAGTAAATTAAATCCTAAGAGCTTGTTTAGGGTTGTTTATTAGCTAGGGAAGTACTTAAAGAGCTTGTTTTAATTACCGACGAAGTAAGGAAAGACAGGTTGTTAGAGCTTGTTAATAACCATAACCAATCTAGTAAAGAGTAAAGTTAGTTTGACTTGCATATCAATATCTGTCTTGTTAGAATTGAACTGATATTATTCCTTGGGTTGGATACCATTTGCCATTGACATTTATTTGATAATTATTTGCTATTTTAATTGCTATTATTTTCCATTTTTCATTTTATTATTGCTATTTAAGTTTCGATTCCCATTTCATTATTTATTAAATCTATTGCTAAAGATAAGTCTAACCAGTCTCTGTGGATACGACCTTACTCATCGCTATTACAATTCATAAGAGTAAGTATTTATTATTTGTTGGTTTCGACACCCATCAGTATGTAAAATCTCATAGCGGCGCACAGGCCCAAAGCATAAGTCTAAAACATAACAACTAATCTAAGCCTCCTCGTACGGCTATATCTCTATCGCGCTCACGCTTAGACTTTATAGCAACCTGGAAAAACACACAAAGAACCATTAGCAAAAGACTGCTAAGCAACCACCATTCACACCCGCAAGGAAGTATAGATATACATAAGTTTGTAAATAGGTTTACGCACCCATATAGAATATAAACACCAACAAACTGTTCATTAGTTCAAATCGGGTACTCAACAACAATAAACTGAACGAATCAGAAACCGAGACTCATCCAAACAAAGCCAATATCCAATAACGAGAGTACAATACAACGAATCCATAACCAGATACCAACTGAACAACAACCATAAAGAATCCAACCAACCATAACCAAAAATAACGAGATATCAACCGAATAAACACAAGGAACTCACGAATACATCAACCAAGAAAGGAATCCCAACTCCAACCTCCAAACCCTCATACCAACCATCATACCAAGTCAAACCCACAGTCAGAAGTCAGAAGTCAGTAGTCAGAAGTCAGAACCCAGAAACCCGGTACACAGGGGTGATGAGCCCAATCACAGGGACCGAAGTCCAATCACAGGGACTGTAGTCCAATCACAGGGACCGACAGTCCAATCACAGGGACCGAAGTCCAATCACAGGGGTAATCAACCCAATCACAGGGACCGAAGTCCAATAGTCAGAAGTCAAAACCCAGATAACTGGTACATAGGGACCGAAGTCCAAAGTCAGTAATAGCACAGTCAGATCACCCACCAACCTCCAAAACATACTCAATGATCCACCACTCCAAACTCATACTCAGCTCAGCCCAAGAACTATCACTCAGAGTGCTCATCTCAGATATGAACACCAACCAACTCCCAAATAATAGACTCAAATAATGGACTAAGAGGTATGAATAAATACTCAGAATCAAGGTACAAATATCCAATAGAATACTCCAACAAACTCCAAAACAAAGAAGGAAACAACAATGGATCACTCACCTCCACCAACCACTACCCTTACTCTCACGGTAAACCCCAACGGTTACATTATCCCGCTAGAGCGTCCCGCAAGAGCAATTCTCACACACCGAATCAGACTCAGCTCAGAATACAAAGAGATACTCCAGAATACAAAGATCATATCACAATACACCAACATTTCATCCAACAGAGGCCAAATAACATGGAAATCTAAACCAACAAAGCTCATAAACAACAATAGGCAAAGGATCAAGTCACAAGACCGAGAATCCAATAAACACAATCAAGAATAGGCTAATAATCAAGGAATTGCAGGATTTCCAAATCACCAAGTAATATCATATAGAATGAGTGTAAAAATGGATTTTGATGGACATAGTGGTTACCTCTGAAGCGTACTTAATCCCAAAAGCACACTAATCCAAAGCAACACCAACTCAAAGCTCATCCCATAAGCTAGTTCATAATTTGTGATCCTGAAGAATTAATATAACCTAACACCGTCACTAACTAATAATAACAACGATATTAATATTCCTACTCGGTCCATAATAGTAATAACCTATAATCCATGCTTAAAAAGCTAATGTAACATGACCATAAGAATTATACTAATCTAATTACTAACTAATACTAAAACAAGGATATGGTCAATAATATAAATCTAAACTTACTTTAAGATATTATAACTAATACTAACTATAAGCTTAATAATTAGCCAAAACATTACCTTAGACAGAGTGCTTACTCCCGGGTTTGAACCTAAGCCCTCCGGCTCAACACACAACCACCACACCGCTATACCATTTCGCTTCCTGTGCTACGTTGTGCGACTACAAACTTATTACTCCTTTCGCGAGCCTTCGGTAACCAAAACAGAGGCTGCTGCTCCACTGCTCGCTCGCCTTGCGGAGGAGGGAAGACCGCTCATGTGCTCCGTCATCGTCGAAGGGTCGTGGGCGCGGCACGGGCTCACGGAACCGTCATCACCGCCGTCTGCCACCGCAAGATCCAACGTCGTCGTCCGAAGTCTCCAGGAAATAGGGAGGGAAAAGTCGCCCGAACACTGCCGCCGAGACTCCACCCGTCGCGTCGCTGTATGGGGAACGTCGAGGAGACGGTACTCTTATTGCTGCTGTTCATTCTGGAAACAGAGAGGGGCGCAACCTGCCGTCGTCGTCGCACAAGGCCGCAGAAGAGAGTGAGGAGTCCTCATGCCGCCGGGGTAAGGGAAATGCCGTCGTTCCCATCCGTCGCCTTGCACCACCAAGAAACAAGGGAGGAGGAGATAAATGCCGCCGCCGGAGATTGCAGTCACCGTCGGAGCGAACCGTTGTCGGAGAAGGGACGGAGGCCCGAGGTCATGAAGCTGCTCCGCCGTTGCTGTTCGACACCGGGAACGCAGAAGGTGACGCCGTCGCCATCCGTTGAGCTCACCACGATCAGCAGAGTTGTTGCAGTCCTGGCCGCTCGCCGCCGTCGACAAGGAAGAGGGAGGTAGGGTCTCGCCGGTGTGGTTGCCCTTCTCTTGCGCAAAGAACTCCGTCGAGAGAGAGAGATGACGTGAGAGCTAGTCGGCGGTGTTGTTGTTGCTGCTGCCGTGATGTTCATCCGAGAGACGAGAGAGATAGAGAAGAACGAAAATGAGGGGGATGCTGCGCTATCACATGCTATTTTTAGAAGAATTAGGTTTCTTCTTTGGGGTTTGGATCACTTTAGAATAGTTGGGTCAAACATTGTTACACTAAAATTATATTGGACCATAGAATATTTTATTGGATCCATAGCTCTATAATAAAATAATATAGTGTGGGCTAAATAATATTTTACATGATATGAAATATATATATATATCAATAGAGATATTGGGCCATGGACTTTTTAGTATTATCATAGTTATAAATTACATAAGAGTATATAGTTCCGAGCCCATAGGAAATAATCGTACTTATAATTATTTAAATAATTACTTAATAGTAAAATAACCCCTCATTTTAAATATGTATATTTAAAATAATAATAGGGAAAAATGCGGGGTGTTACACAAACGTTAAGCCTAAACTTACAACATCAAACAACCACATCAACATTCAAAAGTGTACATATGGAACTAATCCTCCCAGGGTGTCTATTCTAGGATAGAGTAGTCTTCAACCTCGACTCCCATCCTATTCAGAGCTCATCGGCCACAGGGGCCCACGCTAGACTGCATCTAATAAAGGACACAATGAAGTGTAGTTAGCGCGACGGCTAAGTAAGGAAATCCATTGTCACTCAAAAGTAAACAAAGGTTTCGAAAAACAAGTATTAATAATGAAAGCTGTAAGCTTTATCCATAAGTTGCAATCTACGTGCAACCAGATTATCCACAAAGGAAAGTATAGTAGAGCATATTATTTGCATCAACATGTAATACTTTTCATTTTCGAGAATTTCCATCATTTTAACTCAACAAAAATAGAGGGTTCAACAACACACTTTACTGATAAAAAACTCGTGATATTTTATTCTGCGACCTAGTTACGGAGTAACTAGGCTTTTCTTAGTTAGTAAAATTTTCTTAGTTTCTCACTTGAATAAGTGTATAGTGTTTTCAGAATATTTTCAACAACCTCGGACCGCGGCACTCATGCCTCCCGCAGGTCAAGCATCTCAATAACTTCCGGGCCCCGGCTCACAAGCCTCCCAAGAAGTCAAACATCTCAAAAATTTCACAACTCCTTCTCTTCTCAGCGAATAGACTTCGCTCTGCAGTATGAATTGATCGTACAAAAACATTTCAATAATTTTCTCTCTTCTCAGCGAATATACTTCGCTCTGTAGTATGAATTGATCATACAAAAACATTTCTATAACTTTCTCTCTTCTCAGCGAATAGACTTCGCTCTGCAGTATGAATTTGATCATACAAACCTCGGGCCGTGGCATTCCCAGCCTTCCCGCAGGTCAAGCATCTCAATAACTTCCAGGCCCCGGCTCACAAGCCTCCCAAGAAGTCAAACATCTCAAAAATTTCACAACTCTTTCTCTTCTCAGCGAATAGACTTCGCTCTGCAGTATGAATTGATCATACAAAAACATTTCAATAACTTTCTCTCTTCTCTGCGAATAGACTTCGCTCTCACCGTAGGTCCACCCTTATTCCAACCCCGGGCTGTGGCATTTAAGCCTTCCCGCAGGTCCCCACCTTATTCCAGAAATTAAGGGTTGCAAACATGATTCTTTATTTTCCTCGAGTTTTATTAGCATATTCACATGATGACTCAAAACAATCATACTTGTTCAATTGTGTTCCAAAATACCCATATTTGTCAATGACTTTTCGTTATAAAATTTCCAAGTGACCAGAGTCACATTTGTCTCTTAAAAACACCATTTTTCCCCAAATAAAATGAACATGATTTAGAAAATAATATTTGAGCTTTCAAAAATTGACTCGGTTGCCCGTAGGCCTTCCAAACATCATAACACTCGGGAATAAAAACATCGGGGAAAAGTTCGGTCGAAAACGAGTCCGCGTCGCGCGGACTCGCAGTTGGCCGCAACTGCGGACGCACAGCGGACGCGTGCGTCCGAGCCGCGTTCGCTGCTTCGGCATTTCTCGCTGAAGTCGGGATGCCACGGACGCGCAGCGGACTCGTGTCCGTGGTTGCGTCCGGCCTTGCGGCCGTGACGCCGAAGGCTCTCCCGCGATGGGCGCGCGGTGGACGCGCGTCCACTGCCGCGTCCATCCGATTCTACCCACTTCGGGCCGCAAGAACGGGGTTGTAACGACCCGATCTTCCACCATTTTCACAAGTATAAGCTTATATGGACGTAGACCCAACATATACATGCATAAATTAGCCGTGAACATGTATACAAAAATTACCAAACATTCCAAGGGTAGTCCTTTGAGCCAACTTGTAGATCCACAAACTTAACACATGATTTTCACATAAAATTCCTAGTTTCATAATTTACTAGCATTTGTTCACCTTCAAGTGATTAAACCAACTAAAGGGATTCCTTACCTCCCAAGTAGATCTTTTTAAACCGTAGAAAGATGGTGATCTACTCCTTCAAACCTTTCACCGAATATCCTAAACAAAATCACCATAATAACCACATTTTCATGAATCCTTAGCTTAAACTCAAGTTCCAGGAAGGATTCTAGCCATATTAACCGAATAAAATCAAAGTCTTACCTATTATGGAAGCACTTGTGTTGAAGAAAATAGCTATGGCGTTCTTGAATCCAAGAGGAAGATGACATTTTTTTCTCTTCTTTTTCCTTCTCTAATTTTCGAAAATGGGTGTGGGAGAGAGAGAGAGGGGAAGACTTTGAGTGTGAACATTGCTTAACTTATCCCACACTCTTCCTATTTAATTAATTATTCATTACCATGTGGTAAATAATGGTGCCACTTGTTACAACCCCATGGTGTGCCTTGTAGAGCAAAACTCCTTTGCCAGTTAAGGAGTAAATCAGATAAAAGTTCGGAGGAATATAACTTAATTCGGGAAAATTTTAATACCAAAATTATTTCAAAAATAATCCCGTAATTAACCACTAAAATCGGGAATTTTTCAGTATTCTGCGAAATATAGGTACGGAGGTCCGTAACAATTTCACTCTTACAGTCCGTTTAAATTCTCACTGAACTGAGTAGGGAGTTCACGTTTGATCGTATCGTGCTTAATAATCCATTTCTTAGGGAAATTCGAACTGTATATACGTCCTTAAAATTTTTTCGGTTCATGACCGGTACGTAGATCGCAGCTTATTAACAACTAGTCTCTCTCAAAAAAAGATCCTTCTGAAGTACCGAGAGATCATCTCATAAATGTCATAGCCTAAAAATATTTTTCGAACCCGTAAACTTATCGGAAAAGACGAGGGGTTACAGGCTGTTAGAGGTATATTGCCTAAAAAGTTGAGATATACTATTATACGGCTTTGTTTCTATTTCTATGCTATTTGTGGAAAAGTTATTGATCCATACAAATTAGATGAATTGGAAAATGGTATTACTGTTACATTGTGTCAGCTAGAGATGTATTTTCCACCTTCATTTTTTGATATCATGGTTCATTTGGTTGTACATTTGGTGAGAGAGATAAGACAGTGCGGCCCTGCCTATTTGAGGTGGATGTACCCATTTGAACGATACATGAAAGTGTTAAAAGGTTATGTGAGGAACCGATATAGACCAGAAGCCTCTATTGTTGAAAGTTATATTGCTGAGGAGGTTACTGAATTTTGTACTGAATACTTGGCGAGGGTAGAAGCTATTGGTGTTTCTAAGTATCGACATGAAGGAAGAATTGCTGGGAAAGGTACTCGAGGAACCAATGTGCAAGATATGCCTCGTAAAGATGTTGAGCAAGCGCATTTGTATATCTTGCACAATACAAGTGAAGTTGAGCCATATTTAGATGAACATAAGTGTAACACCCCAATTTTCACATCTGGGATTTATTACAAAATCCTAATATTACAATACATTGCGGAAGCGTCTAACCAGTAGAAAACTGGGTGTTACCGCCACGCTCAGGTATCTTTTCTATACCCAAACGTTAAGGCTAAACTTACAACCTCAAATAACCACATCAACATCCAAAAGTGTATATATATGGAACTAATCCTCCAAGGTTGTCTATTCTAGGATAGAGTAATCTTCAACCTCGACTCGCATCCTATTCAGAGCTCATCGGCCACAAGGGCCCACGCTAGACTGCATCTAATAAAGGACACAATGAAGTGTAGTTAGCGCGACGGCTAAGTAAGGAAATCCATTGTCACTCAAAAGTAAACAAAGGTTTCGAAAATATAATCATTTGTAAGTTGTAAAATTTACCCACGAGTTATAGCTCTACCTGCAATCAGGTTATCAATGATAGATAATATATCATAAGGTGTAAAGCTGACTCAACACGTAAACTTTTCTCATATAAAGGTACCGTCATCATTGCCACTTAAAACACATTTTTCTGTTTTTCAGACAAGCTTGTAAAATATTTTGTTTCCAGTAGTTCCCTCATTTTAACTCAAAAGGAGGTTCAACAGCACATTTCCGTGCTCAAAATTCGTCACATTTTGGATAAAATCATTTCCTTCTCAAATCGTTACAGAGTAACTCTTTTCTCATCCTTAAAACCTCCTTAGTTTCTTCTTAGTAAGCGTGAGGCCTTTGGAGCATTCTCATAACTCCCACTCTGACCACTTGGATCATCGAACTCGGGGTCAGTGGTCATCACCCGGTCTAATACTGATCCCTTGGACGCCAGGTTCGTTAAAACGACACCTGCCCGGATAACATAACGACGAATAGACTTCGCCCTGCAGTATGAATGAATCATACAATATACCATAACGACCACTGGGCAACAGCACTTAAAGCCACCCGTGGGTCAATCAAGGTCCTCCTCAACTCGCTTTAGAAACTAAGGGTTTGAAAACATGATTCTTCCTTCCGTTTTTCTTTCTCAAATCATTTCTTTTGGACATATTTCTCAAAAAGTCCAATAGTTGAAATCGGCTATCTCATCAGCCCAAGAAGCATTTTCAAAATACTCTTAGTACCCGCAGGCTTTTCAAATATCATTTTCTCATCTTTCTCACTTAAGGTACTCACTCATTAAAAGTGGTATTTTCCTCAAAAATAAGGTTTTGACAACCTGTTTACCAAAATAGCATACGTTCTTTCGACGTAAGTTTTATAAACATTTTTATTTACTCACAGGCTTTCCAACACAATTCCCCAAGTCACAAGAGTTGTACTTATCTCTTAACAACAATATTTTCTTCTAAGGTAATGCACATAAATTTTTCTCCAAGTCAATAAATATAATGAACACAAATAATAATATTCGAGCCTTTCAAAATTCACCCGGTTGCTCGTAGGCCTTCAAAACATCACAATACTCGGGATTAAAAACATCGTGAGAAAGTTTGGTCAAGGACAAGTCGAAAACGAGTCCGCGTTGCGCGGACTCGCGGCTGGCCGCACCAGCGGACGCCCGGCGGACGCGGCGTCCGGACCGCGTCCGCTGGTTCGGCATTTCTTGCCGAAGTCTGGACGCCCACGGCGCGTCCGTGCCTGCGTACAGCCTCTCGGCCAAGGCGTCGAACCAAGTTTCGCGTTGGGCGCGCGGTGGACGCACGGTGGACGCGCGTCCACTGTCGCGTCCACCCCAAATCTGCCAGAAAATTTCTTGCGCAGTCCGAAAGATTGAGCCGGTAAAAATAGTTCCCGAACTCTTTTTTCACTTGAAAGTTTTATGGTAGAACCCCAACTTATAGTACTTAATGTCCATAAAAAGTTTTGGTCACCTAGGTTCACGAATTAACACAGAAAATTCCATCTTTGCCCTTGGCAGTGTGCTGTCTCTCTCTCTGGACCAGTTTTGGAAAAATACTCAAAAACCATACTTATACTACTCCGATCATTATGAAATTTTATATGCGGGTTCTAGACTTATAGATCTACATGTCCAAAAAAATTTGGATCAAAATACCTTACCAATTTTTCCCAATAATTTTCGGAAGTCACTGCCAGAGACTAGCTTGATTTTATTTAAATATTTTCACAAGTATAAGTCTATATGGGCATAAATACAACATATACATGCATAAAATAGCTATGAACATGCATAACAAATTTATCAAAAATCAAAGCAAGGATTTTTGAGCCAACTTTTAGATCTATAACATAGCACATAATTTTCATGTGAAAATTCATAATCATATAATTTCCTAGCAATTGTCTACTTTCAAGTGATTGAGCCAACTTAAGGGATTCCTTACCTTTGTAGAAACCTTTAAAAACCGTACTAGTTGATGGTGTTTTCCTTGGATTCCTTCACCAAAGATCCTAAGAAAACACCATAATATAATGTTTCCATAAATCTTAAGTTCAAGCTTAAGTCTTAGAAGGGATTGATCCGAACAAAACCGAAGTTCTTACCTAGAGTTGAGCTCTTGGAATTGAAGAAATGCCTAAGGTGTTCTTGGATCACAAAGTGGAAGACTTAAGCAAATTTTTCCTCTTCTTCCTAGTGTGTAATTTCGAAAATGAGAGAGAGTAGGAGAGAGATGAGTGTGATCTTGTTTGATATTGTTCTTGAAGACCAAGCAATCAAGTACAAAGCCTCCATACCTCATTAATGTTACATTAAATGGCCAAATCTTAGTCTAGGATTGGATTTGCCACATGTCATCACCCCATGGATCCCTTATGAAGACATTAATTTAATTGGCCAGTTTGTGCTTAAATCAGATGAATGTTCGGAGGATTATAACTTACAGTCCATTTAGAATTTCCCTTGAACTAATTCAAAATTCAGGCTTAATCGTATGATACTTAATAATCCCAATTCTGGAAAATTCGAATTGAATCTACGTCCTTAAAATTTCCTCGGTTCGTAACCGATACGTAGTTCGTAGCTTATCGATAACTAATCCTGAAGAGAAAAATTGTTTCGAGCACCAAACAGTCTTCCCTTAAATGTCATAACTTAAAAAAAAATTATATCGCTATTCTCGAATCTTAACTTTGTCGTAAAATCCGAGGGGTTACAATAAGGCCTTGATTAAAGAGAAAAATCCAAGAAGGACAGACATGTGGATTGTGAGCGAACATAATCGTAATTTTATTAGTTGGTTCAAAAGTAAAGTTCTTAAAGATAAAAATGTTTCTGAAACTGTACGATGGTTAGCTCATGGGCCTAGTATGCAAGTCATATGTTATACTGGATATGATATTAATGGGTTTTCTTTTTATACAAAAGAGCAAGATGATATGAGCACTATGCAAAACAGTGGAGTTTCTTTAGCTGCAAATTCAATGCATTTCAGTAGTTCGAAAGATAAAAATCCTGTGATTGCAGAGTTGTCATATTATGGTGTGATTGAAGAGATATGGGAGGTTGATTATATTCAGTTCAGGGTGTCAATGTTCCGATGTAAATGGCTAGATAGTAAACACGGTGGGAAAGCTGATGAGTTAGGATTTACACTTGTAGATCTGAACAGAGAAGGTCACAAAAATGAGCAATTCATTTTGACATCCCAAGCAAAACAAGTATTTTATGTTACTGATCCTTGTGATAAAAAATGGTCAATTGTCCTTCATGGAAATAAACAAATTACTGGTGATTTGAATGAAGATGTTAGTTTTGATATTGAGGAAATCCCACCATTTTCTTTAAGTTTATTGCCAGTCAGTGTGGATAATGAGATAGATGAAGTGCATGCATCACGGGATGATCATCATGAAGGGATATGGGAGCATTGATATTACTTTAATACTTTTAACTTGTTCTTGTGTTTACACTATCTAAATATTTATATTTATGCATACTATTTTGTGTTGTCATTTACTAATAATTTCTTGGGTAAACAGACATATGGATTCATCAGATGATCCCACTAATGATAGTACCACCCAAGATACTAATACCGCTGCTAAGAAAAAGAGGGGTGCCACTCGACTGAATAAATTAATTTTACAGAGTGCTACTGTCGAAAATAAGAAGGTGGTTGAATTTGAAGGACTGGAGCCAGTTGGAAAAAATAGGCATGAATTCAAAAGTTATGTTGCATTGATAGGACAGAGCAAAATTCCTATCTAATTAATAAATTGTTTTCAGATTTAAAAAAAAATAAAAATGAAATAAATATGCTACGGCGTTGGTTGTTTTTATTAAAAGCCCACGGGATACGCGAAGAACAAATCTGGAACACAAAAATACTTCACTCCACCAGCGACGCGAAGAACAGATCTGCAACGTCCATCCGCGACAGCCACCGCCCTTCGCACTCCGCCACCGCCCTCCGCACTCCGCCACCGCCAACAGATCTGGAACGGCAACGCCCTCCGCGACAGCCACCGCCCTCCGCACTCCGCCACCGCCACCGCGACCCTGGACTGCCCAGGTGATTTTAATTTTTGGTACGCTGTGTACTGCTTGGTTTAATTTTTGATTTTCTGGATTTGGATTGTATAGCTTTCAGTCTAATTGTTGTTGTCTTTACAATTCTGTGTTTAGCGACTCATCTCGTAATCTTTCAATTAGAACAGCAGCCATCGCAATGTGGTATTAATACCGTCAATAGTAAATGTTGGTACAAAAATTATTGTGTTTATGTAATTGGCATATATTGATCCATGAAAGGAAGAAATATTTTTGATGCATGCATACATGTGTGGCACAAAAGAAGAGAAGAAGAAATATACATGCAAGGATGGATATGCGGCACAAAATGAAATGAAATAGGAAAATGCAATGCATGGATATGAAAAAATGAGTGGAGCATATGAAGAATGGTTGATGAATCTGGCAAGTGGCAAATCAAAGTTTATTCCTAAAAATTTGTGTGAACCAGATTATTTCCCTCTCCCACATTCATGCATAGTGTCTGAACATGGGATGGAAATTCCTAAAAACAAGGTTCTAAAAATACTATAAAAGGGGAGCCTTGTAATGAGATCAAAGTGAAGTTTCAGGGAGTAACAATTCAAGAGTCAGTGACTACACAAAAGAAGCTTCAAATGTTCGGGTCTAGAAACGAGTACTAAATTTGGAGAAGCAGCTCCGCGCAGTACTAGTACACCTCGTGTCGAAATCCAGGTTGACATACAATTTGTGTAATTGATAGATTAGCTCAAATTGTATTTAAAATTTTCTTACTGAGTTATTGTATAAGGTTGGCGTTAAAATAGGTGGTAGGCCTAGTTTTGTAACTCGGTTGAACCTTGTACTTGTAAAAACCAGCGGGTTGATCTAGTGGAAAATTTTGGGCGTGGCCCCGCAGATTAGGAGTGTTCTCCGAACTGCGTTATTAAATATTTGGTGTACTTATTTGGTGCGTTCATTTTTTACATTATATCTATTAGGAGTATTATCACGAGTAATTGTCTCTTACCTAATTCCCTAGTTAAATATAGTGTTTATTCGTTGGTATTCTGCATTACATACTTACAATTGGTATCAGAGCGTGTGTCGCTTAATTTGCTAGCGAGATCCTAGGGATCCTCGAGGAATTGTTTTGCAGGATGGAAGAAGGTGCATCCATTACACGACCTCCACTGTTAAAGGGAGTCAGTAATTATGCCTACTGGAAGGCTAGAATGAAAGCCTTTGTGAAATCTTTGGACGAGGAATGTTGGGATGCCATTGAAAATGCATGGACTCCGCCCATGATGACGGTCGAGAACGAAGAGAAGAAAAAACCCCTTAGTCAGTGGACATCAGAAGAAAAGAAACGCTCACAAGCAAACAATAGGGCTATGAATGTTATTCATAGCGCACTTGGACAAGATCAATTTGTATTGATCTCAGCCACGGATATTGCAAAAGTTGCTTGGGATGCACTGATGAATCATTACGAAGGTACAGGATCCGTCAGAGTCTCAAAACTACAATTGCTCATGACCAAGTATGAAAATCTGAGGATGGAAGAAATTGAAACAGTATCTGAGTTCAGTGCTAGGGTAAAAAATCTGATAAACAACGCACAAAACTTGGGTGAACCATTTGAGGAAGAAAAAGTGGTTCGAAAAGTTTTGAGATCCTTACCCCCGAGGTTCAAAATGCAAGTTGTTGCTATAAAGCAATCAACAGATCTAAAAACTCTAACGTTAGATGCTTTAATGGGAAATTTGCAGACTTTTGAATTGGAAATGGAGGAGGAAGATAGGTACCTAAACAAGGACAACAAAGGGGTTGCATTTGACGCTATGGTACCTGCAAGAGCTGACTCCGATACAGAAATGAACGATGTCATGGTCATGCTGTCTAAGAAGTTTGGAAAAATGCTCAGAAAAGCTAAAGGACAAGGAAAGCTGAAACCAAACAACAAAGGACCTGGAACTGGAAATACTCAAAGACCGAGAGGTCAAAATCAAGATTTCAAGTCCAAGGGCGTTCAGTGTTATGAATGTGGTGGTTATGGACATATTGCTGCAGATTGTGGAAACAACAAAGGTAAGAAATCGTACACACTTACCTGGAGTGATTCTGACGATTCTGACAATGGTGAACCAGCAGAACCACAGACAGGAAACTTTGTTGCATTCCATGGAAATATGTACCACCCTAATGACGTTGAAGAGCGTGCAAACTACGAGAAGTTCTTCAAAATTCCAGATTTTGTAGACGATAGTGAAGTAACAAGAGACTCAAATCAGGTGCAGCCTATCACACAAGAGGTAGCCGAGGAGATACAGACCGACGATGAGGATGTTGACCTTGCAGAAGCTTATGAAGAGCTGTACAAAAACTGGTACAAGGTAAGTAAGCTGAATCTTAAGTTAATTAAGAATGTTGAGTCTCTAGAATTGGAAAATTCAGCCCTAAAAACCTCTGTAGAAGAACTTAAGATTGATTTAGATACAAAGGTTTCAAATGAACAACACCTGCAAAAAGAAAACTCAGCACTAAAAACATCAGTAGAAAAACTTAAGACTGATTTAGATACGAAAGTTTCAAATGAACTATACCTGCAAAAGGAATTGGAAAGTTTCAAAAAACGTGTGAGAATGTTAAACACAGGGACCAATAGTCTAAATGAAATTCTTCAGTCACGAGGGAACAACCATAACAAAGCAGTGTTGGGAAACATTCAAATAGAATACTAGCATTCCCTTAATTTGAGGATTAATTAATGTGGTTGTTGCTCTCAATGCCACATTCCCACATTTCCTTAATTTGTGGATTTTGTGTGGTTCACATGAAAGGGAGTACTAGTAGCTCTATGTATAAATGGTGATCTCCCATTCAGTATAGAAACACCAAAAAATCATATCTTCTCCCTCCTCCTTTAATTCTTATATCTTCTGTCTGAGCAATTTGAGGGTTCACCTGGGTTATAGTTGGTGTAAACATAGCCCAGTTAGTCTGTGTAACCGGTCGAAAGCGTGCCGGGATTCTTAACTACACCGTTACCGGGCAAATAACGCTTTTAAGGCAGTGTTATTGTAACACGGCACAGACTCCAAATTCTGCTTTAGTTGTTCCCTTTCCTAAAAGAGGTTGACGTTGTCATTATTTCCCAACAGTTAAAAGCGTTATTTTGGCAATAGTCAACCTTTCGATACGATTGCTCCCTCTGTCATACCCGATTTATACTACTACTTGTAATGGGGTTGGCTACTGAAGATCAGAAGAGGAAGCTGGCCGGAACAGCATTGCAAAAATGACAATGTGTAACTTATTGCTGGAGTTTAACCTGCCGTTCTCGGTCGCCGTAGAAGCTTCGGCGGCCATGTGATTCGAACTGTCGCTGTTGACCGAAGTTCTTCTTCTACAACGTGGAGTCCTAGTTGCTGTTGCATTTTGTATGACCTTTTAATCACCAAAAGGTCATGTGACGTGAACTACGTGCAAAGCTAAGTATCATAAATTATATCATTAATTTATATATATATGAATTATATGATATGCACATGAAGTATGAATGCATAATTATAGGTATTCAACCAAGCACCTTGTGCTCAAATGGCATGTAGTGACTTTCCCATATGGAAGGTCATGAGATCGAGCCTTAGTAGAGGCGTTATTGACTAATTATTTTATGGTTCATGTAATGAACTCTTAAGAATTATTCATTAATTGCCTGCATGGGTAGACTCGTCAGGTATGATTTGTCTATTAAATCATACATTAATCTTATTTATAATTGGTAGTCAATAAAAATGAATGATCAAAGAGTTTTGTCAAACGTGATAAGCCTATATCAAAACTCTTCACCTTGTGTTGGTAGCATGGATATGTCATTATTCTTGAATACTCTGTCTAGGAAGGTGGTTTTTAAGTAAACCTCGGTTTCACCACTCGACCTGGGAGTTTTTAAGAAGTAGGGTGTTGGTCATGCAGGCTAGTTAAAGTGCTACTTGACTCTCACCTGAAATGAGATTGGCTTTTACATGCTATCGAAACTTTGTAATAGGCATTGCTTAAGTTGGCTTATACTACCTTTTTGTTAAGAAAGAGTACTATGTATTCTCTTGAGAATATTTTTTTTTTTTGGATGTGTACTGATTTGCATTATTCCAATGCTATATATAAGTTATGTAGTGAAGGGAAAATTGTGAATAGCATAACCTTGAATGCTAAAGTTATAGATGTTAAATTTCATCAAAATTTATGTAGATAAACCTTTCTCTAATAAATGCCAGTTTGCATATAATCTTTGAGTATGAGATCTACTTTTCAAGAAAGCACGTGAAATTTGTGATTATGTTGTTCAACTTGAAGCAACATGCAACATGCAAACAATATTATCTTCGTGGCTTACTGGTAATGAGTGTATTTGTATATATGATTTAAAATATTGATTGGGAGATCCTGAAGATCCAGGATTCATTAATATATAGTGAAACCTTAGTGGTTTAAGGTAACTAAGTTGGTTGAAATATATTTCACTATTGAGAGTGAATTAACCAAGTGCAGGGCGCTATAAAGATTGCATAGGTGCCAATGTTGGGCACCAAAGATCAATCTGAGTAAAATATCAAGTACTTTTGAGAAGAATACTTGTAATCGCTGCATTGTGGGGGTAATCGGCTCTTTATATTTCCTTTCTATAGGTTTCTTTACTTTACCGAGAATAATGGTAAAAGAGGATGTTTCATGTTAAACATGAAAATCTCTAGGGTATTATTTATGAGTTAATAAAATACTCGTAAAAGTGTACATAAGTTTGATGGAGTTGATCAACTTATGTTAATAGTGAAGACTAATTATGAGATTAGTCGTTAAATTGTAGATGGAATGCCTTAAATTCCAAGAGGTGATGAATTCATGGTGGATCCCACTTGTGTGGTCAAACGAAGCCATGGAAAGATTCACAAACTAGTACAGTAATTGGACATTCTAATGATCTAAGTACTAGTGAGGTTGAGCTACAGCTCTTAATGAATTTATAACCCTATGAGATGGGTGGTCCGATTGAGACGGACTTGATGAGTTCACCGCTTAATTATTGAGAGAGTGAGCACAAAATGCTCTTGATGATTTCACATCCCAATGTGGGTAGTCTATATTGAGATAGGCTTTAAGAAATCACCTACTTAAGTGAAAAAAAGGTTAACTCCCTTTTTCTGAAAGATAATGAGCTATCTTTCTAGAGCACTCATTGGCCTCTGGATGTCCAATTGAGTAAAAGTATATAAGAAGCATGATGTTCCTATTGAACTATAAGATTTATGTCTTTAACTACTCTGTAGCCTTGGTGGTCTATATTGAGATAGACTTGACAAAGCTAAAGGTCTATATTGAGATAGACTTGACAGAGCTAAATGTCTATATTGAGATAGACTTGACAGAGTTAAAGGTCTATATTGAGATAGATCTGACATGGTTAAAATGTATATGTTGAGATAGACTT
>CP025655.1:12820655-12840388 GCA_003576665.1 Ipomoea trifida | reverse complement strand
GATGGAAATTCCTAAAAACAAGGTTCTAAAAATACTATAAAAGGGGAGCCTTGTAATGAGATCAAAGTGAAGTTTCAGGGAGTAACAATTCAAGAGTCAGTGACTACACAAAAGAAGCTTCAAATGTTTGGGTCTAGAAACGAGTACTAAATTTGGAGAAGCAGCTCCGCGCAGTACTAGTACACCTCGTGTCGAAATCCAGGTTGACATACAATTTGTGTAATTGATAGATTAGCTCAAATTGTATTTAAAATTTTCTTACTGAGTTATTGTATAAGGTTGGCGTTAAAATAGGTGGTAGGCCTAGTTTTGTAACTCGGTTGAACCTTGTACTTGTAAAAACCAGCGGGTTGATCTAGTGGAAAATTTTGGGCGTGGCCCCGCAGATTAGGAGTGTTCTCCGAACTGCGTTATTAAATATTTTGTGTACTTATTTGGTGCGTTCATTTTTTACATTATATCTATTAGGAGTATTATCAAGAGTAATTGTCTCTTACCTAATTCCCTAGTTAAATATAGTGTTTATTCGTTGGTATTCTGCATTACATACTTACAATAAATTTATAAAAAAGAATGTTGGATAATTAATATTTATATGCATTTTTTTTCTAGTGGTGATGGCTTATGTGAATAAGTATATTAAACATTATTTTTCAACAACATTTTAAAGAAAGAAGAAAATGATGAGGGCAAAGTTTCATATGTTGCACAGGTTTCCCTGCTTTGCTAAATTGTGCTGAGTGATTGGCTGCATCTCTTTAGATACTTTCTTGTATGTTTGGTCATTGATGTGGCACGCAAATTGTCAACTTGAAACAAACTGTCTGGTTTTAAATTTTAACTAAACAAAGCCTTAAGAACCATCAGTCAAATTCCTTTTGGCTTCTTCATTATATTTTGCAAGCTTCTTGTGCTTATGACATTTTCATCCTCAGTGGTGATTCCTATGGTGCTATCATCTATCATCTTTCTTGCTTTCATGCTCATTTTTTGTGGGTTGGGGGTTGTTCTGATTTCTGAATATATTAATTTCCTACATTGCCTAACATCATACCCGCTGTTTATCCATATATGCCCTTTCTAACTCTGAAATCAAGTTAACAGGTTCTTGCTATTCGGTGGGTTTGCGTGATAATCATATGTGTGTTGAGAACTCAATGAAGAGCTACTGTCCCATATGCTATGAGGTTCAAACCTATACATTTATTTTTCTATCTTGGGGTACAAAACTTATTTTCTAAGAGTGAATCTGTCGTCTGCTGCCAGTTTCTTTTTGAGTCGCTGAAAAGCACAATGATCATGAAGTGTGGACATACTATGCACATGGACTGCTATAGAGAGATGGTTCACCAAAATCAGTTAAGTCCAGTTCATAATTGTTGTCTTCCGTTCCTCTCTCTCAGCTAGTCAATCAGCAGGTATCTTATATCAGATTTGAGTACAGGTACAGATGTCCAATCTGCAGCAAGTCGGTGCTCAACATGTCCAGAACCTGGGAAAGATTGGAGGAGGAGGTACAATCTTTCTTTTGTGCTCTTTCTCGTGTGTCGTATGCTTCTTATATGTGGATGCTATACTTTATGGTTTATTTTGTAGATTCAAAGTACAGTGATGCCTGAGGAGTACTTCTATGAAGTAAGTTTCCCTTTGTGAGAAAATTCAAATGTGGGGCCTCGCCAACTGTTGTATAAACATCTCTCAATGTTAAACTTCACAGGTTCCAATCCTCTGCAACGACTGCAACAACACCAGTACTGCAAATTTTATGTCTTATATTAATAGGTCTTTGAAGACAACAAGCATAATAGGTGAACAGAAAGCAAGTCGTCAAGTAAAATGGATTACATGTTCGGTAAGTACATATATCTTATTGTTTTTTAATAATAAAATCTTAATTATATTAATTATTTCAAATGTAGTGTGCCATACAAAGAGAAGGTACCGAATGCGGATATTATGTGATGAAATTCATTTTGGAAATCATTTCATTGGGAACATGCAAAGGAATGAATAAGGCAATAAGTACTTTAATAAAATATCTTTCGATCTCCTTCATATTTTTTTAAAATACTAAGTTATTAATTCTTTTTATTCTCTTTTAAACTTTATAGCTTTTGGAGAGACAAGGAAGATTGCCATACAATCAAAAAGAAATTGATGAAGTTAGAGACATATGGTGCCAATATTTAGTTGATGAATGGATTGATAAATTACTTCTTTAGCTTGATGAATTGTGAGATTTATGTTAAATACTTGTTGTTTATTAGTGTTATTGAATTGTGAGATTTATGTTGAATATTCAATGTTTTATTAGTTATTGTAGTATACTTTATTAGTTTGATAAGTTGTGATGTTTATTAGCTTTGATTAATTGAGAACTTTATTAGTTTGATCAATAGTGAATTATAAATGTTAATTTGTTACACAGGTTCTGAAATTTATGTGTGAGTTGGAAATATACTGTACAGGTTTTAGGTAGATTCATAAAATAATTTTAATATTTAAAAAAAAATTATAAACGACGTCGGTTATTTCATATTAACCGACGTCGTTTATTATTTTTTAATTTTTTTTTAAATAAACAACGTCGGTTTTTGCAATAAAACCGACGTCGTTTCATATTTTTAAATTATTTTTTAAATAAACGACGTCGGTTTTTTTAAAAAAACCGACGTCGTTTCATATTTTTTAATTATTTTTTAAATAAACGACGTCGGTTTTGTTAAAAAACCGACGTCGTTTCTTATTTTTTATTTTTTTTTAAATAAACGACGTCGGTTTTGTCAAAAAACCGACGTCGTTTCTTATTTTAAAAAATAAAAAAATACATACGGCGTCGGTTTTGACAACCGACGCCGTATCATTTATATACAACGTCGGCCAGATCAACGTCGATTTTTAACCGACGTTAAAAGTGCTAAAAAACCGACGTTAAAGGTGTTTCCTGTAGTAGTGCATATAGTATTTATGTATACATATCTCTTATATTTATAGGTGTATGAAATCAACATTACATTCCAAAGGAAGGAAAACAAATCGTCAACCAAAATGGATTAATTGTTTGATAAGTATTTTATACATTTGTAAAACTACATATATTTCATAGTTTTTAATTAAATGAATTCTTAATTGTATTATAATTCAAATATATAGTGTGCCAAACAAGTTGGAGCTACCGAATGCGGGTATTATGTGATGAAGTACATGTTTAAAATTCTTTCCAAAGAAGCATACGAAGGAATGGATAAGGCAAGTAATTTAAGAAAATACATTTCTCATTCAAATTTTAAAAATACTAGATTAAATTAGCTTGCTAATTATTATTTATTACTTTTCAAAATTATTACAGATAGTGGAGAGAGTTGGTTCATTGAGCTACAATCAACAAGAGATTGATGAAATTAGAGACACATGGGCCAAGTACTTCATTGATGAATGGATTAATACATTGCATTAGTATGTGAAATAGTAATGTGATGTATTGCTTTTATTGCTTCGGTACAAAGTTTGGGATAATATTATGACTTGTATTAATTAATATAGATACTTTGATGAACTTCTATTTTTAATTATTATCAATTGTAATATTTAATGCTTTTATTAATTTTGATATTATAAATATAAATTGTACAGGTTTTGAATGTGATTGTGATTGCTATATATATTTGAGCAGGTTTTGGGTGTAAATAGAAAAATAAAATGAATATTTAAAAACAAAAAAATTACCCTACAACGTCGGCTAGTCTTATTAGCCGACGTTGTAGGTTAATTTTTTTGTTTTTAAATTACCTACAACGTCGGCTATTTGTAAATAGCCGACGTTGTAGGGTACCTACAACGTCGGCTATTTGTAATTAGCCGACGTTGTAGGGTATTTTAGTAGTTTTCGAATTACCTACGACGTCGGCTATTTGTAATTAGCCGACATTGTAGGTCTACAACGTCGGCTAATTACAAATAGCCGACGTTGTAGGGTATTTTTGTAGTTTTCAACTTACCTACAATGTCGGCTATTTGTAATTAGCCGACGTTGTAGGGTATTTTAGTAGTTTTCAACTTACCTACAACGTCGGGTATTTGTAATTAGCCGACGTTGTAGGGTACCTACAACGTCGGCTATCTACGACGTTGTAAGTGTACACATACAACGTCGTCTAAAAGTTAGCCGACGTTGTAAGTGTACACATACAACGTCGGCTAACTTTTAGCCGACGTTGTATGTGTACACTTAGAACGTCGACCAGATCAACGTCGGCATTTAGCCGATGTTAAAGGGTGTACTTAGCTGACGTTAAAAGGTTGTATATTCGGAATTGTGTTAATACCCAAAATTGTATTCGACTATAGTGGTTTTTCTCAATTTTGTCCTAAACGACTTTGGTCTCATAAAGTAGTCCCAGACTTTTGTGTTATCGCTCAAAATTGTCCTCCGTTAGTTAAGGTGTCAAATGAGTGTTAAGTACAGGGGCAAATTTGTCAATTCATGTTGAAGTCTTCTCTAAGTCAATGCGTAGAAACACGGCTTATTGTTCTAGATATCTAGAACAAGTTTAATTTTAGTTAATGCGTGTAAAACAAAAATAAATGAATAAATAATTAAATAGAAAGCTCCTTTCAATTGACATGAATTGACAAAATTGACATGAATTTCAATTGACTTCAACATGAATTGACAAAATTGCCCCCGTACTTAACACCCATTTGACACCTTAACTAACGGAGGACAATTTTGAGCGATAACACAAAAGTCTGGGACTACTTTATGAGACCAAAGTCGTTTAGGACAAAATTGAGAAAAACCACTATAGTCAAGGACAATTTTGAGTATTAACTCATTCGGAATTGCAAATGTTTGGTTGAGCTGAGCTTCCAAGGTTGGAGAGTGTTGAATGTTGAGATAAGAAATTACAAAAGAGTAGCCACCAAAATTTCATGCCTCTTAGATTTTCTGCGTTTGACCACTTTTCAGTTATTGCCTTAATTCATGTAGCGTATCATTTTCCCTTGGTTGCAAAAGAGTCGCCTTCAAATTTCGTGTGCGTAGGCTAGTTAGAATTTGTAGGAGTATAAAGAATTTCTTTTTATGGATTACGTAAATAGATTAGTTAATATCCTATACCTCATGGTTTCTAACCTTGTAATTTGTATTTCAATAACTTCTATTTGTTGGGCGGATTGATTTATTTGTTCAGTTTCTTCTCTTAGATTTGCTTCTATCTTTGTAATGTCTGTATTAGTTTCTTTTATTTCTTGGGAAAAATTATGGATTATTTTGTAATATTTTTCTTGATTCTTGTTGTGTATTTCCTTAAGAATTTCATGAGTCCTTTTTATTTCTACTAAGGCTTCTTTATTAATTTTTATTGCTCTATCAAGTGTTTTAATAAGTTTTCCTGCTCTAAATTTACTACTCATGATTTTAGTCTGGGTATTCTAAATTCTTGAATCTTGTTGTAATACGTGTTAATACTGCTCTTCTTTGTTCTGCTGCTAGTTTTTCAAGTTCTACTATCTTTTTATCTAGTTTGTTTAAATTATTTATTGTTTGTTTACATTTATCATAATGATAGTATTTTCCTGTCTTATTTTCACAAAATATATATTTAGTTCTATGGTAATTACCTACTTGATACCAATCTCTTTTCTCTTGCTCTAATTTATTTTTATTATTAATAATTTGATTCCATTCTTTAGTAAAATTATTAGGACTATTACTAGTTGAAGCTTCTCCATTATACTCCATATTAATATTTTCCAAGATCTTCTTAAACCTTAAAAAAGGTGGATAAGTTACTAATTATATCTAGTATACTCAAGAATTTAATAAAGCAAATAATATGAACAAACATTATAAGGAAAGCACAAATCATCTTGAAAGTAGACATCATTGAGTTTAAATATCTATAACCTCCCATCAATTTCTAAACAACATACCCCTTCAGATATTACTCTTAAAAATCATCAAACAAAGTCAGCTTAACTCTTACCTCGTATAGACGTCTCAAGTCACCGGATACTCAACCCTTCCTGCCCTTCTGCTCCCTTGACTGTTCACTCAACTACGGGATATAGGCTAGAAGCTGGGAGTCCTCCACGGATCTTCTTGATATTTTCACACAATTTATCAAGCTTTTGCCAACAGTTGTTTAATAATTTTTTCTAGAGTTTTTCTCTTCTAAGGGTAGTATGTTTATACTCTTGACAGTTGGTTATAGAAGAAAGAAAGTTTAGAAGGCCATAAGGAAACACAAGAACTTGAACTTAGTTGATAACTTTTCTGATAATTTTATTTCACAAAGAGGTTCCTTATATAGAATACCTCGTAGGAAACTTACAAAGTTTTTACAATTCCTAAAAGATAACTATTACAAGAAAACTCTTCAAACTTATCTAGCTAGTTACAAAAAGTCTTCAAACTAGTACACACTTAGTACAATAATACAAGATCTAAGTTATTACACCAAGTACAATAAGATAACTACTAAGTACAATAAGATAAGATCTAATAAAGGCTCTTTATTTTTGCTATCTTACATTTTTGTCTTTTTGCATTTTTGTCTTCTAGCTCCATTGTTGATAAGGGATTCTTTCTTGATCTTCTCTATGCCACCATCTGATAATAATATTTTGACACTGATTTTTGACTGAACTTCATTTCTTCTCTTGGGATTTTTTTTTTCTTTAATACTTGCTAATAATGATTAATACTCCTGAATTTTTTGCCAGGATAGATCTTCCTTGATAATTTTCTGCTAATACATCCATTGGACCAGATAATACGCCACTTGGGTCAGAGAACCTTGCTAATATTTTGGTGCCATAATACGCCATCACTAGGCCATGATAATATTTTGATATGTTAATACGCCCATTGGGCCAGAGAGCCGTTGGCTTACTGTAGTTTTTAGGCTACATTGGGCCAGCTAATAGCTAATAATTGATAATACACCTGATATTACATCAGGCCAGTTAATACTCCTTCAGAATGGATCTTCAGAACTTGGGCTCGCCTTGGCTGTGACCTGCTTT
The DNA here is from genome assembly GCA_003576665.1 of Ipomoea trifida. Lineage (NCBI taxonomy): Eukaryota > Viridiplantae > Streptophyta > Magnoliopsida > Solanales > Convolvulaceae > Ipomoea > Ipomoea trifida. Next base: position 12,833,359 of record CP025655.1, on the reverse strand, counting down.
TTCCTTTGCTCGATGACATTTGTATAATATTCGATAGTAACTAGATCATGCTTATGTTCTAAATTTTTTAATTTGTTATGCATTTCTATTAAATATGTGGGATCACTGGTTATTACTTCATAGTTATTATAGTATAATGTTATTATTTCTTCTACTTCTCCTCCTTTGCTATGTCCTACTACACAAGCTTTTTTATTTCTTAACATATCTTCAATTCTTGATTTTAATGTTACTATTCCCCATGCTCTCTTTTGGCTCATCCATTCTTTGAATTTATCTAGGGTACAGGGGATTTTCATATTGAGGCTATTATTATCTCCTTATATTGTAGTATTTTTTCTCATTTTAAATAGTTGACATATTACTATTGGTTTTCCTAAGAAGTCTGTAGATGCATCAAAAAATTGTATTCCAAAAGTTCCACTTCCAAATGTTTCCATCATTTTTAATAGTGAGTCTCCTATTATTGTTGGTAATTTGCTTATATTATACATGCTTTCATCTACTATTATTTTATCAATAAAACCATAAGTAAATAGTTTTTATACTGCTGTAGGGTTGGCTTCTTCGGTACATAAAAATCTAGGATATTTTGCTACTTTTCCTACTCTTAATATGGTATTATTAGACTTATATTCATAAAATTTATTAATAACTTCATAGGCTTCTATTACTTGAGAGGGGTACTTAATTTTTTCTGCCATGGTGAAAGGAATTTTAGTGGTGGAAGATTCTGGTTGGTTGATTAATTTTGATGAAAAAGTTTTTAGAGGTTCTAATACTGCTTGTACTGGTGAATTAATACTGGGTTCCTCTTTATATTCTCTTAATATAGTAATAAGTTCTGCACACTCTTCTAGAGTTTCTAATATTAATTCATGTTTTTTAATAATTTCTTCTATTGTTTTCTTCATTTTTTCACTGAAACTTCTACTACTTGACATTTTTGTACCTGCTCAAAAAATCAGCTAACACATTTTTAGTTCCTGATATAGGTTTAACAATAAAATCATAATAACAAAAGAAAGATTGTCAATATCTCCTTCTATTTAATTCTGGTAATGGATCTATTTTATTCATAATAAAGGCTCTAACTTGAGTATTATCTGTTCTTACTATGAATTTTACCGGTAATAGATGATAATGAAATCTTTTTATTCCTAACTTTACTACTAATACCTCTTTCTCATTTATATGATAATTTTGTTCATTAGGCTTCCATGTTCCTGATCCATATCCACATATTAAAGATTTTTCCTTGTCTATATCTTCTTTAGTATAAGCAACTAATACTGCTCCCCATCCTACATCACTAGCATTTGTATATAATTCTAGTTGATCATCTTTTTCTGGTAATCTTAATTTTGGTAGGGATTTTACTTTTTGTTTTATAGTTTTAATAGCATTAGTATGTTCCTCCTTCCATTCAAATATATTAGATTTTCTAATTAAATTTTGTAAGGGTTTTCTAAGTGTTGGTAAATCTTTAATATAATCTGATGCATAATTTACTATTCCTAAGAATTGTTGTACTTCTTTTTTATTATCTAGTTTTTCTTTAAAATCTTTTATTTTTGTTACTATGTGTTCTTGTAATTGTAATCCTTCTCCTGAGACTATGTATCCTAAATATTCAACTGTATTTTTAAATATCTCAGATTTCTTTTCAGATAATAATATTCCATGTTTTCTAACAGTTTTTATAAATTCATTCAAATGTTCTACATGATCTTTTAGAGTATTACTATATATTAAAATATCATCTACATATACTATACAAAATTCATTCAAAGGTCTAAAGACTTGATCCATTCTTCTTTGATATATTTGTGGTGCATTTTTTAATCCAAAGGGTAATACTTTCCATTCATGTTGTCCTTGAGGGGTACTAAAAGCTGTTAAAGGTTGAGCTTCCTTAGTAAGTTTTATTTGCCAAAATCCACTTTTACAGTCAAATTTACTAAACCATTTTTTACTAGCTATTCTGTTTATTAAATTTCTTTTATAAGGTAAAAAGTATCCATCAAATATTATTTTCTTGTTTAATTCTCTATAATCAATTACCATTCTAGCTTTTCCTCTTTTTTGTTCACTATGTTTTCTTACTAAAAAGGCAGGGCTACTATGTGGACTGCTACTTTCTTTAATTATTCCTAATTCTAATAATTCTTTTATCTGTATTTCAAATTCTTTTTGATCAGTTGGACTATATCTTATAGGTTTACTTCTTATAATATCATTTGGATTTATTAATTTTATATCGGCATATATTTTTTCTTTATCCCATAAGGTAATAGGGTTTTCTCCAAAGTTTATTTTTAATAGTTCTAAATATTTTTTCTTTAATTGTTCTAGATTATTATTTCTATCTATTTTAATGTTATATATTTTTAAAAAATGTATTGGTAGAATTCTTTTTAATATAATCCATTTATTACAGGGTGTTAATAAACTTAAAGTTTCATTATTTATTACTTGTGTTTTAAAAAAGTCTAAAAAGTTGTTTCCTAATAATAAAGGGTGTTTCATATTATTTTCTTGATATATTATTGGTATTTTAATCATTAATTTGTCTAATATAATTTTTACATCTTCAGCTACTACATCTAGTTCTTTATTATGTTCATTAAATCCTGAGACTTTTATTCTATGTCTATTTGATTTTTTCCATCTGTATGGTGCTATTATTTCTTTCTTAGCTAAACATATATCTGCTCCACTATCTATAAATATTTTTTGCATTCCCATCTTATTAGGTTTATATTCTACATATGCTTCTATATAAACTGCTACCATTTATAAAGTAAATAGTGATAATAATTTTCCATAATTTTGTCTTTTAGATCTTCTCCTAATTTTTCTTCTAATATTTTTTCTACTCTTTTTAACGTTATCATCTGCTCAATAAAGTTTCTTTCAATGTTTTTTATTCCTAATTGTAATAAAACTAACCATCCTTTATGAGTATTCATTATTCCGAACTTTCATCCTCACTACTCTCATTATTACTACATTCATTAATATTTTCTTCTTCTTCTGGTTCTGTTTCACTAATATAAAACACTTCATATTCATACCATTGATCATTTTGTTCTTGTATTTGTTCTAGATTCATTATAAATTCAGTAGTATTAATATATTTTATTCCTTTTTGTTTTAACTTAGGGCATTTATTAGCATAGTGTCCTTTTTCATTACAATTCCAACATCTACATTCGTAAGGTTTTTTATTTTTATTTTCTCCTTCTAATGGTTTTATATTTCTTCTTCTTTTTCTGAATTTTCTCTTATATCTAAATCTTCTTCTAGTTTCAGGGGTATTTCTATACTTTCTAAATTTTTTCCTTTTATATCTTCTATAAGGTTTATAATATGGCTTATAATAAGATTCATTATTTCTATTTTTCCTAAATTTCCTATACTTGTTAGAATATTTTCTTTTTCTTCTCTTATCTTTATAGTCCCTATCACATCCAAATATTAATCTTTTCTCTGTAAATCCACATATTTCTCTTAATCCTTTCCTCTTATCTTTTTTAATCTTTTGTTGTATCATATATTCTTCACATTTTCTCATTAAATATGACCTTAATACTCTAATTCTTTCTCCTAAGGTATTTTCTTTTGGTTCATATTGACTATATTCCTTAGTTATTTCTGTATTATATGGTGTTGGTAAATGATCATAATATAGTTGTTGATATGTTATACCTTCTGTAACACCCCAATTTTCACATCTGGGATTTATTACAAAATCCTAATAATACAACACGTTGCGGAAGCGTCTAACTAGCAGAAAACTGGGTGTTACCGCCACGCTTAGGTATCTCTCCTATACCCAAACGTTAAGGCTAAACTTACAACCTCAAATAACCATGTCAATATCCAAAAGTGTACATATGGAACTAATCCTCCAAGGGTGTCTATTCTAGGATAGAGTAGTCTTCAACCTCGACTCCCATCCTATTCAGAGCTCATCGGCCACAGGGGCCCACGCTAGACTGCATCTAATAAATGACACAGTGAAGTGTAGTTAGCGCGACGGCTAAGTAAGGATATCCATGGTCACTCGAAAACAAACAAAGGTTTTCGAAACCACAATTAGTAATACAATAAGGTAAAGTAAACGTTACCCAGAAATCGCAGTCTACCTGCAAGCAGTCTAACAACAAGCAATTTCACATTATGTCAGTAATTTCGGCACATAACACAGCCATTAATTCACCCGTGGGGTACGCAACGCCCACACAACTATTAGGATACCCGACAATTAGTTCTCACACATCACCCGTGGGGTACGCAACTCCCACCTTTAATTCTCACATGGAGTACACGACACATCCATCATTAATTCACACGTGGGGTACATAACACATCCACGTCTTATTCACATGTGGGTTACTCAACACATCCACATTTAATTCACACGTGGGGTACATAACACATCCACGTCTTATTCACATGTGGGGTACTCAACACATCCACATTTAATTCACACGTGGGGTACTCAACACATCCACGTTTAATCCACACGTGGGGTACTTAACACATCCACGTTTACTCCACACGTGGGGTACTTAACACATCCACGTTTAATCCATTATCACATGACTCCACAGTTAATATAATTGCTCAAGTATATTTCCCAAACCCACATACTTAGTGTTAATCACATTACAAAAAGTCAAGTATAGAGTCACAATGATTTTCAAAACACAATTAATTTTCAGGTTAGTAAAATGCACAAAAATAATATTTTGTCTTCAAAATATTCATCCGGATGCCCGTAGGCTTTCAAAACATCACTACACTCAAGATTAAAAACATCGGGGAAAAACCGGGTCACAAACAAGTCAAAAACGAGTCCGCGTCACGCGGACTCGCGACTGGCCGCAGCTGCGGACACACAGCGGACGCGTGCGTCCGTGCCCGCGTCCGGCCTTTCGGCCGTGACGCCATAAATCTGGTCGACGATGGACGCGCCGCGTCCACCCCAAATTTGCCAGAAAATTTCTGGCGCAGTCCGAAAGATTGAGCCGGTAAAAATAGTTCCCGAACTCTTTTTCACTTGAAATTTTTATGGTAGAACCCCAACTTATAGTACTTGATGTCCATAAAAAGTTTTGGTCGTTTTGATCCGCGAATAAACCCAGAAAATTCCATTTTTGCCCTTGGCAGTGTGCTGTTTTTCTCTCTGGACCAGTTTTAGAAAAATATGCGAAAACCATACTTATACTACTCCGATCATTATGAAATTTTATATGTAGGTTCTACACTTATAGAACTACATTTCCAAAAAATAGGATCAAAATACCTTACCAATTTTTCCCAATAAATCACGGAAGTTACTGCCAGAGACTATCCTTATTTCTTTTCACTATTTTCACAAGTATAAGCATTTATGGACTTCATACAACATATACATGCATAAAAATAGCTATGAACATGCATAACAAATTTACCAAAAATCAAAGTAAAGATTTTTGAGCCAACTTTTAGATCTATAACATAGCACATAATTTTCATGTAAAAATTCCTAATCATATAATTTCCTAGCATTTGTCTATCTCCAAGTGATTGAACCAACTTAAGGGATTCCTTACCTTTGTAGAAACCTTTAAACCGTACTTAGTTGATGGTGCCTTCCTTGGGTTCCTTCACCAAAGATCCTAATAAAACACCATAATATAATGTTTCCATAAATCTTAAGTTCAAGCTTAAGTCTTAGAAGGGATTGATCCGAACAAAACCGAAGTTCTTACCTAGAGTTGAGCTCTTGGAATTGAAGAAATGCCTAAGGTGTTCTTGGATCACAAAGTGGAAGACTAAGCTTTTCTTTCTTCTTCTTTTTCCTTATGATTTTCGAACTTAGGGGATATGAGAGAGGGGATGATGGTGAGTTTTGCTTGAAGACCAAGAAATCAAGTGCAATTGCACCATGCCTCATTAAAGCTCTCATTAAATGATCAAATCTTAGTCTAGGATTTGCTTTGCCACTTGTCATCACTCATCACCCCATGAAGTCCTTAAGAAGATCTTAAATTAATTGGCCAGTTTATGCTTAAATCAGATGAATGTTCGGAGGATTATAACTTAATTCGGGAAAATTCTAATACCAAAATTATCGTAAAAATATTCCCGTCGCAAATCACCAATTTTGGGAATTTTCCGGTATTCCGCTAAATCTAGGTTCAGAGTCCGTAACAATTTATCCCTTACAGTCCATTTAAAAATTTCCTTGAACTAACTAGAAATTCAGGCTTAATCGTATGATACTTAATAATCCAATTCTAGGAAAATTCGAATCAAATCTATATCCTTATAATTTTCTCGGTTCGTGACCGGTACGTAGTTCGCAGCTTATCGATAACTAATCCTTAAAAAAAAATTATTTCGAGCACCGAATCGTCTTCTTTTAAATGTCATAGCTTAAAAAAATTATATCGTTATTCTCGAATTTTAACTATGCCGTAAAAATCGAGGGGTTACACCTTCTTCTTGGGAAAATCTTGCTTCATAAAAGAATTTACTAAAACTTATAGTATATTCTGGTAATTTACTAATTTTACAACATTTCATATTATTTAAATTCATTATTATTTCGATTTTTCTTTCTGCTATTACTTTTTCTTGTGATACAAACCATCTTTCTCCTAAAAATTCTCTTTTTAATACTATATCAAATATTGATAACATAGATTTCCAATCTGTAGCATAACTAGGTGCTTGTGCTCTAAATTGAACTGTTATAGATTCAAACCAAAATCCTACTTTTCCTATTAAAGTTTTTGATATTAAGTCATAAACATAATCAAGATCTGCAGTGTAATTTGAGTTCATTTGTGCTATAAACATTCCTAAATTCCAGTCATGTATTCTTCTATTAATTTCTTGTTCATCATAAACATTATCTAAGTCTAGAAAATATCCATTTAAATTTACTCCTTGACTCATAGATCCTACAAAATCTTTAAATTCAGATTGTTGTCCTATTGGTATGTGGTCTAGTAGTCTTGTTTTTCTTTTGCTAATTAATTCTAAGTTTGGGTCTACTAGTTCTTCTTCAGGATAATCATTAGCATCTTCATTTATTATATATTCTGTTTCGGCATCAGTTTCTATATTATTATTGTTTTGGTCAAACTCTTCTTCTATATCGCTTGTTGGTTCTTCTTCGATTATAGCATTGACTGATTTCATTTTCTTAGTACTTCTATAATTTGATCATTTTCTTTAACTATTTCTGTATCATCATCTTCTTCTTCTTCTTCTACTAATCCTTCTATGTATCCTACTATTTTTAAATCTTTCTCATTATTTTCTATTTCTTTTCTACTATCATTACTACAAGTATCTACACTACTAGTATCACTTCTTATCTTATCTTTTCCTTTTAGTTTTTTCATAGAATTTCTTAAATCTTCTACTTCTAGTCTTAAATTTTCCATTTCTTGTTTCATTTGCTTTAATTCTAATTTAGTATCTTTTAATTCTTTTTTAGTGTCATAATAACTATGTTTATATTTCTTATATTTGTCTATCCATTCTTTACTAGAATTTTTTATTAACTTAATATTTTCCTTTTTTAATTCTTCTATTTGATGTGCTTGTTTTTCTATTTTTAATAACAAAAATTCTGTATATTCTGTTTTTTCTATAAATACTTCTCTTTTTTCTTTTTGATTTATTTTTTCGGTCATTTTAGATTCTTGTTTTATTGGTTCATATTTGTATCTCTCTTTATCTAGTATTTCTTTTCCATATTTTGCGAGAAAGGTTGCTATACTATTTTCTTCCATGATTCTAAAATTTTCCTCTTTTACTTAATAAATCTAATTTGTCTATAGTTTGTTTTACGGGTTGTGTTAATTGAGGTTTCATCTTACTTATATCTATCATAATTGGTTCTTTAGTTCTTCTCCAAGCATCTATAGGTACTATTTCTGGTTTTTCTTCTAATTCTAAGGTCAATTGTTTCTTTATTTACTCCTGAACTTTCTATTCTTTCTTCAATTTTTTGCTTTTGTTTATCTTTATTTTCTAATAAATCTATCTTTTCTAATATCATTTTAAAAGTTGGTAATTCTGATATATTCCATAATTTAGTCAATTCTTCTTTTACAATTTCTTGTATATTTAATTATTGTATTTTGCATTGATTTTCTTTAATTTCAGTTAATAATTTTATTATATTTTCAAGTTGTTCTTTTATTATTATTTCATTCCATATTTGATCTATTTTATCACTTAAGTCTATCTTATTCATTTTTATATACTCTTTTTCTCCATCCTCCTTCAAGTATTATCCATTCTTTTCTTGGCTCCTTCATTATTTCTTTTAATACCTTTATTTCATTTTCTACTTCCTCTAATTTTGATATATATTCTATATATTTTAATTGTGAAACTATTAAATTTTCCTCTATTATGTTCTTTATTTGTTTTAATTCTTTTTCCTTTTTAATCTATTTCTTTTGATATATTCATATTCTATTTATAAATCTAATTTTTCCTTGATCATTGATTTCAATTCCTTCATTTGTTATTTTATATCTTATAGTGCTTAAAAAATCATTTCCTAGTAGTAATTCATAAGGGCTATCGTATTCTAGTACTCCTATATTAATATTATATTCTAAATCCATTTATTTTAAATTTTAAAACTATTGACTTAGTTACTATTATTTCTCTTTCATCATTTGGATAATTATATATTTGAGGTTCAATTGTAATACATTCTTTTTCATTGATCTTACTTATATGGACAAAACTATTACTAGTATCCGTAGTTATTACTGCTATTCCTTCTGTTACAATCATTCTATTAAATATTGTTACTTTTATTTTTAATCTATCTAGTCTTTCATGCTGTTTATTTATTAAATCTAATTTTTTGGGTATAAATTGTCTAATTCCTGATTCCATTGGTCTTGATATAATTTGTTTTTGAAAACTTAGCTTAGACCCTTCTACTAATGGTATTAATTTTGATATTGGTGTTAGTCTTCTATTTTCAAAATCCATACATATATCTTCTGGTATTGTAATTCTAGAGTTGTGTTTATGTTCTATAGGTTCTAAAATATCTTGGTATAGTTTGGGTACTATTATTTCCATTTCCTGTTGTTTTCTTATTTGGTGATTTCCTGTTAAAGCATAAATCATTTTTGTTTCTATACTCATTACTTTACTTCCTGGAGGCATATCAATTCCTTGTAATCTATAATATAGAGTTAAGGCTAATTCTTTATGTTCATCTTCTAATGATATACTAAAATCTGGTTGTACTGTAAATTTTAATTTTTGAAAAATTAGATTTCCTCTTACTACTGTTATTAAAGTATCTAATATATTTCCTCTTATCCTATCATCAGCTATATATATTTCTATAGGTGTATCTACATTTTTCTGAAAATATGCTTTTATAGTAAATTCTATTGCTCCAAAATAAACATTCCTGTATCTCTTAGCTTCCTTTCTTGATAATTTTGCTAATTCTCTCTTTAATATATCATCTGTTATCAAATTCAATTTTGCCTTTCCATTAATAGTTGTAATATCAATATTATTTTCATGTTTTTGTACTACATATCTTATATCTTTGTTTCTATCAAACCATTTAGTTTTAAATATTTTATTAATTGTTAATTCTGATCTCTCATTCTTTAACGTTTCGTAGATCTCTTGTTTAAAAGTTAAGGTTTGTGTTGTTCCACCTTCATAAGTATCCATTTGATAATGTGTTCCTGATTCTTCCATTATTACCTTTTCTTTTCCCTTATCCATAAGTTAATTTGTTAATTTGAGAGTAACATTCTTCTATAATTTGTCTATATTCTCTTATTTCTCTATCTTTTTGATTTTCTGTTCTTGATTTTTCTTCTTTTAGTGTTCTTATTTCTACATCATTTTGTCTAATTTCTTCCTCTTTTACAATTAATCTATTATTTAAATAATTTATTTGTTGTTGTAGTCTCTTATTTTCTTTTATATATCCTTGTATTTCTTCATCTTTTTGTTTTATGATTTCGACACTTATTCTACAGCTTATAATATGTTGATTAATATCTCTACTATATTCTAAAGGTTTTGCTGCTATATATTCTAAAGCTTCCATTTTCTAGCAAATATAATACTTATATTGTTCATATAATATTTTTAAATATGCTTCTATAGTATTAATTGCATTTATACAATCATTTATTTCTATTATTATGAAGAACCATTCTTGTGACTCTTGATTAGTGTTTTCTAATATTTCTTGCCAAGCTTTTAATTTTCTTCTCCTATTTTTTAATACTGTTTTCTGTTTTTTAATTTCTCGAAAAATATACATAATTTCTTATCGCAATTTTAATACTGTTTTCTGTTTTTTAATTTCTCAAAAAATATACATAATTTCTTATCGCTAGTTATTGCCTTAATTCATGTAGCGTATCATTTTCCCTTGGTTGCAAAAGAGTCGCCTTCAAATCCTCAAAATACAATGCCAGCTCACCAGAGTAATATATGAAGGTGTTGTTGTTGATTTAAGACATTTTGATCTCCTACAGATTATGTTTTAAAGGATATATATATATATATATATATATATATATGATGCTATAATTAAGTGTGCGTAGCAAGTTATTTAGTTTGATTTGTAGTTCATTTCACTGTGTAGAAGGAGATAAGAGGGGAGCTCGCTGTTCATAAACCCCAGGTTTTGTGGCAGTTAAAGCTAAGTTGGTTAGATGAATCTTTTTTAAAATTTGTTGGATAATGGAGATTTTCATGCTCATTATTTTTGTTATCTTTTGTTTTTTTTAGCTTAACATGGTGAGATGAAGTTATATATCCTTTCTGTCACTCAATGATTGTTAACACGTAAATTCATGTATATATTAAACAAATCTTATCTTGCAACAAATTTAACCGACAAAATATTATCAATAATTAAACTCATAATTTATTAGTATAAAAATCATACTCTTGTCACTTTTTTAGTGCGGTATAACTTTACTTTTTGTACACATACATTAGAGTTACATACATAATTGCTTATAAAGTAGTGCACATTTAGCAATCTTACGTTGGAATGTCGAAGCAATTTCCTATGAATTTGGCAGTGTTTGGAAGGAACTTTCCAATATATATATAAATTAAAACAAAAGTGTCATTTTAGTGTTAGATATAAATAATCTAACTAAACAGAATAGTATACGAGTAGACCGTCAGCCATATTTGTCTCATACTTGACTCAGAACCCTAGATGGTGTACTGGTGTCTACTGAGCAGTATGAGTACCGTGAACTGTATGTGCTATATATGCTTATCATGTATCCCATCAATACAGATTTATATTGGCACATAGTCTGGTTGAATAAACCTACTAGTTGTTTAGTCCAACCAAACCACTTAATAAACCTAGTTAACTTGTACCACTTAATTAAGGCCCTAATATATAATATACAATATATATATATTATTAGGGAAAATCTTACATTCTCCCACTTGGTGCAAGTATTAGCACAACCATCATCAAAGAACAAAACACACGAATCATAGTGATAAGTCCTCTATTTTGCAGAGTAATATCCATTATGGTCACATGCACTTCAATTCTCTAACTTAGGCCCCTCATGAACAAACCCAATGTTTATTCTCGGTATAATTTGAGTGATGTTTCTCAAAATATATTATGTGCACAACTGAAAAGAGAAACCATCCAAATATTTGTACAAAAGAGTACACTGTATGATCTCTAAAATCCTTAAAAGCATGCCTTAAATAGAGATCTCTTAATGTTAGCATAATGCTAACTGTATTCCGTGACTTCTAAACTTGAACACTACCTCTAACAGCTAAGAGCTCAGAGTTGACACGTTTGTCACTCCCACTCATTAAAATAGCCAAAAGATAGTTAAGTCACAGAATCATTCCAAATTTCCAATAACTTAGAGAACAAACCAAAACCTCTAAGTCCATAAATTTGGAATGTTAACATACACCATAACTTCCCAAATAATCACAATATCCACTTTAACTGAACATTTATGAGTCTTACTTTTATGTCTCGCAAAATTGTCTTGAGCCTTAAATACCAAAATGGCCCAGGATCAATTTTGAAGAAACTATTGTAACACCCCGAATCGGCTATACCGAACCACCGGAGTAATTACCGCCACACCTAGATTTAGCCCAACCTTAAATAGGCGGGATTCATTCTAGATGCACAGGCTAAACAACAAAAGCAAGGATCGTGTTTCTTAACGTCAAAACCCAAGACAACTTTGGAATAAAACTGCATCATATATTGACCATATATATATATACATATGCATCACCAAAATATGTAACTAGGAAGTTACCAAAACGAACGGGTTTCAATAATACAACCCATCCAGAGAGTTTCGAGAGAGACCCGGTTAGACGACTGTTCAGGATTAGCGCCTTTACAAAAGATACATTTACACAAAATACTTGACTACACCCCCACCCTACCACTTTAGACTCTACCTAGTCTAAGGAGCGGTACACGGGGCCCGTGTAACTGCCCCAAACCTCTCGCCACTCGCCCTCATGCCACATCATGTTGTCTAAAAACCGGCAGGTGTCCATAGTCATCATCCACTCATCAAGATACTCCGGGGGACTCGGGTCCCACGGGTATGGGTACTGCACTATGAACTCGGGTGGGTTACTACCCGGAACGAGCTCTATGG
>CP025655.1:12745927-12799900 GCA_003576665.1 Ipomoea trifida | reverse complement strand
TTCAGATATACCCGTTTTCAAGGCGATAGAGAAGACAGCTTATCAGAGAATGTCTTTTGCCTTGATTAAGAATGATTGACCTTATCATTCTTTCTTTTAACTCCTCGAGTCAGTCATTTCTTTGACTGTTCGGCTATGGAAACTTGGTCCTTCCATCTTTTGACCTAAGATCCATGTCTTCGAGTCTTCGAGTCTTCATGTCTTCGAGTCTTCGAGTCTTCGAGTCTTCGAGTCTTCATGTCTTCGAGTCTTCGAGTCTTCATGTCTTCGAGTCTTCGAGTTTTCATGTCTTCGAGTCTTCGAGTCTTCATGTCTTCGAGTCTTCGAGTCTTTATGTCTTCGAGTCTTCATAACTTGGTTCACAGAAATGGTATGATACGAAAACGAAATAAGGATTATCCTAAAAAGAAATTTAGGGGTCTCCTCTTATAGCTTGGTATCATCAAAATTAACTACTCGGGGTTCCTAACAGAATGTACCAGTTACGGCGTCGCTAGCCTGAGCCTGAGCGCTATTGACGACGTAGATCCTACCCTGTTTTTCTCCGCTGCTTTCTCCCACCACCTGCTTTCCCTTGTGGTTAGACCCGGGCGTGGCATTTACTGGATTCCCAGACTGAAAGTTCGTTGTTTGACCTCTGACTCCTGCGGGGTTCCAGCCGTTGTTCCCGTTGAATCTCCGTCCTTGATTCTCATTCTGCAGGGGCTTTTGGGGATTGCCTCCTTGATTTTGGCACTGAGCAGCCTTGTGCCCGACGATACCGCACCGATAACACTTAATCCTCTCCCCCTGACAGTTTTCCCCGGGGTGACTCCTTCCGCACCTCGGGCAAGTAAAACGCTTTCCTTTATCAAATCCTCCTCTCCCTTGCACAGTGTTAAAGCCGCCCTGGTTGGCCTTCTTGTTTCCCGCCTGAAACTTCCGAGAGTTGTCGTCGGCCTTCCTCTTGTTTCGGCCATAGGCTTCCTGTTGGTCCAGGTAAACCTGATAATGATCCGACGCTCTGTCATAGGCCTCCTTCAATGTCGCGCACATGAAAGGCGCAATCATTCCTCTTATGCTCCAGTCCAATCCCCGAACAAACCTCCTTGCTTTACTCGCCTCATCCGGCACGATTTCCTGGGCGAACCGCATCAGCTCGACATATTGGTCGTAGTACTCTTGGATGGTTGCTCCTTTCTGTTTTAGTCGTAGGAATTCCTCGCACTTAATTCCCTTAATGCGCTCAGTGTAGAACTGCTCCCTTAGTTCCACCTTGAATTCCTCCCAACCGAAAGCTGGGTCTTGCAGGAGAGTTGGTCCAACCGTCGCCCACCAATTGTCGGCAGCCTTTGTCAGGTAGTACACTGCCGAGGACACTCGCTGGTTCGCAGGGCAGTTCACCGCGTTGAGTAATTTATCGAAGGTTCGAATCCACTCCTCCGGAATTACCGAGTCTTTTTCGCCGGCATAGTATGGTGGTTGTCGGCTGGCTATTGCCTTGGCGTAATCCACTCTTGGTTGCCCTTGATGTTGGCTTTGAGCTTGCTGAGCCAGCATCAACTCAGCCATCCTCTCCATGGCTTGAACCATCCGATCTATTGCCGAGAGATTATTCTCATTTTTCGCAGGTGCATTACGTCTCGGTGGCATCTTTGCTGAACGATAATCCTAAGTTAGTATTCAAGGTATAAAAGTCTTCTCGGGATTAGCTAGCTAAGCAGTTAGCATAACACCTACTCAAGTTTTATATAGTTCTTCCTAAAATTCGTCTTTATCACACCCTCCAAGCGAAGGTCTCGACAAAGCGCACTAATAACCAATGTGTTATGCTAGTATGTCTATTCATGAAAGATTAAGTAAACACATGCAAGAAAACACAGATAACTGTCGTATCATTTCACTATCAGAATCGTAAGATTCTGCGGGGTAAGATTTGAAATGCCCCCTTCTCATGCGACCCGACCTCCGTTCCAGCTCTGCTCTGATCTTGTACTCGCCGAATCGTAACAACGATTTGGATCAGTCTTAACAAACCTAGGCTGACCCTGAAACTTGGTTGACTCGACTTAAAGCTGACTTGAACAAAAGTTTGACTTAGAATTTTGACTCGAAACAGGGCTCTGATACCAACTTGTAACACCCCGAATCGGCTATACCGAACCACCGGAGTAATTACCGCCACACCTAGATTTAGCCCAACCTTAAATAGGCGGGATTCATTCTAGATGCACATGCTAAACAACAAAAGCAAGGATCGTGTTTCTTAACGTCAAAACCCAAGACAACTTTGGAATAAAACTGCATCATATATTGACCATATATATATATATATACATATGCATCACCAAAAGATGTAACTAGGAAGTTACCAAAACGAACGGGTTTCAATAATACAACCCATCCAGAGAGTTTCGAGAGAGACCCGGTTAGACGACTGTTCAGGATTAGCGCCTTTACAAAATATACATTTACACAAAATACTTGACTACACCCCCACCCTACCACTTTAGACTCTACCTAGTCTAAGGAGCGGTACACGGGGCCCGTGTAAGTGCCCCAAACCTCTCGCCACTCGCCCTCATGCCACATCATGTGGTCTAAAAACCGGCAGGTGTCCATAGTCATCATCCACTCATCAAGATACTCCGGGGGACTCGGGTCCCACGGGTATGGGTACTGCACTATGAACTCGGGTGGGTTACTACCCGGAACGAGCTCTATGGGATAGAACCCATAGCTAGCTTGTATAGCATCAAAAGGGCAAAGGGGTATGACTGGAGGGGGTGCCCAGACCGGAACCTCCGGCGAGTCCGGAGCGGGAGTAGAATCGGGAGTGTCGACCAGAGCGGGTGGATCAGGCGCATATCCGGGGCCATCATCTGTTAGGTACTGAATATAATCATCATAATCGTAGATTGGGAACTCAAACTCGGAAGGATCCGAGTCAGGCGGGCTACACGAGCCTACACTAGACATCTGTTAAGAACACAACGAAGTGCAGTTAGCGCGACGGCTAAGTAAGGATATCCATTATCACTCGAAAATAAACAAAGGTTTTCAAAATAATTATTCAATAAGAACAAGGTAAGATAACATTACCCAACAATCGCAATCAACCTGCAAACATTTTAACAACAAGCAGTTTCACTTTATTTCAGTAATTCAACTCATATAACACAGTCATTAATTCACCCGTGGGGTACACAACTCCCACCTCTAATGTTAGGACATTTTACGGTTAGCTCTCACACCTTGCCCGTGAAGTGCACAACTCCCAATTTAAATTCACCCGTGGGGAACACATCACCCACCTTTAATTCGTACATGGGGAACACATCACCCATCTTTATGTAACACGTGGGGAACACATCACCCACCTTTGATTCGTACATGCACATCTTTAAGTACGTGGGGAACACATCGTATGGGGAACACATCACCATCTTTAAGTAAACGTGGGGAACACATCACCCACCTTTGATTCGTACATGGGGAACACATCACCCATCTTTAAGTAACACGTGGGGAACACATCACCCACCTTTGATTAACAGACTCCATAGTCAACAATCCCATAAAACAAATGTTTCCCCATCTCACATACTTAGTTAGTATTAATCAAATCACGGAATATCTAAGCATAGAGTCATAATAATTTTCAAGTTACAAATGCTCTTCCCAAAATTAGTGGAATACCAAAATAATAATTTATCTTCCAAAAATGTTCACCCGGATGCCCGTAGGCTTACAAAATATCTCAATAGTCATAATTAAAAACATCGGGGAAAAACCGGGTAAAAAACAAGTCGAAACGAGTCCGCGTCGCGCGGACTCGCAGTTCGGGGTTTTAACGCCCCGATCTTCCACCTTTTTCACAACATAAGCATATATAGACTCCAAAGAACATGTACACACATAAAAATCATTATGAACATGAAGAATAAAATTTATCAAGAGCTAACTTCAAGATCTTTGGAGCCAACTTATAGATCTAACACATAGCACATACTTTTCATGAACAAAATCCTAATCATACAAATTTTCCTAGCATTTGCCTATCTTCAAGTGATTAAACCGACTTAAGGGATTCCTTACCTTTAGAGAAGATTTTTAAACCGTAAAGTTGAGGGTGTTCCCTTTGGAATTCTTCTCCAAAAATCCTAAAGAAATGTCACCATAACAACAATATTTTCTTGTATTAAACATCAACACTTAAATGCTAGAGATGATTGAACCATCAAAGCTTAAAGTCTTACCTAGACTTGGTCACTTGAATGGAGAAAAATGGGTGGAAGTTCTAGATCACAAGTGGAAGTCTTGAACAATTTTCTTCTTCTTTTACCTTAGTGGAATTTCGAACATGAGAGGAAGAGAGTAGAGAGATGATCACAATGCTAGACTAAGCTTTCTTCCTTCTTCTCCTTAGTGTAATTCGAAATTGGGAGTGGAGTAGGAGAGGTGATGTGGCCTTGTCTTGCTAATCACTCAAACAAGTGCAAGAGCACCATGCTCCTTATGTCATCACATTAAATGATCCAATCTTAAGTGGGATTTGCTTTGCCACATGTCAACACCCTATTAATCCCTTATGAAGATATTAGTCTAATTGGCCAGTTTAAGCTTAAATCAGATGAATGATCGGAGGATCATAACTTAATTCGGGAAAATTCTAATACCAAAATTATCGTAAAAATATTCCCGTCGCAAAACACCAATTTTGGGAATTTTCCGGTCTTCCACCAAATTTATGTTCAGAGTCTGTAACGATTTATCCCTTACGGTCCACTTAGAAATTCTCTTGAACCAATTAAAATTCGGGCCTAATCGTATGATACTTAATAATCCCAATTCTGGAAAATCCGAATTGAATCTACGTCCTTAAAATTTTCTCGGTTCGTAACCGATACGTAGTTCGCAGCTTATCGATAATTAATCCTTAAGAGAAAGAAAATTATTTCAAGCACCGAATAGTTTTCTCTTAAATGTCATAGCTTAACAAAAAAAAATTATATCGCTATTTTCGAATCTTAGTTTTACCGAAAAAACCGAGGGGTTACAACTATAGACTCTTAAATGCTAAAGAATGACAGTGCACCACAAGTTAGATGATTTTGTTCTAATAAATTCATTAATATTAGTACAACATTTTCATAAATATGCTGCACAACCAGATGTCCAATAATTTGAACTTATGAATTTATATGAACAAATTCAAGATTAATACTTGTGGAATCTTTTGGACTTATTGTTTGACATACAATCCAATTTGCATTGGGAAGTATGAAGAGAATAGTTAAATCCATAATCTTTAGTGGAGTATCTTAATGATCTTTTTCTTGATGATCACTCCCACTGTTCTTTAGCAAAATTAATGATATACATACTCATAATTGATTTGACCAACTAATAAATGAGGATAGAGTTCCCCACCACTAGTTGGGCATACTGAATAATCAATAATCAATATTTGGTTCCAATAAAAGTCCAACTAAATAATGAAGATAAAATTCCCCACCATAGTTGGATATACTAAAAAACAAAATACACCTTCCAAAACCAAGTTTGAATTTGGCTTAAAAGATACATTTTATTTTTTGGAATCCAAAAGAAGTATATCATATCACGTAACTTACTATAGTTAGACCAAAGAACCAAATAAGCTTTGGTGGAATAATTAATAAAAGTGGCTAAATTTTGGGAAGTAACTAATACATGTTTTGCCAATGCAAACCATGAAACTTAGAATTTATAATTGAACTAAATTTATAAATTCTAAGAAATTATGATAAAATTATTATCTGGGTTTAGGGATTTATTGACATAAAACTTGCCTGTGGGCTGAAGTTTTAATTTTATTAAATCCAATTAAGAAACCCTTTATGATAATGGTTTATCTCAATTATCAAATAGTCAGAAGAATCTAGAGACATAAAACTTGCCTGTGGGCTAAAGTTTTAATTCAATAAGATTCATTACAACCATTATGATAAAAATAACTTAAAAGAAATCAAGTTCCTTTTCTTTAACCCTTGTGGGCAATTCAAGAAATATGATCCCTTACATCATAAAATTAATCTTCATGATAGAATCAGAAATTATTTACAAATAGCCATAAAGTAAATAAATTGATTTACTTCTATCATCACTTATAAAACTACTAACTACATTCCGATACATAATTGCTTGTGGGCTAAATTATGATCGTAGTATAGTATTTCATCCTAATTAATTATATAAATATAACGAAATTGCCTGTGGGCTAAATTCCATCATATTAGATACAATTAATCATAACTTATATGTCTAAAACTTTATGTGATCAGGATAAACTGCTTAATATATAATTTTAACTGATAAAGGATGCTGGGGCTACTCCCCAACCAAATTAAAATTATAAGATCACTAGACATTTATCAACTCCTTGCGTAATCTTTATGTGATCAAGATAAAGATATATATAATTTAATCTGATTAAGGATGCTGTGGCTACTCCCCAACCAAATTAAAATTATAATATCATAACATAATAATCTTTGGAAATTGAATAAGCTATAGTTATTCTTTAAGTAACCAATATTGAAACTTTAAGACTTCAGTAAATTAAAGATGCTATAGCTATTCTTTAATGAATCGAAATCAAATCACATTTGCAAGGAATACTTAAAAATTTGACAGATTATACCAAATCATGATGGGAGATTCCAAATGTATATACCCCAGGAATGTTTGTAAAACAAAACCTCACTAAAGACCAACTCTTTAGATAATATCAGTTTAAGGAGACTGCTAGCCAAGATGTTCTTAAGTCATGGCCATAAAACTAGTATGCCTCCCTGATTCATATACACAAAATGTATAACTGTTTGGGGTATAAACAAAACTGTAGGGTATAATCCGAATTTTAATAGTTCACTTATGAATAAATCTTTTAAAAAATGGTGAACTAAAAAACGATCCGAATGTGCTTAAATTCAAGCACTACCGTAACTAAAGTTTATGCATAAGTCCAACTTAATAAGGAACTAATACAATTCCAACATAAATTTATGCATTACTGAAGGCATAATAATAAAATTGCATAATTTAAAACCAGAATATTATGCAGTGGACAAATTAATATGCATAAAATTAAGCATTAAACTCATATATTCTAAACAAATTGTGTAACTTAATGCAATTTTAATATGAGCTTCTAAAGTATAAACTTAATATTCAAACTCTAATGAGTCCAATCCAAAAGGGACCCAAATTAATGAATGTATACTTTGAAATTTTTAAACTTTAAGTCCATGACAAAATGTCTTAATGCATCACACTTAATTTATGAGAAATAGACCGAATTTACAAATTCCAACAATATCTATTAATAAAAAAATAAATAAATATTGTCATATGTAAAATAAAATCTCACAAATCCAAATTGCATAATTAAACTTAATATTATGCGTTTAATGTGATTGAATGCATAAAACTATCTGAAGAGTATGAATCAACTAGAGGATATGAATTTATACCAAATATTCATTATTCATACTAGCCAAATATGGGCAGAAAGAACTAAAATCATAATTCGAAAACTAAATGAATTATGGCATAAATGGCAATAGTCAATTGCCTAGCAAATATGTTTTTCCAAAATTACTGAATTGATTCAAAAAATCACTCTCCATAACTCAATTAATAATATTATTATCATTAATGGCAAAATTGCAAATAATCCAAAAAAGAAATAAAATAGCCATAATAATATTATTAAATGGAGACTAGATGAGGAAAAACAATGGTTATAACCGCTAACTTTAGAGACATTTTCGGATATAATTTTGAAAACTTGATAAAATTAAGTCCGAAAAACATTAATGTCAAGAAAAAGATAATATTCATAATATTTTCTTAACTGAAACATTGTCACATAAACTTAATTGGAAACAATTCCGGAGTCATAACTGAATACCATATTAATATTAATGGTATCATTAATTAAAATATTTAATGGTAATAAACAACATTATAATCACCATCAATATTTAACAATGAAAACCAAATTATGGTAATACACCTTCTTAATGTTTCCATATTTGTAAAGATAAAATATGTGACTAGTCCAAATTAGCGGTTAACTGTAGTCGTAGCATTAATTACCAATTAATAATAAAAGATAATTAATGACATACCTTAATGATGCAAACCGCATCTTTCCATTGCACTAGCAACGATGACGATCCATAAGAGAAAAAACTTCATAATTCTCCACATCTTCATTGTTGGTGTCAGTAACCTCAATGTAGCGTCCAATGGTATATGAAAGATTTGTTGGTAGGACTTAAATACCAACATTAATAGTCATGTAATAATAAAGTGACATGGGTAATCTCACCAATGTACGAAATATGGCAGATTACCATGAAATAATAATTATTATGAAAAAGTAATAAATGAGATTAGCCCCTAAACTTGATAACAGTAATTAATAATTAATAACTAGAATAAATGCAAAACTGTAATTAAGGGATGCCATATACTAACCTCAATTTACCACATAATAATTAACATGACTATATTACTTTAAAATTAAAGAATTAATATTATTATTAAGGCCCTGAAAACCATTGATAAATTGAAAACCATAACCAACTTAAACAATAGTTGTAATTCTTAATGGCCAAAATAATAATTAAATTCTTAAATCCTTTATGGCTCAAAACAAGGCCAAAACAATAATTATAGCACTTATATGCTCAAATTAGACCTATAATTCTTAATGGTCCAAGTGAGCTATAACATGGATGAAAAAATTGATCTGCTACTGAAATAGATCCAAACTTAATATTATTACCATCACTGAATACCATTAACAAAATATGGTAGATAGTAATAATAAAAACATAATAACCATGTTATAAATCCAAAATGAGCTATAATTATTATTCAAATATCAATCAATAATGGTAGGATCCATACTTTAATGACCCAAGATAAGTCCCGAATTAGCTTGTTCAAAAATATGTTTTATAGTTCCAAGTGAAATATAGGACTAGAATATGCCCAAAATTAAATGAGAAACCAAACAAGCTACTTTAATAGGCCATAAAAACTTAAATTGACCTAAGGATCCAAAAATTGAATGATATATAATATGAGTTAATAATGTGCTAAATTCAACCTTAATGCACGCTTTAATGAATGTATAATTCAACCAATAATAAAATATTAGACAAATATACAAAGCATGCTCGAATTTGCATATTAATGTATTATTAACCCATATATCCTTAAATAAATTGCAATACTTTAGGCAATTTAATATAAACTTTAATATTAAATTAAAATTCAAATAGCAAATTAAGACTTAATATTTGCCCCAAATTGAATGATAATTTAATAATGAATTAAGGAGGAATCAATTTGAACAATAAAGAAGAAGGCCAAATATGATGAAGGGAAGAGAAAACTGAATTGAGCCCAAATTACCAAAGCAGGCCCATTTGTTTTTTTTAAGTAGTGGACCATGTCTGGCCCAATAGACCAAACCCGGCCCATAACCTCAACCCATCATCATCTTCTTCCTTATGTTGCCTGAAACCTAACAACAGCCATGGATGGACGATGAGGCTGAGTGAAGCAGCGAAGAACGGAGGCAACAGGACCTGGCATCGCCGGAAGGAAGAGAGGGCAGTGGCGTCGTCGCCGAGAAATCCCAGCTCCGCCTGTAGCCCCTCACTAATTCCAATAAGCTGCGATCATGCGTGCCGGTCACGAACCGTAAAATTTTTAGGAACTTGTGTTCGGACCCGTTTGTCCTAAGAAATGGATTATTAGGCACTATATTATTATTCTTGAGTTTCGTATTTAATTAAGTTGGTTCATAGCAGCGAAAATTTATTTGCGATCGTACATCGCGAAATTTCGCGGTGTACCGAACCTAGCCCAATTTTGAGTTTTAGACTGAAATAAATTTTTGGGATCGAAAATTATTTGAATCAAATTAGTTTCTACCGAGAATTCATCTGATTTAATCACAATCAGTCCAAGCCAAGATATTTTTATGATCAAACCACAAGATTTTGACATATGTCACAAATTTTCACCACATGTTCCATTCTTATCTCATAAGCCAAATGGGAAATATAAAAGCCATTTGTTTCTCTTTTCTTCTTCCCATTGCCGAAATCACAAAGAGAGAAAGAGAGAGGATTTTCACCATTTTTCCTCCATTAAAACCATAGCCAAGCTTTGTTCACAACTCTCAAATTGTTCGGTAAGATTCCAATTTTATTCGGTAGATAGCTTTATTTTTCATCCTAGAACATGAATCTAAGTTAAGATTTCTTAAAATCATGTGTTATGTTGTTGATGGAATTTTAGGATTTTAAGGTGAATTGGAGAAAATCAACTACAAGGATTTTCTACGGAATTAGAAACTCGGTTAAGGTAAGGAATCCCTTTAATTGGTTGAGGTTGTTCGAAACTAGATAATTGATAGCTTCGTTGAAATATGATGAGTTTTAGGTAGAATTTCTGTGTACATGATGAATGTATAGATATATAAATTGTGTACACATTTGAGTATATGTACGTATGGTACAAGATATATATACATATTAATATGCATTGTGTTCATAAATATATATATATATATATAATGCATGTACGTGTGATATATATATATATATATATATATATATATATATATTATGTGTGTGGTGTGTAATATATACATATTATATAGGGTATGAGTATTATGTGTATATATATATATGGTATGTGTACTTTATGTGAGTATGCATAAATGTGGAAAATGTTATGTTGAATGCATATATACATATGTGTAGTGTGATGATGGAAAATGTTTGAGCAAAATGTTTTGAGAGACAAGACTTTTGAACTAAGTTAAGAATGGTGATTGATTTCAAAGGAGGACTTAATTTTATGGAAAATGTCCAAAAAGTGATTTTTGACTCAAGGAAAGGGAAAAGGAAGGAAAATGTTTTCAAACCTTAGTTCTAGTAAAAGTGGTGAAGGACCTTGTCTTGTAGCCTACGGGATAAAGAGCTTAAAGTGCCTTCCCGTATGGTGGTTATGTTATTGTACGACCAGTTCATACTGTGGGCGAAGTCTATTCGCCGAGTACTATATCACCCGGAAGGAAAAGGGTCTCCTGTGGGGATGTGCACACTTAAGTATAGTAACTCTATTTTCGGGTAGGTGTCGTTCTTATGAACCTAGTGAGGCTAGCTAGGAATCATTCCAACGCGCCTATAAGTCCAGGGGATCAGTATTAGACCGGGCGATGACCACTGAACCCGAGTTGAACGATCCAAGTGGTCAGTCAAAAGTGGAGAAAGGATACTCCAAATGTTTCACACTCACTTTCTATCTAGGACCAAGTGGATTTTTAAATATGAATGTAGTTACGCTGTAGCTACGGAGAAGAGGTATATGAAAAGTATTGAAAATACCCAAAGGTTGTGGGTGATCTCTCTGAAAGGTGAAAAGTGAAGAGAATTTCCTTATGACGGAAATGTTTTTCAAAGAAAGTGATTGAGAACAAAAAGGTGGAATTTGTGTTTTTCCATTACTTGTTTATATGCTTAAATGTTTGGCAATATATGCTTTGAGTAAGTAAATGATTATTGTATGACCTTGTCTAGAGGGAAAGTGATTCAAGATTGATATTGAAATTGTTGCCTGTTATGTGTGCACGTTGCTATGTGTAACTGTTGCAGGTAGAACCTCGGCTGATGAGTAAGGATAGGGTTTCTATGTAACAATTTTTACAAAACCTTTATTTAGTTTTGAATAACCCATGGATATCCTTACTTAGCCGTCGCGCTAACTACACTTCAATGTGTATTGTTTTTATCAGATGCAGTTTAGTGAGTACCTCTTTAGCCGATGAGCTTAGAATAGAAGAAAAGTGCAGGTTGAGGTCTACTATGATGTTGTTGTAGTATGTTGGTGTTGTAAGTTTAGCCTTAGCACTTAGAGTGGAGTTTGTCAAAGAGGTGATAGAATTCACTCTAGGTGTGGCGGTAACACCCAGTTTTCTGTTGAGTAGATGTAAGCTTCCGCAGCGTCTGATTACTGATTTGTAATAAAGTATAAGAGTGGAAAATTGGGGTGTTACACCGCCATCGCCGCCTGACCTCCACGCAACACCAACGCCGCCACCGTCAGCCCGCCTTAACCTTGTCGCGAACCAGTCCGGCGAAGATCTGCAGAACACGACGTTCCTTGAGGTCGTGCCTTCGTCGCCATTTTACGCCGCAATGCCTCGCCTCGTCACCGGAAAATAGTGCTCCGGCAGCGTACATAACCAGCCAAAAAAATGGCCAAAATCCGGCCAAAAATCTGGCGTAGCAGTAAAGCAGTAGGCGAAACAAAATAAAATCCAAGATCCAAAATAAATAGAAATTGAATTTTATTTTATTTGTTTCTTAATGTGGAATAAACCAAATTTTCAACCCAATTAATTACAAATAATATGTTCTTAGCATGGGTTTAATTCCAGCCATTCATAATGAACAATTACAGTTTAATTCAATCAAAATATACATGCCAGATTTGCTTAATCATCATAACCAAATAGATATATCTATATGCAAATTTGAAGAATTGAAAATATATACAAAACTTGATGTATATAGCACTTAATATTATTTTAGGCAAAACAATAAACCGTGCAGAGATTATAAAGGCTCTGATACCAAATGTTAGATATAAATAATCTAACTAAATAGAATAGTATACGAGTAACCTGACCTCGTAATAGCGGAAGCTGAATCATTGTTGATCTCCAGCCACAGTTGATGTAATGCCTCTTTAATGGTAGACCCGCAGCCATATTTGTCTCATACTTGACTCAGAACCCTAGATGGTGTACTGGTGTCTACTGAGCAGTATGAGTACCGTGAACTGTATATGCTATATATGCTTATCATGTATCCCATCAATACAGATTTATATAGGCACAGAGTCTGGTTGAATACAACTACTAGTTGTTTAGTCCAACCAAACCACTTAATAAACCTAGTTAACTTGCACCACTTAATTAAGGCCCTAATATATAATATACAATATATATATTATTAGGGAAAATATTACATTTTCCACCCATTTTAGACAAAAAAAAAATAGTTTTAAATTTGAAATCAGTCAACATAAGATTACAATACTTAACAAAATTAAATCATATTTACAGGGCGTTTGGTTGGAGGGAAAGAATTATAGGTGGGAAAAGAATAGCAATTCAACGGAAAAACAATAATAATGCGGGAATAAAGTGAGAGTTTAAATTCTAATGTTTGATTTGAAGGAATACAATTACTGGAAATTTAAAATCCAATGTTTGGTATATATGGGAATTGAGAGGGAATAATTAGTATAAAGTCCAATGACAGTAATAATGGTTACCGGTATATTTTGTATTATGAAATTCAATACAAGAGTACAATAGTGTGTCGGAGTACAAATGAGTTCAGCCTGTGTTTTTGTCTAAGTTCAAGTGTCGTCCTTTTAAATGCTTTTTCAGTCCTTTTATCTTCCTTGGTGCAGTAATGGGTCATCAATGCTGAGAGCTGAACCGTTAAGCATTGATGTTGATGAGCTGAACCGTTTGAGTGTTAATGCTGAGAGCTGAACCGTTGAGCATTGATGTTGAGGAGCTGAGCCGTTGAGCATTGATGTTGAGGAGCTGAGGAGTGAAGTGCTGAACTTTGGGTCTTGAACGTTGTTCCGAGTCGGGTATCCAATTATCCTGTCACCAGTCCCCCCACTCCCTAGCAAACGAGAGTGGTTGAGGTGGTTTGGGAGTAACAACGTGCCTAAAATTTTGTGTGTGTGTTTTTTTTTAGGCACCCTGAGCGCGAGATTGGCCGAGCACTGACCTCGGCCAAACTCGGCCGAGGATCAACCCCGGCCAAGTTTGGGGCGAGGGCTGACCTCAGCTAAGCTTTGGCTGATGACTGACCTCGGCCAAACTCGGCCGAGGATCGACCTCGGCCAAGCTATGGCCGAGGACTGACCTTGGCCAATTTTATTATTATTATTATTGTTTTTTATTTATTTATTTTTTTTTTAATTTTGGACGAGGACTGACCTCCGCCAAACTTGGCCGAAAACTTGGCCGAGGACTGTTTTTTTTTTTTTGTTCTGAGCGCGAGATTGGCCGAGGACTGACCTTGGTCAAAATGGAGAGTTTTTTACGGATCATCAGCAAATTACATGTTTTTTGCGTTGCGCGGACTTTTCCTCTAGCTCACTGTTTCTTGCTTCCTCGCCCAGGTCACACCTTGTAACACCCCAATTTTCACAACTTGGATTTATTACAAAATCCTAATAATACAATACGTTGCGGAAGCGTCTAACCAGCAGAAAACTGGGTGTTACCGCCATGCTCAGGTATCTCTCCTATACCCAAACATTAAGGCTAAACTTACAACATCAACAACCACATCAACGTTCAACAGTGTACATATAAAACTAATCCTCCCAGGGTGTCTATTCTAGGATAGAGTAGTCTTCAACCTCGACTCCCATCTTATTCAAAGCTCATCGGCCACAAGGGCCCACGCTAGACTGCATCTAATAATGACACAATGAAGTGTAGTTAGCACGACGGCTAACTAAGGGTATCCATGGTCACTCGAAAATAAACAAAGGTTTTCGAAAATAACCATCAACAATAAATAAATAAATAAAGTAACATTACCCAACAATCGCAGTCTACCTGCAAGCAATCTAACGACAAGCAATTTCCACATTATACGAGTAACTTCGGCACATAACACAACCATTAATTCACACGTGGGGGAAACACCACCCACACTACTGTTCAAGACACCCGACAGTTAGCTCTCACACATCACTCAGCGAATAGACTTCGCTCTGCAGTATGAATCAGTCACACAAAATCTCACACATCACTCAGCGAATAGACTTCGCTCTGCAGTATGAATTAATGATACAAAATCTCACACATCACTCAGCGAATAGACTTCGCTCTGCAGTATGAATTAATCATACAAAATCTCACATGTTCACTCAGCGAATAGACTTCGCTCTGCAGTATAGATTAATCATACAGACCCCTCACCATTTCACTCAGCGAAGAAACTTCGCTCAGCAGTATATATTAATCATATACAGACTCTCTCACATTCATTATTATTACACGACTCCATAACCAATATACTTACTCAAGTATATATTTCCCCCAAAACACACACTATGGTTAGTGTTAGTCCTATCACGGAAATTCAAGTATAGGAGTCACATTAATTTTCAAAACACAAATGTTTTCCAAGTTAATATAATGCACAAAAATAATATTTAAGCTTTCAAGAAAATTCACCCGGATGCCCGTAGGCTCTCAAAATATCGCAACACTCAAGGTTAAAAACATCGGGGAAAAACCGGGTCACAAACAAGTCAAAAACAAGTCCGCGGCGCGCGGACTCGCGATTGGCCGCACCAGCGGATGCACGTCCGAACCGCGTCCGCTGGTTCGGCGTGCGCTGCCGAGACTAGGCGTCCACGGACGCGCGCGTCCGTGCGGCGTCCAGCCTCTCGGCCGAGGCGGCGAACGGTTGTTCCGTGAAGGGCGCGCGGTGGACGCGCGTCCGCGGTTGCGTCCTTCCGTTTCTGCCCACTTTGGGCCGCAAGATCGGGGTGGTAACGGCCCGATCTTCCACCTTTTTCGCAAATATAAGCATTTATGGACTTCATACAATCATATACATGCATGAAAATAGCTATGAACGTGCATGACAAATTTACCAAAAATCAAACTAAAGATTTTTGAGCCAACTTTTAGATCTATAACATAGCACATGCATAATTTTCATGTAAAAATTCCTAATCATATAAATTCCTAGCATTTGTCTACCTTCAAGTGATTGAGCCAACTTAGGGGATTCCTTACCTCAATGGAAGAATTTTAACCCAAGAAGTTGCTAGTTCCTTCCTTGAATTCAAGACCCTAAAAATATCACCACAATAACAATATTTTTCATGCACTTAACATTAACACTTAAGTTCTAGAGATGAATAAATCCAACCAAGTCTAAGGTCTTACCTACACTTAATCTCTTGGGTTGGAAAAATACTTTGGAGCTCCTTGATCACAATGGAAGACTAAGATAATTTTCCTTCTCCTTCCTCTAAGTGTGTATATTTCGAAAATGGAGTGGGAGAGTGAGAGAGAGATGATGGTGATTAGTGTAGATATTGTTCTTGAAGATCAAGCAACAAGTGCAACATGGCCATACCTCATAAATGCTACATTAATTGCCCAATCTTAGTCTAGATTTACTTGCCACATGTCAACACCCGATGGAGTCCTTAGAAGATCTCAAATCTAATTGGCCAGTTTATGCTTAAATTAGATGAATGTTCGGAGGATTATAACTTAATTCGGGAAAATTCTAATACCAAAATTATCCTAAAAATACTCCAGTTGCAAATCACCAAATTTGGGAATTTTTTGGTATTCCGCGAAATATAGGTATAGAGTCCGTAACAATTTATCCCTTACAGTCCCTTTAAGATTTTTCTTGAACTAACTAGAAATTCAGGCTTAATCGTATGATACTTAATAATCCAAGTTCTAGGAAAATTCGAACTGAACCTATATCCTTCAAATTTTCTCGGTTCATGACCGGTACGTAGTTCGCAGCTTATCGATAACTAATCAAAAATTTATTTCGAGCACCGAACAGTCTTCTCTTAAATGTCATAGCTTAAAAAAATTTTATCTCACTATTCTCGAACTTTAACTTTGTCGGAAAAACCGAGGGGTTACAGTCTTCCCCCCTTAAAATAGTTTCGTTCCCGAAACTTCGTTCTTGTTATCCATGGATCCAAAGTAGATCACCACTTAATTCTTATCTCCAAAATTATCAACTTAGGCTCTAATACTTTCTTATCTCCAACATCTCATAGTTTAAGCTTCCCAAGGTTCGAATAGCTTTAGATATCACTTTAGAGCACATAAATTTCCACATAATAAATTTCAACTCTTTAACACGGCATTTTTAAT
Organism: Ipomoea trifida; assembly: GCA_003576665.1. NCBI lineage: Eukaryota > Viridiplantae > Streptophyta > Magnoliopsida > Solanales > Convolvulaceae > Ipomoea > Ipomoea trifida. Next base: position 12,782,880 of record CP025655.1, on the reverse strand, counting down.
CTCATCAATATAAATCACCTTTAATCCATTAGAGTATATCTTGAGGAAATCCTACACATTCAAAAAAAAATACATACCAAAAATATCTGTAACCCTTCCAGGAGATTGATAAGGTTATTGCCTATTTCATAATCCAAAATCGTCCAACAACTATTTCCTCAGGGTTCACCATATACAATCTTTATATCAATATTTCCATATAACAATTTCCTCAATATCTATCATAATATCATCATTGCTCAAAATTCCTATTAAACCAAAACTTATTCACCAATAGAGAGATTTCAAACTCTTAAAATAAATACCAAAGGAATCACTCTAATATCTCAAAATAATTATCAAATAGATAATTCCAATATCTCAAAACATCCAAAGGATAATTCCATTATCTCAAAATAAACACCCAAAAGATAATTCCATTACCTCAAATTAAATACCAAAGAGGTAATCTCAATCTCTCAAAATAACTACCAAATAGAGAGTGCCCAAACTCTCACAATAACCACCAAAGATAATTCCTTAAATAATTGGTTAATCTTTTCATATATCCAAAAATAGGTATTATATAAAATACAAAGGAGGAATGGGTCCAAATGGAAAAGTTCCTAACTTCCAAACCAATACTGAATCAACTGGACGAATCCACGAACCGGTGGTCAAAACCAAATCCAAATCAAATCCAAACCAGCCGGACGATTCCATGAACTGGTGGCCAAAACCAAATAGAGAGACCTCAACTCTCATCATCATAATCATAATCATAATAATAACAGTCATAAGGGATAGTTCAAAACCTCCAAGTATCACCGCCCCTTGGGACAAAATATATAAATAACCATATCCTTCAAAATATCATATCTTACATCTATAACCCAAAAATTACTTATTCAATGTCATATCTTATGTCTATAACCTTTATATTCATAATATCCACATACCAATATTTTCCTTTTCACAATCCATATACCAATAATCTCATCACCAAGTCTCTTCGACATCATAATTTCATTACTTACCATAATCGCTATACATCTAATAATTTCACTAACAATCACTAGAGCAACCAATATGTATTCTCATCAAATAATTTCATAAGACGTGTACTCACATTTTCCCAAAATCATTTAGCCTAAAGACAAAGGGGTGTATATCCCAAAATTAGCATAAGCAAGTAAGTTCCATTTCACTCCGTAAAATATGGCTTGGGTTTTATGATTTTCAACAATCATATTCTTTCCAAAATCATATATATATATATATATATATATATATATATATATATATATATATATATATATATCATTTGTCTCATAATCTTCGTAAAATATTTTCTCAAAATACATGTGGAGATATCATTTTCCAAAATAACATATTTGTCAAGGAGGATTAGATACCAATAAAAACACAATACTCCACCAATAGGACCGCAGCCCTAAATTCTCATCTCAATAGCAAATAGAACCGCAGCTCTAGTGCTCATAATAATCTGGACCGCAGCCCAAGATTCTCATATATTTTTTTTTCAAAAAGGTTTTGTGAGATTTCCGGCTCACCCCGGCAGCAAGTATTCTTATCCTCCAAGACTAAATATGTACATATAATTTCCAAAATATATCATTTCTTCATGGTAAATATCTTCTTCAGAAATATATATATAATTTCTCAAAACACATTTTTCTCCACAATAATTCACTCCATAAGAATACATCATTCCTCATAGGAATGTACATATACTAAAATTCCAAGCCAAGCATTTACTCAACACACGGGTTTGACCCGTAAAAATTAATTTTCGATAATTCGAGAATCATACACATATTATGTAATGCACTTGTGGTCACATGCGCATAATTTTGCAAAACACATAATTTTGATATCATATCATATCATATATGAATATGCATATATATGGGATAAATAATAATTTTAGTGAGCATGGAATCTTACTCGCAATAGGGCGTACCAAACTCTATCATCGATAACAATGATCTCAAATCCTAAGCTTATAACAAAGATGTCACATCTTACAAGGATTTCACAGCCTAGGCTCCAATCTAACCTTCAAAGATTCGAACCGCCTTAATACCAACTTATGACAGAGCGTACCAAACTCTGTTTCCAAGAACTTATAACCTTAAGCCCCGATAGATTTCACTTTGTAACAGAGCTTCACCAATTCTATTATCGATAACAAGGATCTCAAATCCTAAGCTCTGAACTACACTATGTAACAGAGCTTACCAACCTCTATTGCCCATGGCAAAGATCTCACAACCTAAAGCTCTGATCTATCTTCCAAGATCTTATAACCTTAGGCTTTCGATTTTCACTTAGTAACAGAGCGTATCAAGCTCTACTGTCCAAATAAGGATTTCATATCCTAGGCTCTGATACCAATTTGTAACACCCCAATTTTCACAACTTGGATTTATTACAAAATCCTAATAATACAATACGTTGCGGAAGCGTCTAACCAGCAGAAAACTGGGTGTTACCGCCACGCTCAGGTATCTCTCCTATACCCAAACGTTAAGGCTAAACTTACAACATCAACAACCACATCAACGTTCAACAGTGTACATATAAAACTAATCCTCCCAGTGTGTCTATTCTAGGATAGAGTAGTCTTCAACCTCGACTCCCATCTTATTCAAAGCTCATCGGCCACAGGGGCCCACGCTAGACTGCATCTAATAATGACAGAATGAAGTGTAGTTAGCACTACGGCTAAGTAAGGGTATCCATGGTCACTCGAAAATAAACAAAGGTTTTCGAAAATAACCACCAACAATAAATAAAGTAACATTACCCAACAATCGCAGTCTACCTGCAAGCAATCTAACGACAAGCAATTTCCACATTATACGAGTAACTTCGGCACATAACACAGCCATTAATTCACACGTGGGGGAAACACAACACCCACACTACTGTTCAAGACACCCGACAGTTAGCTCTCACACATCACTCAGCGAATAGACTTCGCTCTGCAATATGAATCAATCATACAAAATCTCACACATCACACAACGAATAGACTTCGCTCTGCAGTATGAATTAATCATACAAAATCTCACACATCACTCAGCGAATAGACTTCGCTCTGCAGTATGAATTAATCATACAAAATCTCACACATCACTCAGCGAATAGACTTCGCTCTGCAGTATGAATTAATCATACAAAATCTCACATGTTCACTCAGCGAATAGACTTCGCTCTACAGTATAGATTAATCATACAGACCCCTCACCATTTCACTCAGCGAAGAAACTTCGCTCTGCAGTATAGATTAATCATATACAGACTCCCTCACATTCATTATTATTACACGACTCCATAACCAATATACTTACTCAAGTATATTTCCCCCAAAACACACACTATGGTTAGTGTTAGTCCTATCACGGAAATTCAAGTATAGGAGTCACATTAATTATCAAAACACAAATATTTTCAAAGTTAATATAATGCACAAAAATAATATTTAAGCTTTCAAGAAAATTCACCCAGATGCCCGTAGGCTCTCAAAACATCGCAACACTCAAGGTTAAAAACATCGGGGAAAAACCGGGTCACAAACAAGTCAAAAACGAGTCCGCGACGCGCGGACTCGCGGCTGGCCGCACCAGCGGACGCACGTCCGGACCGCGTCCGCTGGTTCGGCGTGCGCTGCCGAGACTAGGCGTCCACGGACGCGCGCGTCCGTGCGGCGTCCAGCCTCTCGGCCGAGGCGCCAAACGTTGGTTCCGCGAAGGGCGCGCGGTGGACGCGCGTCCGCGGTTGCGTCCTTCCGTTTCTGCCCACTTTGGGCCGCAAGATCGGGGTGGTAACGGCCCGATCTTCCACCTTTTTCGCAAATATAAGCTTTTATGGACTTCATACAATCATATATATGCATGAAAATAGCTATGAACGTGCATGACAAATTTACCAAAAATCAAACTAAAGATTTTTTAGCCAACTTTTAGATCTATAACATAGCACATGCATAATTTTCATGTAAAAATTCCTAATCATATAAATTCCTAGCATTTGTCTACCTTCAAGTGATTGAGCCAACTTAAGGGATTCCTTACCTCAATGGAAGATTTTTAACCCAAGAAGTTGCTAGTTCCTTCCTTGAATTCAAGACCCTAAAAATATCACCACAATAACAATATTTTTCATGCACTAAACATTAACACTTAAGTTCTAGAGATGAATAAATCCAACCAAGTCTAAGGTCTTACCTACACTTAATCTCTTGGGTTGGAAAAATACTTTGGAGCTCCTTGATCACAATGGAAGACTAAGATAATTTTCCTTCTCCTTCCTCTAAGTGTGTATATTTCGAAAATGGAGTGGGAGAGTGAGAGAGAGATGATGGTGATTAGTGTAGATATTGTTCTTGAAGATCAAGCAACAAGTGCAACATGGCCATACCTCATAAATGCTACATTAATTGCCCAATCTTAGTCTAGATTTACTTGCCGCATGTCAACACCCCATGGAGTCCTTAGAAGATCTCAAATCTAATTGGCCAGTTTATGCTTAAATCAGATGAATGTTCGGAGGATTATAACTTAATTCGGGAAAATTCTAATACCAAAATTATCCTAAAAATACTCCCGTTGCAAATCACCAAATTTGAGAATTTTTCGGTATTTCGCGAAATATAGGTACAGATTCCGTAACAATTTATCCCTTACAGTCCCTTTAAGATTTTTCTTGAAGTAACTAGAAATTTAGGCTTAATCGTATGATACTTAATAATCCAAGTTCTAGGAAAATTCGAACTGAACCTATATCCTTCAAATTTTCTCGGTTCATGACCGGTACGTAGTTCGCAGCTTATCGATAACTAATCAAAAATTTATTTCGAGCACCGAACAGTCTTCTCTTAAATGTCATAGCTTAAAAAAATTTTATCTCACTATTCTCGAACTTTAACTTTGTCGGAAAAACCGAGGGGTTACACACCTCCTCTTATTGGTGTTGGAAGTTGAAGGCTTAGGATCTTCTTCCTTTCGCCACACATTGTCGGGTAGGCTTTGTTGATGCTGGTACTGTCCCGGGTACTCAACGAATTGGGTAAAATATCCGCTCTGCACCAGTTTCTCTATTTGTCCTTTTAAAGTATGACACTCGTCAGTATCATGTCCAACCTACCGGTGGAACCGACAGTACTTGGTTTGGTCCTCGCCCGTAGAAACTGCCATACACTCTGAGGGAAAATGCATCATTCCCATTTCCTCAGCGTGACTTAGAATCACGCTAACCGGGTGAGTAAGCAGTGTTAAGTGCCGCGGTGGGGCGAGACGAGGTCGCTCATCTCTTCCCTTCGTTGAGGGTAGTTGTTTGGTCGTGGTGCCTGGTTGGGCGGACCAGCTTTATCAGGTCGCCCACTCTTTCGTCCTTCCTCCTCATCCTTCTTTCTCTTGTCAGCCTCTTCTGCGTTTGCGTACCGGTTGGTCGTTCTCATGAGTTCTTCATAAGAGCGTGGGTGGTGGGCGTTCAGTTGTTTGTGGAAATCGCCTGACCTCAGTGCTTGGATGAAGATGAGAATTGCTGCCTTTGAATTGAAGTCATATACGTTGTTGACTTCTTTTTTCCATTTTCTTACAAAATTTCGCAAGCTTTCCCCCCTATCTTGTTTTACTCCACCAAGATGCGAGAATGGCTTTTTATGTTGTATATTCCCGGAGAAATAGGTTAGGAAATTTTTGGACAGTTTTGCAAAAGTCTGGATCGAACCGTCCGGGATTGTATTGAACCAATCATGCGCCACTCCGTCCAAAGTAGACAAGAACGCTCTGCACATGATGGCGTCGCTTGCCCCGGTCATCACCATGGCTACCTTATATCTTGTCATATGGGCACGCGGGTCAGAAGTCCCGGTGTAAGCCTTGATGGTGGGTAGCCGAAAATCTTTTGGGAGGAGTACCTCCATTATGTCCGAAGAGAATGGAGCAGCCATCCTTACCTCCAGCTCTGGTGAATGCTCTCTTGTCTCTACTTTCCTCTCTAAGTCGTCTATCTGCCTCTGGAGTTTTTCAACCATGTTGTCCTGTGGGGTTCTGCGTCTAGTGGAGTGGCGCAGAGCCGGTTCACCAGATTCGCCCATCCCTTCTCGGACAGATCTGAAGGTCGCCGGGCGTTGCTCAAGACCCATCGGCTGAGGATCGCCGTGAGATCGCACCTCCACCTCTGGAGGAGGCGGTGGTGGTGGCGGTGGTGGGGCCTGGCCTTGCATTCCTGCTACTAGTTGGGCCATCATTGACGCCACCTGTTGGATGACCTGTGCCGACGCTTGGAAGTCCGCGGCTTGGATGGGAGCAGCATTCACTAGGAGGGGAGCGCGACCCCCATCATGGTTGTTGATTTGGCCACGAAGGTCACCCTCGAGACGATCTCCCCCATGGTTACTGTTGAGTTGCTCACGAAGATCACCCGTGGGGTGACCATTGTTCACTTGACGAGAACCATGGAGCTGCTGGATCCGGATTGCGCCATCGACAGTGATGAGCTGAGCTGGTTGTTTTGTGATTTTGTGAAGTTTGCCTGAGATCTGATCCCGCCTCTCAATGAAAGCACCAATGACGGTAATAATGGTTACCGGTATATTTTGTATTATGAAGTTCAATACAAGAGTACAATAGTGTATCAGAGTACAAATGAGTTTAGCCTGTGTTTTTGTCTAAGTTCAAGTGTCGTCCTTTCAAATGATTTGTCAGTCCTTTTATCTTCCTTGGTGCAGTAATGGGGCATCAATGCTGAGAGCTGAACCGTTAAGCATTGATGTGGGTGAGTTGAACCGTTTGAATGTTAATGCTGAGAGCTGAACCGTTGAGCATTGATGTTGAGAAGTTGAGCCGTTGAGCATTGATGTTGAGGAGCTGAGGAGTGAAGTGCTGAACTTTGGGTCTTAAACGTTGTTCCGAGTCGGGTATCCAATTATCCTGTCATCCAAAATGCCCATTGTTAATGTTATGGTTATTATTATTATTTATAATTTATAATTATAATTGACAAATTAATTCACAAATTGTTAGAGTTGTTGCATATAAAGAATGCAAATGTTGAAGAATTCTGCATATAAGAAATTCAAAGGAACATTAAACATACATGAAAGTTGCTGTATATAAACAATGCATATAAGGAATGGAAATTTTGAATAGTTGTTGCATATAAAGATTTAAATGAACATACACAAAGGGAAGTCGAAGAATAATACACGCTATAATTTAGAAGGGAAGGTCATGCATCAATTTTAAGTTAAAAAGGGGAGAGATAATTTTGTCTCATGATTACCTTTTTTTCTTCCTAAATGAAGGAATTGCAATTCTAATTCCACGTAAATGAAGGAATTGCAATTCCATCCAACCAAACGAAAAATTTAGTTGCATTCGGAATTAGGTGGGAATGGAATTGTAATTCCCTCCAACCAAACGCCCTGTTAAGAACCCAATGGGGTAACTCAAGTGGCAAGTGAGCTCTCTTTGTGGGGAAGAATTTCGGGAGAACCCGGGTTCAATTCCTACAAGCGACGATTCCCTCTGGGCCAGCTCCCGGACCGTTAAACGGACCGAGAAAGACCCCGTGAATTTACCAAAAAAAAAGGTGAATCTCAATTGTTATAAGATTATAAAATTATATATTATAAATGTTGTGATAAAAGAAACTAGAACTTTATTTTTCTGAAAAAAAAATGCTTCTAATTTTTCACGCTAATTTTCATCATGTTATAGAAAGTTTGTAATGACTAAAGTTTATTTTCAATGAAAAAATAAAAACTAAAAAATGAAGTTCTAAAATAACTACAATGAACTAATTGTGGTATCATATTGGTTTCTTAAAAACACTCTTTTAGTGTTAATTTAAAATAGTAAACATGTCACCCGTGTTGGAATAGTTTTTGTAATCCAAAATAAATTGTAATGGTCTTATTAATAAATATTAATATCACAAAATAAATTGTAATAGTCTTATTAATAAATATTAATATCAATATTGAATCGTTATTAATGTGAATGAATATTTGGCACACTAAATTTTATTCTGCAATGTTGGTTAAGATATCTTATTTAATTATTTCAAATTAAATGTTACTTTTATATTACGTTTTTTTAATGTATATAATAATGCTAATTTTGTGTATAATTATTCAATAAATTGAGAAAGTAGTTATGAATAGATACTGCATTATAATAGAGTTAGTAGTATTCAAAATATAATAATAATAATCAACTAAGAATTTTTAGTAAAGACTGAAATTACATTGAATGACATATTACATCATTTGTTAAATATTATATACGTTGCAAGCATTCATTAACTTGGGTCACCCGTGAAGTTAATGATAAATATTGACCACACTCTTGGTATTTGCAATGGTGCTCGGTTGGTTGTAACAAAATTAGCTAACCATGTTATAGAAGCACGCATATTGGCAATGACAAATGCTAACACCAATGTACTAATAGCTAGAATGACTATCACTCCATCAGACCCAATATTGCCGTTCAAGTTTAACAAAAGACAATTTTCATTAATGTTTTCTTATGCAATGAGCCAATGACCATCAACAAAAGTCAAGGTCAAACACTATCTAAAGATTTTGTACTTCTACAGTTCTACTACTAATTTAGTTTACACATATATATGTTTTTAATAATTTATAATTTATATTTTCAATAATAACTAACATAGAATCAAACATTAAGTTTTGTTAGTAATTGCGCATGTTTTTGTAAAATATATTATATTATTATTTTCTTTTTCTTTTTTTTTGAAACGAATGAAGGGGAAAGCCCTAGGCAGGACAAAGTCCACCTTAATTAACAGAAAAGAACACACCAGCAATGTCTCTATCATTCACAAGATCCGGCAAGATATGAACCGGAGGTCGTACAAACTCAATCCAGTCACAATCGTGGTTAATCGTTACCTTTGCTAAACCATCAACTACTACATTATCATCTCTAGGTCAGTAAGATATACACATCATCCAATTCTTTTTCTTTATTTATAAATATTATAACAATACTTTATATTTAAATATATAAGTTTAGACCGTGTATCACACGGGACAATATCTAGTATAGACTTTAAAATGTCAAAGTCACCACTAGCCTGCTTGGTCTTTTCCTTTACGCCTTTCTTTTTTTTTCTTTTGCTTAGAGTTTTTCTTCTTCTGCTCCAAATAAATCATTGAAAAGTTCTAAATAAATCATTGAATTTGAAAAATGATGTAATATAATTAATCACTTTTTAAACACTATTGATAAGGAATGTATCTCGCGTCTATCGACCCATACAGCAAGATGGCTGGAGACACAACACATGTTGTATTTGTGAATTACGTTTATCCTTAAGTATTTTTGTTGAGCTATGATGTGTAGCTAGGATAGCTTGATGTTATGAAATTGGAGGGTCCAAAATGAATTAATTTAGCAATATTGCGAATACAAGAAGAATGAACAATTAAGAAGAGGAAGAAAATGGTGAGAGTGGATGCACATTTTACATTTAATTTCCATCCTCTTCTACACCTACTTTGACGTGTATTTTAAATACATAGAAGAACAGAAATGTGATTGATGGTAGACAACTAGACATGCAGGTCTGGTAGGGTCTAGGAAAAAGACAACATCAAAGCATATCACATGGATCATATAATAATTGATTTATTCAAATGGACCACATGGACGTTATGGAAAGTTTAAAAACTACTTTTACAGTTACTCTCATAATTAAAAATAAAATTTTTAATTATTCACAAATTAAATAAATACATATAAAAGTGATTCTCCCTAGTAGGAGGTCATGGGTTCGAGCCTCAGTGGGGGCAATATTGACTTTGTTGGGCTTCAGTAGGTTGAGAAAGTATATGGACAGATACTACATGTAACAGGGTCAATAGTATTCAAAAAATAAATAAATAAATAAATACATATAAGCCAAGCACCTTGTACTCACATGGCATGTAGTGACTAGAGGTGGAAATAGGCCAGACGTACCCTTCATAGGGGCCTACGACCTGACCTACTTAGGGTCTAGCCTGACCCAGCCTGTTTAGTAAAAGGCGAGGCGCCCAGACTTAGGCCTAATTTGAAGCCTATTTAGTTAAATAGACCTAAGCTTATATTTAAAAGTCTGGCCTACAAGTCCGCAGGCCTGGCCTATATATATATATATATATATATATATATATATATATATATATATATATATATATATATATATATATATATAACCTACCATCCTAATTCCCAATACCCAAATCCCTTACTACTGCTATTATGTAAATTGCGAATAATTAGTGTTACTAATGAATAGTAATAATTCTGCTAGTTGTTTAGTGTTTAAAGTTTAATAGCAATATAATTAGTAAAGTAGTAACACTAATGTAATATGAGCCTACTAGTATTCTAGTAATTGATTGCAGGATTTATAGATTTGTAGTAATACTAGTAATTAGAAAACAATGTATTGTTGAATTTTGTATTACGAACTTTTACTGATTAAACTTGTAGTGTTGGATATTGTATTATGAAATATGAACTTATGGTATTGTCGTTCATTATGAAATATGAACTTAGGTATTTTTTGTAAATTTTTTACACGTATATTTTAAAAGGCTTAAAAAATGTAGGTCTTAAATAGGTTCAAAGCATATTTAGGATTTATTTTGAAATCTTTTTAAAGGCCTATATGTTAAATAGGCTTTTAAAAAGGTTTCAGGCCAGGCTAAGCCAACTGTAGGCTCATGCTTGAGCCTAAAAAAAAGCCTACATATACAGGCTCAGGCCTAGTCTCAGGCTTTAGATTTCCATAGCAGGCCTAGCCCTACTTTACTAAAGCCCGACTCGGCCTAGCCAATTTCCACCCCTAGTAGTGACCTCTCACATATGGGAGGTCATGAGTTCGAGGCTCAATGAAGACGATATTGACTCTTTGTGCTTCAACAAGTTGAGAAAAACAATGTAATAGCGTTGCTCACTAATAATTCAAGGCAACATGTATAATTGACGTATTTGTGAAGGGTATATATATATATATATATATATATATAATTCAGTTCCCGTGCGGTGGGGTGGCTTAAGGTGCGTAATTTCTTTTTAAGGTGCGTGGTTTTCCTTCTTAAGGTGCATGAGTGTTGAAACTTAAGGTGAGTGAACTTAAAGATTAAAGTGCGTGATTTTTCTTTTTAAGATGTGTTGTTTCCTTTTAAGGTGCATGATATGTATGCTTAATCTGCGTGATATGTATGCTTCAGGTGCGTGAGTTATTGGAACTTAAGGTGCGTGGTTTGTGTTCTTAAGATGCGTGGCTTGTGTACTTAAGGTACGCAGTGTGTTCTCAACTGAAGGTGCACCATTCGAAAACTTTAGGTGGGTAGTTTGTGTACTTAAAGTGTGCAGTTTTAATGCTTATGGTGAGTACCGCACAACTTTAGGTGCGTAGTTTGTGTAATTTTTAATTTCTTCTTTTTTAAAAAAAATTTATTTTTTAAGACTTGATAATTATAAACTACTTAATACTTTAATAGTTAATACTAAAATATTAAATATTAACATAAAAAACATGTAGAGTTTGAACAATTTAGGATTATCTTGCCCAAAACGATGTCATTCTGAATGAAATAATTCATTTAAAAATGAAGGGAACAATAGCAAATCGGCCAACTAGGTGACCTAGTCGGTGCCTAGGCGGTCTAGTCGGTGTCTAGGAGGCCTAGGTGGTCAGCGCTTAGGTGTCATAGGCGTCGCTTAGGCGGCCTAGTCGGCGAAACACCTAAACCACCGATTATGGTGGTATGTTAAGTGTAGTGACCGACCAGCGTCTAGCGCCTAGGCGCCAATTAATCGGTGCCTAGGCGAGATTTTTGCAGCACTGACCTTAAGTACACAAACCATACACCTTAAGCACACAAACAAAGCACCTCAAGAACAAAAATCACGCACCTAAAGTTTTAAATTGATGCACCTTAAATACACAAATAAAGCACCTTAAGAACACAAACTACGCACCTAAAGTTTTTAAATGGCTCACCTTAAGCTTTAACAAATCATGCACCTTAAGAAGGAAAATCACGCACCTTAGGTTTCAACAATTGACGCACCTTAAAAAGGAAAACCACACACCTTAAAAAGGAAAACTGGACATGCACCTAAAGTTTTAGATCGACGCACTTAAGTTTTCAACAACTGACGCACCTTAAGTCACACAGTATAAAAATCACGCACGTTAAGCACAAAAACACGTACCTTAAGAAGCATTTTTTTAATCATTGTTAATCCTGGACGTTAATTTAGACAAGATCAGTGACTCAAATTTAACTACACAATCACACGGGATACACCCCACCGCACGAGAACTTACTGATACTACTACAATAACAAGTATATATACAAATCTTTAATTTACTGGTTTATTAGTACACTTGCCTTATATACAAACCTCTATATAAAACTTTTTTTTTGTGTGCGCGCTTATGTCATAGAAGCAATTGAAGGGATGATTATAAATTCTAACATGTTAAAGAATACAACTTTTGCTTAAGGAAAAATCAAGAAAACTTAATAAGATTGATAGTAGAAATGCAAGATGTCAGGTAAATGGTCATTAATGGTAAATATGTGGGGTCTAGGAAAAGGATGCAATATCATAAATGGGATGGTCTCATTACATACGTAGAATTATTACTGGGAAATTATTAAGAAGACGAAGTCAATCAAATATATTGTAGGGCACATATATCAAACTTACATTGGGTTGTCTAAGAAATTTCCTTTCGCAAAAAAATAAATAAATCTTCCAAGCTCTTTAATTTCCTTTCAATTTAGTTTGGCAGTGGCCGGAAGGAAATTTCCATTACGTTATCGTCTGTGTACACACGCATTTTCCAAGCTCTTTAAATCTTTAGAAGCTAGCTATTAGCTAGCAAGCAAATCAAGATAGAAGATAGTGTTCTCAATTCAAATATGGCTTCTTCTTCTTCTTCATCTTCATCTACTCCTGCTGGAGAGTATGATGTTTTCTTGAGTTTTGAAGGAGAGACACGAAAATCTTTTACTGATCATCTCTATGAAAATTTGTGTCGGGATGGAATTAACACCTTTCGCGACGATGAAAATATTCGAAAAGGTGAGAACATCTCTGCTGAGCTATTGAAGGCCATTGAGGGGTCCAAGATGTCCATCATCGTATTTTCCAAAACATATGCTCAATCCAGATGGTGCCTTGATGAACTGGTGAAGATTCTAGAGTGTAAGAAAAATTTGCAACAGGTGGTTCTGCCTATATTCTACAACGTTGATCCTTCAGAGGTTCGTAAACAAACAGGAGAATTTGGTAAGGCATTAGCTCAACATCGACAACGATTTGATGATCAAAAAGTTGATGAGTGGAAAGTTGCACTCACTACTGCTGCTGATTTGTCTGGATTGGATTTGCAAGCCATGACGAACGGGTAATCCTCTTTTCAATTTTGTTTTGTTTTAACTTTTTTTTTGGATAGTATGATATATTTGTAACAATTTGACCCACTACTAACTCATATCTATATCGATATTATTAATAAAAACAAATTCCTCCATTTTAACTTCCTACCTAAAACAGTCTTATACTATTAAGGTTTTTCCTAATATTTTAAAATAGTGTAATACAATTCCTAATATAATATATTGTTTCCTACTTTACTATTCATACTACAATTCTACATTTAAATTCCTATTCTAATATTGTAAAATAGTGTAATACAATAGAATATATTGTTTCCAACTTTCCAAAATTCCTATTCGTAATACAATACAACAATATTAAAATTTCTGTTCCTATTCAACAATATTATTCCATCACCACTCCAATTCGTATAAAAAACACAAATCGATTCCTCACTATAATACAATTGGGCAATTATTTTGTTCAAATTCAAGCAATGATAACATCATCAACTACACTATGTAATATTTGTTGTTATAATTTATATTATATTCATTGTGTATATTATGTGTTGAAGTGCGTGTATGTTTGCACCACTTAGATTTTTACACGTATATTAACAATTAGCAATTCACACAAAACATATTTTTGTTGCTTTTATTAATTTAAAAATTATATAAGTTACCAGTCATTTTTCAAAAAAATTTAGACAAGTAACATATATAAAAAGACTCATCCTTCAACAACTTTAGCCAACACCTTCTTCCATGAAGAAGTTAAGGTTAGGCTGGCCTTCTTTCAGGAAGAAGGTTGCGGTGGCCTTGCCTTCTTCCAAATCTGAAAGAAGGCAGTAGGGGCTTTCTTCCAGAATTAGAAGAAGGTCACGCCAGCCTTCTTCTAGATCTGGAAGATGCCTTCCAAATGTGGAAGAAGCAGTGGTGGTCGATCGCAAACAACAACAAATATAAAAGAAGATTATTTTAAAATTTGTTATTATTATTAATTAGTTAATTAAAATATAAATTTAATATAATATATCATTTTAAAAATATGTGTATGTCATGTTAGCCCGCTAAATAAGCTTAAAAAATTTACTAATGAATAAATAATTTACAGGTTACCTAAATGCCGGTAATCTACAAAATAGTGTAATTGTAAATTTAAGGTTTTAAGAGAAGCTTTTTGAAATTGAAGGGCTTAATTGCACATCTAAGTATAGTTAGAAAGCTTATTTGACTCTTTTTTTTAGTACTACAATCTAATCTATATAGAGTATCTACCCAAACAACATGATAATGCCAACACCCTTGATTGGGATGGGACTCGAACCTAAGACCTTCCATTTGTAAATGCAAGATGTAAGATTCGAAGTCTAATATGGTTTACTCTTTTGAAGGGACCATTTCGGTCATCACATGCACATTTTTTTCGAAAAGTTAATTATCAAAATGGTTCATTGGCTATAGCAAAATTATCAATTGCTTCCCAATTTATCGGATGTCTAATGACAGAATAAACGGAGGACCAAATTGGTTAAGATTTTTAATGTCGAGGGACTTAATTGGCCAAAAAAATAGTCAATGACCAAACTGGTAATTTCGCTATAGACAATGGACCATTTTGGTAATTAACTCTTACCATAATAATTATTAGGTAAATATACTAATATTGTGCAATTATGCTAAGTATAAAAATATGTTTACAAAAGTTGTAACATTTATTGAGCTATTATATAGTAATAGCTTGGGAGTTAATTTTGGCGGAAAGTTGTAAAAGTAAGATTTTATTTTTATTAGTAGTATAAATTTGAAGAATCGAAAGAAAAGTATTGTTGTTAATAATTTGCATGTTGGAAAGTATTGTTGAATAGGAATTGGAATTTTAATAT
Organism: Ipomoea trifida; assembly: GCA_003576665.1. Lineage (NCBI taxonomy): Eukaryota > Viridiplantae > Streptophyta > Magnoliopsida > Solanales > Convolvulaceae > Ipomoea > Ipomoea trifida. Next base: position 12,767,564 of record CP025655.1, on the reverse strand, counting down.
TGTTGTATTGTATTACGAATAAGAATTTAATATAGAATTGTAGTACAGATATGAATGTAGGAAACAATATATTGTATTAAGAATTGTATTATACAATTTTACAATAATATTATGCTAACCTAAGTATTGTTGTTTATAATTTTCATATTCACAAGTATTATGGGGACGATTCGATTTGCGTTTTTTTATATAAATTGGAGTTGTGATGGAATAATATTGTTGAATATGAATAGAAATTTTAATATTGTTGTATTGTATTAAGAATAGGAATTTTAATGTAGAATTGTAGTATGAATAGAAAAGTAAGAAACAATATAATATATTCCATTATGATTTGCATTACACTATTTTACAATATTAGAATAGGAATTTTAATATAGAATTGTAGTACGAATAGGAAAGTAGGAAACAATGGCCGTGTTTGGTAAATAATCAGCCTATCAGTCAATTTTGGCTTATTTAACCACTATTAGTTGTTTGGTTAATAAGTTTTTTGTAACTCCAAAATACTAAAATTCAAAAAGCTACTCAAAGCAGCCTTTTCAATTAGCTTTTTGAGAAAAGAAATTATACCAAACAACTATCAGCTAACAGCTAATTTATCAAACAACTTTCTACAATCAGCCAATGTTATAAACTAATCATACCTTCTAACCCAAACAGCCAACCCAATCAGTCAACAACCATTTACCAAACATGGCCAATATATTCTATTAGGAATTGTTTTTATTAATAGTATGAATTTCATCTTTAATTTTATTATCTAAATATATAATAAAAATTTTATCTGTGCATCACGCATGTAATTGAGCAATTATTTGCTCGAATTCAAATAAGGATAACATTAGAAAACATAATCGGTTTAACCCATTTCATCAATTGCAGTATATAATATTCGTTGTTATAATTTATATTTATATATTCATCCAAATATTTTAAAAATATTATAACAAAAATACATTTCGTGCAACGCATGGGTGAAAATACTAGTTGTCAATAATATTAATAAGGTTAGATTTGCTAAGGGTAAATCACCGATTTGGTCCCTCAATTGTTTGCGAACTGTTAATGTAGTCCCTTAATTCGATATTTATCAATTTGGTCCCCAAAATTAATTATTTTTGGTCATATAACTCCATCCGGCTGCATTCCGGTGAGAACTCCGATTAAGTATGGGTATTTTGGTCATTTCGTGTCTTCATCCCTCTCCGATTCGCTTCTCGCAACCGACCCGCATCTGAACACCCTTACCACCTATTCTCCGACCTCAAGTCTCTCATCCCCACCCCCGAGACCAAACACGGGAGCCGGTTAACCTCGTTCTTGGCTCGCCGTGTTAGGTCCCACGAGATCTCCAGGTTCGCCGCCTACATCGAGGCCGAAATCCAATCCTGGATTGATCGGGAAACCATCGTGAGCCTCACTTCTCAACTCCGCCGCGTCTGGTCTCTCGACCTGCCGCCGCACGAGGAATCCCTGATCGAGGAGAATTTGATCAATGTCCGTGATACACTCGCCAAAGGGTTCGATTTAAGCCTCCAAGATTTGCTTCTCTGATCGCGGACATTCGTGGAGCTGTAGTGGGTGGTGTGCAGCGGGGATTGCACCAAGGGTGTTCGACAAAATGCGGCTTACGTGTTGAAAGAGCTAGTCTTGTTCAACAAGGATGTGTTCGTCGGGCAAGTCCTCACATGAGGAATCATCAAAGCTTTAGCATCAATGGGCTCAAAGTGGTCGATGGAAGTCCTATCATTGTTAATCAAAGCGATCAGAAGCCCTCTGGTGGACTAAATTACCCATGCGTAATCGGAGTCCTCACTGGAAAATGGTCCGATGGAGTTATGTGATAAAAAATAATTAATTTTGGAGACCAAATTGATGAATACAAAGTTAAGGAACTACATTGACAGTTTACAAACAATTGAGCGACCAAATAGGTGATTTACTCTTTTGCTAATTAATAATTTCGTTCTATAGCATCTGACCTATACATGCATCTTTACGGATGGTTTAATATTTTTGGTCAAACAAGAAGAATCTGCACTGTTCATTTCAATTTATTTGTCACAAATGTTAATTCCTTTTAGAAATTATAATTATGGAATGATTATATCCGTTAATAAAAATATTAGAAGAGTTGTTTACCTTGCCCTAAAAAGTTGAATCCCCAATTCCAAGAGCTCTCACGCCCCGGCTCAACAAAGCAGGAGAGGATGTAAATCATGCATGGTAACTCAATTGATGAACACAGAGCCTAGACCTATGTTCACTGTACACAAGAAGCCCCTCACTTTGAGATTGAGTTGTTTACCTCAAACAATGGAATGATGTGCTCTATTTAATTTCTTTGTTTTATGTTTTCCACCTATATTTTCTTTAATGATAGATTTAGATTGACATTCATTTGAAAAATGTAATAGGTATGAATCAAAGTTCATCCAAAAAATTACTGAAGAGGTACGACGAAAAGTGAATCGTACACATAATGTTGCAAAGTATCCTGTTGTTGGAATTGATTCTCGTGTCAAAGATATACTTCCTTTATTGCAAACTCAAAGACATGATGATATCAAGATGTTTGGAATTTTTGGCTTGGGTGGTGTGGGAAAAACAACCCTTGCTAAAGCCCTTTACAACGACTTGATGATTTTTCAAAAGTTTGAAGGTTGTTGCTTTATTGCAAACATTAGAGCAGAAGTTTCTGAAAGGTACAATGGTTTAGTTCGTTTGCAAGAGAAACTTCTTTGTAAAACACTCAAGACAGAGAACCTTAAAATAGATAATGTTGATGAAGGAATAAATTTGATCAAACAAAGACTGCGATCAAAAAGGGTTCTAATTGTCCTTGATGACATAGATGATATTAGTCAACTAGAATCATTAGCAGGACAACGGAATTGGTTTGGTTTAGGGAGCACAATTATAATAACAACTAGAGATGTTCAGTTGTTGACTGACTTGGGAGCACAAGAAAAATACATGGTAGAAACGTTAAGCCCTTATGAATCCTTGGAACTCTTGAGTTTGCATGCATTTGATGCTCCTAAACCATCAGAGGAGTATATTGAACTTTCCCAAAGGATAGCAAGTTATACTGGTGGACTTCCATTAGCACTTACAATTATAGGTTCTCATTTGCGTGGAAGATCTGTGCAAGAGTGGAGCGACAATGTTGAGAAATTAAGAGGGATACCTCATGATAAAGTTCAAAATATTCTTAAAATAAGCTACGATGCACTTGATGATGATACTAAGAACATCTTTCTGGATATTGCTTTTTTTTTCATTGGGCATGACGAAAACGACACTTCTATAATATTGGAAGCTTGTGGTTTTTATGCTAAAATTGGAATTAAAACATTGATAGAAAGATGCTTGTTAACAATAGATGGATGTGGAGAGCTTGGAACGCTTAAAATGCATGATTTAGTTCGTGATATGGGTAGAGAAATTGTTCGAATGGAATCCCCACGAGAGCCTGGCAAACGCAGTAGATTGGTGGATCCAAAGGATGTCATTAATATTCTTCAGGGAAAGAAGGTAAAACATTTCCTTTGTATTTGAGTTATTCTAGTTAATTCATTTGGTTTCTATACTTTAACTTTATTAAAATCAAAGATTTCAAAATATCTAAAATATAAAATATTGCTATATAAATGTTTTCCTTTTAATAGGGCACAGAAGCAATTCAAGGGATGATTGTAAATTCTAGCATGTTAAAGAATGTGCCTTTGAATATTCAAGTATTCAAAAGGATGGTAAAGTTACGAATACTCATATTGAATGGTATGTGTCTCAGCGGATCTTTTAAATATTTATCCAGTGAGCTTACATTGTTTAGATTACGCAATTGCAATTTGAGTATCATACCATCTAATTTCCGATGTGAGAAACTTGTTGAGTTAGACATGCAAGGTAGCAATATCAAAGAATTCGAATGCAATATGCAGGTTAGTATGTCTAATGTTTCTTTCAACATTGCATATTTCTTAATTAAGAACTTTGACTAGAAAAATGGAAATTAATTAAATCCTTTTCTACTTTTTTTCATCAGCCTTTAAGATGTTTGAGGACCTTAAAGCTTGATGGTTGTAAACAACTTAAGAAAACACCAAACTTCACCGGGGCACATTCTCTTCAAAACGTATCCTTGAATTGGTGTTTAAATTTGGTCAAGGTACACCCATCAATTGGAAGTTTGGAGAGACTTGTTCGGTTAGAATTCTATTATTGCAAGGAACTCAAGGTTCTTCCAAGTAGCATTTGCAAGTTAAAATCACTTGAAGTTTTAGCTTTAACGCATTGCCAAAAATTGAGGGAGCTTCCAAATGACTTGGGAAAATTAGAGAAACTAATATATTTAATGGCTAGTTGGACTGCCATCTCGCATATACCAGTTTCTTTGGGATGTTTGAGAAATCTAAAGTCACTGGAAATGCGATATTACAAGAGTTGTGATGGTGTTGGTTTATTTTCACCTTCAGATGCAAAGTCGCGCTCCTGGGAAGTTATAGAGAATTTGAAGTCATTGGAATATTTAAATTTATCAGGAAGAAGTTATCTTCAAAGCTTACCCTTCGATTTTTGTCATCTTTCAAACTTGAAACATCTCTACTTGGAGGATTTGCAAAATCTTAAAGTACTTGTAGAACTTCCTCCTAATTTGGAGAAACTCTCTGCACATAATTGTGTCTCATTGGAAAATATAGCAGCTGTATCAAAGTTGAAGAAACTTAAGGTGTTGGATCTTAAAAACTGTGAAAGTTTGATTGCGCTTCCAAACATGGAGAGTCTTTCCTCCTTATTAGAGATTAAGATAATGAATTGCAATGCTTTGACTATTTCTGACAACTGTTTGCGTGAAGAAGATCTTAGAAGTTTGTCCTCCTCGTTGAAAGAAAAAGATTTCATGGGAAGATATTATCTTCAAAGTTTACCGTTAAGTGTTTGCCGTCAATGTTCCAATTTGAAGATTCTCAAGTTGGATAATTGGCAGAATCTTAGATCACTTCCCCAACTTCCTCCTAATTTGGTTGAACTCTCTGCAAAGAATTGTGTCTCATTAGAAAAAATAGCTAATCTATCAAACTTGAAAAGACTCAAAAGGCTAGATTTTGAGAACTGCAAAAGTTTGGTTGAGCTTTCAGACTTGGAGAGTCTTGAATCCTTAAATTGTCTTGGGATAGCAAATTGCAGTGGTTTGAGGATTCCTTCGATTGAAAAGTGGTTCAAGGTTAGTTATATATATATGTGTGTGTGTGTGTGTTCCCTTCATCTCTGATATTATATTAGAATAGATGGTAATAGTTATGGTATTATTATTAATTGTTATATTGTATGTATGCATTCCATAATATAGGCACATTCTGAAGGTGATTGGTTCGAGATTTTGGTTGGAGTGGACTTGGGGTCAGTATCCTGCATTTTTCGAAAATGGGAGAATGTAATGTTTAAAATCAATGGTTTGAGCGTGATTGATATGGATCCCCTTGAAATTGATCATTCTATCGGAATTCGTATGAGCGTGAGAAGCAAAAGTAGGGGTGCTTGGATTCTAAAGGATGCCGAATATCTGAACATTAAAATCAATAGGGATCATTTCAATCCTCTTGTGGGTCGAATAATGATGGGAGATGCATTGGAGGTGTATGCAGAAGTCCATGGTTTGCAGAAGATATTTTGTGTAGCTGAAGTACATAGAAATAGAGAAGGGGAAGTGCGTTTCTTTCCATCCACAAGAGGCTTTGCAGAAATTGATGATGAAGAGCAAAATGCAGAAATTGATGATGAAGAGCAAAATGGTTGGAGCAGGAGAAGATGTTTCAGCAGCAGCATTCTTTGGGAGTTTATCCTAAAGTGTTTTTGTTGGAATGAAGAATGAAGATGAACATTAGTACGTACAGCTACTTTGAGGATTCCTTCAATTCGATCAATTATATTGAAAAGTAAGTTATGTATATATGTTCTATGTTCTACTGATTTAATTTGGTGTGCATATTTATATTATGGTAAGAGGCAAGTTATTGTCTACACAGTATTATATGGATCATAACAAAAAGTATATTTTAAATATACTAAAAGTACATTATTGGTGTACTAAATGTACATTATACAAAATAATATATTTTAAGTACTTAAATAATGTCCTTTCCTTTAATACAATATATATTTTTAATATTTTAAAAGTATATTACTTGTGTACTGAATATACATTATTTGATAGTATGGTCCATATAATAATAATTGTATAGTAGGATACAATATATATTTTTAATATTTTAAAAGTACATTACTTGTGTACTGAATATACATTATTTGATAATATGGTCCATATAATAATAGGTAGGTAGTAATAATAGGAGTTAATAATACGTGTTACAATGTAGTATCTGTTCATAGCTACTTTCGAACCCACTCCCATCATCTATGTGAGAGTGTTAATTAGGACATCGGATGTCACTTGATCACAATGTCTTTGACATTGGGGTAGTACTCATTTTAGTTCTAGAACTTTTAATTTGACCAAAACAAGTACCTTAGACTTTCATTTTTATCACAAATAGGTAGAGGCGGCACAAGTATCCAGCAAGATCAGAGGCGGCACAAGTATCCGGCAGAGGCGGTTATCATCTTCAGCTTTTAATTTGCTGCAAATTAAAAAGGATTATTATTGTAACTTGTAAGTATATCTGGCGTTCACATTTTACCACACCTCTTTAACATCTACATCTTTTCTTGTTTATTGAATGCCATTTTAATATTTATTTATTATTTATAATTTATGAATGAACCGACTGTTGTATTTCAATTATCACATTTTTTAAATAATTCTCTGTGTGTGTGGGTGGACAGGTACAATTTAATTTGATCAAATTAAAGCAATTAAGAGTGATGTTTATACCATTTGGATGGAGATGGAGTCAATGATGGGAGAAGAATTGAAGGTGTATGTAGAACGCCATCCTTTGCAGAAGATAATTTGTGATTATCTCTCTCTCCCTCTCTCTGTATTATAAATTCCACTGAATGATTACAAAATGACTTCAAGTTCATATTTGCTCTTAGTTTATCTCATATTTAACGTTGTTTTTATGCTTAAAATGTAGTGATTGTATTCAAATTAAAGCTCTTTTATTTGCTTTGTTTGTGCAGACAGGTACAATTTAACTTGATCAAAGCAATTATACCTGAGTGGTTTTTATACCATTTGGATATGGATGGAATCAATTGGATGATGGAAACAAAGGGGATGGGAGATCAAAAAAATAAAAATAAAAATAAAATTGGACCACAAAGCCTCAAGTCAGACTGCATGTCAAGATTTTGCTTTAAGTATGTAATTAAAACATTTGCCTGTTGCATTATTCCAACGTTTTCGAGGCATGGATTCGTTTATATGTTTTTGATGGACTTTCATTTTGGTTACTGCAGGCAATGGATCGGAGTTGATTGGTATCACTACCAGAAAGCAAAGCCAGTGGTGCCTCAGCAAGTAAATATCATAATATATTTATGCCATTGTAGGTTATTTTATATGTAATTAGCCTAACAGTAAAATTTTACCAAATACATTTTACAATTAGCTAATACTATGTCAAACCAGCTAACTTAATCAGCTAACTCAATAAGATATCAGCTATCCGCTAATTGTTATATGGAATCCCACAATGCAGACATGTTCTGAAGGTGACAGTGTTAAGATTTGGCTTGAAGTGATACATTTGTCAGTTGCATTGTGCCAACGTTTTCGAGGCATGGATTCATTTATATGATTTCGATGGGCTTTTGTTTTGGTGACTGCAATGGAGTTCGTATCACTACGAGAAGCAAAACCAGTGGTGCCTCAGCTTGGGTTGGAGATGAATGCTGTGGCAGTAATGATGGGGGAAGTAGTGGCAAGAGTTTGCAATAATCAAACTAGTGGTCTTCTGTTACAAGAATCATGTTTCACCCCACTCGATTATCTTTTGAGACTTTTTTCTTTTCTTTTTTAATCCATGTGTATTGCAATTGTGCTCCTTTGAAGTTATTGAGAATTTGAACTCATTGAAATATTTAAATTTATTAGGAAGAAGTTATCTTCAAAGCTTACCCTTCCGCCTTTGTCATCTTTTAAACTTGAAAGTTCTCAGCTTGGAAAATTTGTAAAATTTTAGAGTACTTGTAGAACTTCCTCCTAGTTTGGAGAATCTTTTTATATATAATGGAAAAAAATAGAAGTGGTATCAAACTTGAAGTTTTGTTTCTTGAAAACTGTGAAAGTTTAGTTTGAGCTTCCAAACATGAAGAGTCTTTTATTTTTAGTAGAGCTTAACATAATGAATTGTAAAAGTTTGGTGGAACCGAGTAGGGGGTGCAGGTGGTGGAAGCTCTGCTGCTGAATAATTTTTAATTACAAAATATATATTTTTACCAATTACCTAAAGCAACCTATTAATAAATTTAATTGCATAAAAATGAGGCATTAATGTGTCTAATTGAAGCTTTTTATTTAGTTTGTTTTGGGATTGATTTGGTTCACAGAATGCAATTATAATCAAATTTTGAGGTGTTCATTTGTAATAGTGGGTATCTAATTATCCCGACCCCTAACAGGGTATAAAATATTTTAAGAATAATTAAATAAATAAAACAATATATTTATGTGCGTATAAATATTACACATTAATTTATAGGTGTCAATTCACGTTTAATCATTTTTATCAGAATATCCACATTTGGTCCTACTATTACTTTGGCAGGACCATTTTGATCCTCTATCAACAAAAGTACAAAATAATTTTAATGTGATTAAATACAAATTCATTTCGGTCTTCAATTACAACTATTTTCTGAAGAATAAATTAAGTCAGTGACAAATTTGTCATTTCATTTTTAATAATAATAATAATAATAATAATAATAATAATAATAATAAAAAACTGGACCTCTTTTTTGGGCAGAGCTTCGGCACAGCAAAACCGTCGGCGAACCATGGACCTCCGGCGGTTGCAGTCTTGAGCTCAGCCAGGGTGAAAAACTTCCAGGAAGGCTTTATGGGGCACAAATTCATGTCTACATCTTCTCTCATGCTTTTGCATTTTCTTCTTGATAACCTTGGATTTGGGTTCATTTTCTGCATGTCTACAGCCTGTGATCCGTTACTTTCACTGGATTTGGGTTCATTTCCTCGTTGTTCATGCAAGCCTCGATAACTCCTTTCGGAGAGGACTCATTATTGTCCTTCTCATTTGCCGCCGGAGGTCCATGGTTCGCCGCCGGTTTTGTTGTGCCGAAGCTCCGCCGGAAAAAAGGAGGTCGAGGTTTTTTTAAAACAATTAAAAAAAAATGAAATGACAAATTTGTCCTTGACTTAATCCATTCGCCGGAAAATAGTTGTTGGTGGCCGGAATTTGATCGGAAGGACCAAATGTAGTAAAGATTTAAAAATTATGGGACCAAATCTAAAAATTTTAATAGTCAGAGACCAAATGTGAAAATGATCACATATTCGTGTGACCAAAAGTGGAAATAACTCTTTTTTAACTCATGTGTATTGCAAGGATGCCAAATTTTGACATCATCAACCTTGTAGAGTCCATTTTTTTTAATAAAGTTAAATGTTAATTTAGTATTATATTATATTTTGAGAGTGAATTAGAATTATAGTGATGAAGGGAAATTATAAGTGAAATGAAAATATAATGATATGACAATATGACTCACTTTTCAAAATAAAAGAGTATTTTAGAGATGCAAATAGCCTAATTATTTTAGGATGTTTGTTCATGGGTTTAGCTACCAGAATGGGAATCAAAGTCATTATTATTGTTTGGTTGACAGGTTTCTAAAACACTACTATGGGATTTGATTACCCCTCAATTAGAAAATTCATTTTATAATAAAATAAGGGTTTTATTTCATTATTCCCCCTAATTGGTAATTTGATTTTTAAGTTTAGATTAGTGCTTTTAGATTTTTTTTTGTCCATATTGGTGTTTTAGATGTCTTTATATTAGAATATTGTATTTTTAAATCATTTATTCCTATTATAGGATGATCATACATAATCAAATAGCAATATTAGTAATCATTTCAATTACACCCAATCACCAAACATGCGAAATACTTTCACCAAAACACATTACCATTACCATTACCAAGCTAAGTATTTGATTCCCTTTCCATGTGTAAATTTGGTGTTTTAAATTGGAGATAACCTTATTTGCATCAAAAGTTTAAAAGATTCAATCCCTTTATGCAAATAATTACCAATTGAACATCAAGATTAACAATGGATCCCTAATCCAAACCCATAAACGAACTACTCCCGCATGATGGGAGTAAACAAAACAAAGCAATAATTAAAGATAAACATTGCAAGAAATATAAAGGGAAGAGAAACTTAACTGATAAATAACAAATCCAACTTCAATCCAAGATTCCAAGCTTGAAAGTAAATAATCTAATGTAAAACTAGTCTAAACTATGCTGGGGAAATATAAACTAAAAGCTAGGGTTCAGAACTCTGTAAGGGGACTTCCTTAAATTATAGAGAATATGTCAAAAATATAGGAGGTAGATGGGCCTTGGCCCATTAGGCATCTTCTAATTCTTTTCCAACTTCTACTCTTCATTGTAATTCCCTTTTCTTCCAGAACTTGTCCAATATTCATCCTTTATTGTTCCTTGTAGATATTTCAACACTTGGACAATATAACACACAATAATTCCCAATTTCACTAGGATACAGAAAATAACCTTCAAAACAACTAGAATAAGGGGTGAATAATTGTACAAAATAGCAGATATCAACTCCCCACACTAGAACTTTTGCTTGTCCTCAAGCAATTGCCTAGGATAATCTTCCCTCCAAGCACTGCAACTGATCACACTTCCTTCCTGCTCAACCAATGATTCCACCAACCAACTCATGTAACCTAACCTGCTTTAAGAATCATCTCAGAATCACAAGTGAGTTCCCCTCTCAGGCCAATAACCGGGCACCAGAATTAAGGTAGATTAGGACCCTGTATGCACATGTACTCAGTTGAGATTATGCAGAACTTGGCTTAAGATGAGATCCCATAGACTTGCCCTTCATACTCACATAGATCACTCTAAAACTGCATGCTAAGATCAAATAGGACTTTATTTGGCTTGTAATGGGGCTAAGGGCGAGTGGCTAAACAAAGAAGGGGTATGGGAAAATAAACAAAAGAGAGAGAATTTCACACCTATTCACAAATAAACCTAGAGGAGATATGGAAAATCTGAGTCAAGAGAGAAAAATAATTGGAAACACAAGAGTATTCTAAACTAGTGGGGGTGAGGACATTTATTCAAGCAACCTGACTTGTACTTTTATTCATCCTTCTTTTTCTTTTCTTTCCACAAACTTTTTCTTCACTCTCAAACTCTTTTTCAAACTTTTCTTTTCTTTCATTCAATCAACCAATAACTTCCTTCACGACACCCCCACACTAGAACAAAGATAACAGGAATAACTCTATCCAAAAGTAAGCTCAAAAGGGAAATCTCCTCTAAATTAAAGAACAAATGCTACATTCTCTCTAAGGGTGAATGGAAAATATATGGCTAAAGGCTAAGGGTTAAATGATAGGTTAAACAAGAAAAACAACATAAAGAACGGGGTTAAGTGCTTTTGCACTTATTAAACAAAACCAAGGCTCAAAGGGGACAACTAGGGAAAATAAATGTAACACAGGGTAGGTTTAAAGGCTTGGGCTAACAACAATGGCCTAAATCACTTCAAAGCATGCAAATTCTAGACTTCACTATGAGAGCACTGAGACAAGCTATGACAGAACAAATATCACCGGAATCCCACATAAGCCTTCACTAGCAATGCTTAACACACAGGGGAACATTTATGTTAGAGGTTAACCCAACTATTGGCAAGAGACTGAATTCTCACAGGCTCAACCTTGAATCATCCATGACAAGCAGGCTGCACAAGAACCACCAAAACAAACCACAAACCAGCAGGAAGTAAAGTGGTCACAGCCACAACACAAGGAAAGCACATTACCTTTTTAGCTGCAAATTGAGTCCTTCAAGCAAACTGCATCCAAAAATCATCCGAAATAGTACCCCCTACACTTAAACTGGACATCGTCCCTGATGGACAAACAAGGCCTCACAAACTAGAAAAAACGAACTAGAAAACAGAACATTTTTTTTTTTTTTACTTTTTTTTTTTTTTTTTTTTTACTTTCGTAAAGATCGCTATCACGGCTTGGGTCACGGTCGGGATGCGGCCCGTGACTTAGAGTCCTCAAACTGCTCGTTAGACACTGGAATTCGGGATCGCCATCACGGCTTGGGTCACGGCCGAGAGGTAACCCGTGACCCAGAGCCCTCGTTTAGTCTCTCAGCACTGGAATCTCCGTTATTCCTTCCTCACCCACACCACCAAAAGCTGTTCATCTCACGCTCTAAATGCTCACACATAGTCTTAGGGATTAGGAACACGCTCATCGTGAAAGTTGGAAGTGCTTGTGCTATGCTTTTGAGGAGTACCTCCTTTCCTGCACGGGAAAGAAGTTTTTTCTGCCACCCATTAACCCGTTGACGAATACGCTGACACAAGTAGTCGAACACAGCTTTCTTATTTCTTCCAACCCATGTTGGCGAACCCAAGTACTTACCCAGATCATCTCTTCTCTGGACAGCAAAAATAGAGCATATATTGTCAGCATCCAATTGATTCGTATTAGAACTGAAGGTGGCACATGACTTCGTGTAATTAATTATTTGGCCTGAAGCCTGTTCATATAAATCCAAACCTTGCATCTAACGCCGTTCGTACTTCTTCCGGCTCAAAAGGTTTTACCAGCTCTAGATTCTGCTCATCTGTAACCTGCCGTCGGATTAAATCAAACACTGGGGAGCCATCGCACCCACTGGAGGTAAAAATTTGCTGAAAATAATCCATTACCCCTGGGACCATCTCCCCTTTATTATTAACCCATTCCCCATCAGAATTCTTAATTCTGTTAATATTATTAACCTTCCTACAAGATGAAGCTGTATGGTGAAAAAACTTAGTGTTCGAGTCACCCCACTTAAGCTAGTGTTGCTTCGATCGCTGTTTCCAGTACCTTTCATCAACCTCAAACCAGTGTTGCAATTCAGCATCAACCACCTTAATCTCATCATTACTAACTGGCGCATGTCTTTCTCTTAATTCAGAGATCTTACGTTACAGTGCTGAATTTTCTTGCCCACATTGTGATGGCGTTCACCACCCCAACTACGCAGTCTATTTGCACATAATCCCAACCTAGAATGGAAATCCATACCTGCTGAATCAACCCAAGCCCGCGAGATGACTGTCTTGCACTCATCTTCCACAAGCCACGAGTTTTCAAACCTAAACTGGCGTGGGCCTGTTTGCATGCATGCCGACTCAAGGTCCAAGAATAAAGCTGAATGATCGGATGTGAAAGTGTCCAGATTATAGATCGTTGCTTGACCAAATCGTGAACACCATTGAAGTGTCGCAACCGCCCTATCAAGCCTTTCTTCAACCCAGTTCTCTTTCCCACGGCCTCTTTCCCAGGTGAATCGACGCCCCACCATACCAAGATCATGGAGTTCACAATCTGCCAATGCATCATTGAAGCCTCTAATGAGAGCCTCTGGTGGAGGGCAACCCCCACGTTTCTCTCTTTGAGTTGAAATATCATTGAAATCCCTAATGACCACCCACGGTAATTGTGACTGAGATTTAAGGAGCCATAAGTGATCCCACGCTAGTTGACGGTTCTGCCTCTTCGGAAAACCATACAGACAGGTTAGCAGCCACTGTTGTTCACCTGGAAGTTGAACAATAATATCAACATGGTTACGTGAGAAACTAAGAAGCTGCGCCATATCCTTATTCCTCCACAATAATGCCAAACCTCCACTTAGCCCCACTCTGTTCACATAAAATAATCCTTCAAAACAAAGTCGCACTCTTAACCTTTCTGCATGATCTCTCGTAACTTTAGTCTCCATTAAGAACACAAAAATTGGTCGTTTTTTGGATACAATATCCACAACTTCCCGAACTGTCCGTGGACTACCCAAACCACGACAGTTCCAGCTAATAGTACTCATTGGGATGGGCAGGTCTAGGATCCAGAACCCGCCACACACAAGTTCTTTGGCCCGTCAAGAGCCATAGGTGTCAGACTAGTCTCTCCCAACCCATCATGCTCAACACCGCTCCGGCGACGTTTGAGATCCACCACCACCTCATTGTCTTCCTCATGAACATCGTCTGTCGTAACCACGTCCTTACCCACCATGTTTTCCAACCCACCAGAACATATTTGATTATAATCCAAACACTAGTGCCCTCCCTAAGCTTCAGTTTCATCTTACGCCTCAATGGAACTTCAACTTTCAGAGCAACCCGGATCCTAATGTAACTACTATTCATGAACCTCCAAAGTTGTTCGAATCAACCGCAATAAACCTCCCCATAAAATTGCCAATCTGCTCCAATACCTTCTCAGAGTCATATCCAAACGGCAGATCGTAGACCTGCACCCATATCAACACCTCATTAAGTTGGACTAGATTAGGTTGATCGCCCTGTTTGATCTGTTTGCAAACAAGTGTGTGATTCTCGAACGCCCAGGGTCCCCCATCAATGACACGCTGCATATCTTTTGCATGGAAAAACTGGTACACAACAGATTTGGCTGCACTTCAGTTATGCGCACCTCTCTTACCGGCGTCCACACAGTCGCCATATCATTATGCATGACCGTAAACTTGATCGGTTTATTCGTCAAAAATCTGCCAACTAGAGCCCATTGCAGATTCAGCGGTGCTTCCGTAACTCTCGAACATCCATAGTAAGGACAAGTGAACGTAAAGATCGGATCAAGAACGAAACAAACCAGATGACTAAGACACTGGACAAACCAGAGAGAGAAAATCCTAGAGAGAAACCCTAGGGAGAGCCGCTGTTTCACTCCATATTTGAATATCCTAAATTTAGAAATTTTGATACAATTAATAATTTTAATTATGTTACTTAAACATAACTTATTTGATTATGCTTAAAATTATACATCATTCACATTATCTAAATTAAAAATTGAAACCTATACCACACTTTATATTTTGATTGAACTCAATTGATTATTGGTTTTGGTCCAGATATCAGATATCGAAATTTCACAAATATATTACTATATTAGAATTCAAAATAAAAATTATATATTACATACATGTCATGTCATTCAAATGAATATATCCAAACATATTTTAAATATTAGCTCAAAAAATATTAATATTATCTAAATAAATTTTTTTTTGAACTTAATAGGTTATTGGTTCAAATATATTTTTATTTATGTTATATACATATATAAATTTGGTTCGGATATCAAATGTAATTTTTTTTTTTTTTTTACATATATTGGACTTCAAAGTAAAATATATATTTATTCTATTTAAATCAAATATATTTTAAATATAAGGTCTAAAAATAACTCGAAATTAAACTTATTGTTAATTTTATAACGTTAATTTGAAAAAATAAGTGTTAGTAAACAAGTTTTCTAAACAGAAAACAGAGAATGGAAAACTGAGAATGAAAACTGAAAAATTGAAAAACAGAAAACAGAAAACAGTTTTCTGTTAGTAAACAGACCCTAAGTTTTCTACCATAAAAATGAAATAAGTTATAATATGAAGTTTAAAAACAAAAAGCAAAATTTAAAATTAGAATATTAGTACATACAAGAACTATTATACAGCTTTAAACCCCAGGGAGGTGTATATGTTGTCAATTGTTATATTGTGGACAAGGTCCAACATACAAGGCTAGTGGACCCTAATCCAAAATGACGTCTAGTATTTTATTTACACATTTCACATATTATAAACCTAAAAAATATTAGAATAATTTCACATGATATATTTATAGTTAACTAATTATGAAGTTACTACAAATGTTAATATTGGTAAAAAAAAAATTACCCTAATTTAAACGAAACAACATCATTTTGGAACCTGGTCACGATATAATTTGATATTTATTACCTTACATTTAATAAAAATTCTCTTAGTTTATACCATTAAATGAAAAGAAATTAGAACCCCCTAAATTTATTAACGTTGAAGAAGAAAGTTTAATTTTTTTCTATATATAAATTTATGTAACAAGAATACAGTAATTTGACATCAATTTAAAATAATCACATTTGAAAATTAAAATGGCTATCTATTTTCTTTTACCATAATCTAATCTCAACACATCATTCGAATGCAAAATCATATCATTTTTCATAGATGATGTGGAGGGACGCACATGTCCCTGGATCTATATATATCTAACTCTTCTTGTTGCAACATACACCTGCCAAGTCTCTTATTGCTAGAAGATTTCTCAACTCTCATTTCCCTGTTGCTCCAAAATTGTGGCACTCCAATCTTTACTTTGGTCCAAGTTAGCTAGGTAACCAAAATACTGGTTCAATTGAGCCATATCTGTGTACCAAAATACTGAATTGTAAAGTAAAGCCATGGCTTTGTGCGAGACGCTCGGAAGGAGAGTAGCAGGTGCGGCTTGTGAAATCCGGATTGAGTGCGAGGCACTCGGAAGGACCGTGGCTTTGTGCGAGACGCTCGGAGCGTAGGGAGACGCTCGGGAGAAAAGCTCGAGAGTATAGCATTGTGCGGGATACTCGGAGGAGTGCGGCTTTGTGCAGAACACTCGTGAAGACTAAGTGTAGCTGGGTGCAAAACGCTTGGTTGAAGAGCGTAGCTGGGTGCAAGACGCTCGTGAACGTAGTTGGGTGCAAGACGTTCGGGTTTGAGTGTTGCTGTAGGTAAAGAGCATTCGGAGTAGCAGATGCTAGAAGGGCACTGATCCACTATTTGTATCTGGTTGATTGAAGATAGTGGAAATCTTCCTTGGTGTGAAGGAAGAAGTGGAGTAGGAGAATTACACCATCTCCGAACCACTATAAATCTCTCTGTCTCTTTACTTTGCTTGCACCATATTTATTCTTGTATGCATATCTCATACTAACCCAGTAACTGATATATATCTGGGTGTTGTAAAGTCATACGTGTGCATGCATAGCATTACATTGCATATTTTATTACAAGTTTCATAGTCAAAGTGCATGTTCTGATCATTTCAATTTCCTAGAGCTTGTTTACTATTCATACACTATTCACACACTATTCCTTACTATTCACTTTACTATTCACATCTTTTTGTAAGGGATTCCTCCTGATTCATACAAACCCATTTACTATTCATTCTTTATTTATCATCTGGGTTTGCCTTTGCATGCGATATATCTCTTCATATCTGATCAAGTTATTTATAGCACTTTACGTACTGATATTCCGCTGCGAACTCTAAGTTGTTTATTTGCTTTATGCTTGCTACCTAGAGTTGAAATTACCAAAGTGTTATAATTTTTTAGAATTTGTTGAAAAGTCTATTCACCCCCCCCTCTAGACTTTTTCCACCCTATCGGGACCAACAAGTGGTATCAGAGCGGTTGTCTATTTGAGTCAAAATTTGACTGCTAGACAGATCTCAAAACTTCAAGATGAAGAGAGACTTAGCTCAGAACTTATTATTTTCACTTGATAAATTTGATGATTGGAAAATTCGCATGCAGGTCCATTTATCTGCTTTACATGATGAGATGTTGGAAGTGATTTCTGATGGTCCAATTAAAATTCTCAAAGTCAACCCATCAGCAGAACAAACAAGCACTACACCATCTTACATCTCAAAACCAAAAGTTGAATGGACTCCAGAGGATAGAATACGAAATAACTTGGATAATATTGCCAAGGATATTTTGTTCAAAGCTATTGATGACGCAACTTTCCCGAAGGTCCGAAAATGCAAAACGGCGAAAGAAGTTTGGGAGGTTCTCATCAAGATAGGTGAAGGAGATGAACATGAGAAGGATAATAAGCTCACAATTGCACTAAAGAAATTCGAAGACTTCAAGATGCAAAGTGGCGAGACCATTGCAGATATGGAAGCAAGATTTATTAAAATCTTGGGAGAAATTGTCGATCTAGGCAAAGAGATTGATCAAAAGGAGATATCGCTCAAAATACTCCGAGGGCTACCGTCAAGTTGGGACATGAAGGTTACCGCGATGCGTGACCATAGGGATCTCAAGACGCTATCAACCGACAAGCTTTTTAGTGATCTAAAAGCTTATGAGTTCGAGATGAAGTCAAGGACGGAAGAAGAACGCGAGGAACGAAACAACGCACTAGTTGCCGAACAACCGTCCGCATCAAAGTCAGTAGAAAATAGTGATTTATTATCTGACGAAAATTTTTCTCTGTTTGTTAGGAAATTCAAGAAATTTATGAGGAAGAAGAACAACAAATTTCCTCAAGCAAACTCGACAAGAAGGCCAAGGATGGAATCACCAGATGATTCGAACTTATGCTTCAACTGTAAAAGGCCAGGACATTTTATGGCTGAGTGTCCCTATCCCAAGGTAAGCAAAAATCAATTTGAAAATTCACAGGAAGGAGTAAAGGGCAAAGAAAGAAAGTTCAAGAAAGACAAAAGAAAGGCTCTTGTAAGTGACCCACTTGAAATGAGTGAGTCAGAAGATTCCACAAGTGATGAAAGTGATAGTTCAAATGAAGACACTGCACTATTCTGCATGAGCACATCCAACGAGTCAAACTACCATGAGGAATGCTTAATAGCGCATGATGCTGAAGAAGATGAGGTAACATCCAAAACTTTTGATTCTGCAAGTACTTCATTTTCGCAAGAGTCCATCTCTCTTTTAATGAGAGACTGTCAAACCTTTATGGACACTTATTCTCAAATCGAAGAGCGCAATAATTTATTAATTCTTGAAAAAGAAGAAATAAATACGAAATTGCAAAATGCTCTACTTGAGGCGAGAAACTTGAATGCCGAAATTATTCGTCTTCAAGAAGAGTGTAAATCAAGGGAAGTTCGAGAACACAACCTAAGGGAGGTTATTGCATCATTTACTCATTCGTCTAAAATAATGGACAAAATGGTAAATATGCAAAAATCGCCAAATGATAAAACCGGTCTCGGTTATGATCCATCGTGTTCTCAAACCTCTCAGATGTTGACCGGTTCTACTACTACTTTAAATAATAAAGTCCGAGTGGTAAAATTTGTTAAGAGTCAAGATAGCACAATGAGACAAGGATTTGGGTATCACACAAAAGCCAAGAATAGCACTGTACGGTCGAAGCCCCTTAGAAATAATATTTCGCCATATCAGTCTATTAAAAGGCATGGATTTAATTATTCAAAGAGATACACCAATGAGTTAAGTGCAAAAAGACCACATTAGAAAATGGGAAAATTTCCAAATAGTGGAGCTAGGAGATTTTCTCCTACAGAGTCATATTGCGTTGAAAATATTAAACCTTGGACTAGACCAAGATTTAATAGGTTCAAACAATATATTTCCCAGGTGCCATATAGTAGAGTAAATTTTCAAAACCGTGCACCAAAAATGTTTTCAAAAATTAGGCATGATTATAATGTTGATAATGGTTACAAATCACCTAATCTTGGATCGGTGAGATCTAGGTGGATTTGGGTACCAAAAAGTACTAACCCCCAAGGACCCAAGCAAGACTGGGTACCTAAAAATTGTTTTAATTGATTGCAGGAAGTTTGGTACTTCGATAGTGGGTGTTCACGACACATGACCGGAAATAAATCTAGTCTTGTAGATTTTAAAACTATCGAAGGACCAAAAGTCGTATTCGGTGGAAACGATCGATACGGCAAAACAAAAGGTGTAGGTACAATAATGCGGAACGGACTGAAAATTGAAAACGTATCTTACGTGGAAGGGCTAAAATTCAATTTGTTCAGCACAAGTCAATTTTGTGACAAGGGATACCTCGTAGAATTCTGCAAAAACAAATGCCAAGTAAAGAACGAGTCAACCGGCGAAATCGTACTTGAAGGAACAAGAAAAAGGAACATGTATGTTGTAGATTGGAGCTCAACTAAAGATTCTGTTTGCTTGGTGGCAAACAATTCGAGCACTACAAGCTGGGAATGGCACAAGAAGTTAAACCATTTAAACTTCAAGACTATCAACAAGTTAGCAACGAGAAATCTAGTCAAAGGCCTACCCAACATCACATACAAGAAAGATCAAATATGTGATGCGTGTCAGAAAGGAAAGCAAATCAAATCATCGTTCAAATCCAAGACTCATGAATCAAGCACAAGACCGCTTAGTCTACTACATATGGATCTTTTCGGTCCAGTAGACCCAGTAAGTATGAGTGGTAAGAAATATACTCTTGTTGCTGTTGATGATTTTTCCAGGTACACATGGACGATATTTCTCAACAAGAAGAACGAAGTGGAACAAAAGCTACCGGAACTGTTGAAACAACTGCAAACTGAAAAGGAGCTCAAAATAGCAAAAATCCGTACAGATAGAGGAACGGAGTTTGTGAATAGCGTAATTCAAGCATACTGCAATTCCCAAGGAATTTTGCATCAATTGTCAGCTGCTAGGACGCCACAACAAAACGGTGTAGCCGAAAGAAGAAACAGGACGCTTAAAGAAGCCGCAAGAGTCATGATTTCGGCAGCCGATCTACCAAAACGCTTTTGGGCTGAAGCAATCAACACTGCTTGTTACACGCAGAATAGAAGCACGATTCACAAGCTGCACAATAAGACACCGTATGAATTATGGAAATGGAGGAAACCTAACCTTAGTTACTTTCATTCATTTGATTGCAAATGTTTTGTCCTTATTAATGGAAAAACACATCTAAAAACATTTGATGAGCGTGCAGATGAAGCAATATTTTTAGGTTATTCATCTACCAGCAGAGCATTCAGAGTATTAAATAAATCGACAATGGTGGTAGAAGAATCAATCCATGTTGTGTTCGATGAATCGGCGAAAATCAAAGAAGCAGATGTTTCGAAAAGTGGTAAAAATGTTCAAGATAATTTAATTACCACTAATGAAATTTTTGAGGATGAAACCTTGCAGGGATTAAGTGATCTAGAATTAGATAATTCTAAGATTGACCATCAAGGCGTGCTAAACACGAGAAATTCGAATGAAGTTGAAAGGGAGCAGGACGAGGAACAGGATGACCCTGAGGATGACAATCAGGATGAGGAGGTTAACAATGAAAGCAATGTGACAAATCAAGCTACTCCTACATCACACGTGAACAATTCCTCACCGCCAACCAACTCCCAAGACAACTTTCAACCAGATCTAAGATGGCTTAGAAATCACCCTCAAGATCTCGTGATTGGAAGAGTATAAGACGGCGTGAAAACAATATCCGCAACACGAGATACTCTATTCGCATGTTTTCTATCTCAAATCGAGCCAAAGGAAATTGAAGAAGCTCTAAGTGATCCAAGCTGGATTGAGGCCATGCAAGAGGAGCTAAATCAATTCAAGAGAAATGACGTATGGGAGCTTGTTCCTAGACCAGAAAATTATAATGTAATAGGTACTAAATGGGTCTTTAGGAACAAAGCGAACGAAGAAGGAATCATTGTTAGGAATAAAGCGAGGCTAGTTGCAAAGGGCTACTCACAAGAAGAAGGAATAGATTTTGATGAAACGTTTGCCCCGGTTGCACG
>CP025655.1:12719395-12744726 GCA_003576665.1 Ipomoea trifida | reverse complement strand
GGAAGGTTAGTTTCATGGTTTAGCAAGAAACAAAACTCCATTGCTACAAGCACTGTCGAAGCCGAATATATCGCAGCAGGGAGTTGTTGTTCGCAAATTTTGTGGATGAAGCAACAGTTGAAAGATTACGGTATAAATTGTGAGGACGTTAGTATTTTCTGTGACAATACTAGCGCGATTGCGATTTCTCAAAATCCTGTACTTCACTCACGGACAAAACACATCGACGTACGACATCATTTTATTCGTGACCACATCGAAAAGAAAGATTTTAGAATCGATCATATTCCCACGGAGAACCAAATTGCCGATATTCTCACGAAACCGTTGTGTGAATCTCGATTTGCAACTTTAAGGCATGAGATGGGCATGATCGAAATGAGCTAAGTATCACTTACCTATCCTTAAGCTCAATTTTATTTAATTATGTTTTATGTGCTTAATATTTAATTGTTACGTGCCTATATGCATATTGCATGATTTTGTGCTTTAATTTGTGATTAATTGTCAATTACGTGATTATGTGCGTGCATGATAATTTGTGCAAATATTGCACAAATTGTGCTTTAATTCTTTAAAAATGCATATTTACGTACAATATGTGCACAATGTGTTTTTAATTTTCAGATGATGCATGTTACGTATTTCCCATCCTTGTGCATTTATTTTCAAGTGTTCACATGCTTTTAGTCAAAGTACTGTAGAAAATCTTTGTTGATATCTTTGACATTTATTTTATCTTGTCTTGTAAGGCTATATCTTTGCATGTGTTTTGATAGGTGAGCATATGTGTCAAGTTTTTACCATCTTTTACTTTTACTATAGTAGCTAGAGTAACAAATGTAAGAAACTAGAGTCTTACTTGTCACTCACAGGCACTCTAGAGAAAGTTAGAAGATTTTAAGAGTTACACCTGTTTTATGTCAGCTTTGTTTTCAAACTTGTATTATTTTTAGCTCATGATTACGTGTGAGACTTGCTATTTGATTTTATATGATTTTTACGTGTCTCATATTTTATATTATTCATCCCTACTCGAAAATATTTTTGCATGTATCTATTTTTGCATGGATCTATTTCATCAGGGATATTCTTGAGCTGAAGCTACCATTTTTACCCAAATACCCTCTGACTTGATCGAATTACCCTCAAGCCAAAAAGAACCACAATTATTTCATTAAGGGTAAATTAGTCTTTTGAACCCTCAAAACCCATTAAAAGGGAGACACCTTTTCGGATTCCCCAAAATTTGAAAGCCAAAATTGAAAGACCCATTCCCCTTTCTCTTCTCTGTTTCGACGAGGACGCCATAGCCGAGAACTCCAAACTGCCCAAAATCAAGTTTTTACTACTACCCATTCCAAAATAATCCCAAAAATGGCACCTACTACCCGAAAAACCTCTAAAAGAACCCCACCCACGGTTTCTACTAAGAAGATTGAGACTGGGCACTTGTTCGAACCCGTCGACTTGGTGAATGCGGCCATTGACAAACAGCTTGCTCAAGAGATCATTGATGGATTAGAGAAGTCTGAAATGTTGAAGGTATGCAAATATCAATTCGTTGGTATTTTTGATGATGCCGTGTGTAGTTTCTTTGAGCATGCCAAGTTGAAAAATGATGCTATTGTCTGCCGTATGTATGGAAAATCTGTCTGTGTGAAACAAAGTGATATAAAATGTCTATATGCTTTATCTGATGATGTTACAAGCTTTGAAGGGTATTTTTATGATAAGGACAGTTTCTGGCGTGTTGTTCGAATGGATGAGGGAGATGCCGTGCCCAAATTTCCTGGATATAGGAAGGACTTTAAGTTAGAATTTGCTAAGTTGGGTGAAATAATTGCTAAATGTTTGTTGAGCAAGTTAGGAGGTTTTGACCGAATCACCTTGCAAATTGCTAGAGTTATGCATGCCGTGTTTAATGGTGTCAAGGTGGATTGGAGTGAGATTATTTTTGATAGGCTTAAGAGCATGGTGAATAAGACCGAAAAACCGGGTTACGGGATGTTGATCGGAGAGTTGTTGAGAAAGAAGGGAGTGAAAATGGGTGAGATAAAACCGATACTTGCTTGCAAGTATTTGTTTAGGGTGAACATGAAGAGACCCGTTGATGAAGATGACCACACTTATGAAATTCCTTTTAATAGAGTTTTTAAGAAGGTTAGAACTCCAAAAGAGAAAGTGGTTAACAATGAAAATGTTACTCGAGAAGAAATGGAGGCAATTGAGGCCTTAGAGGAGATGAGTGGTAACATTGGAGGGAGTGACCGTGTTGTTGAAAGTGTGGAGTGTCAAAATGATGAGAGTCATGGTTGTGAGGGGGAATGAAAAAGAGATGAAAATGAGAGTGAGGGTGACCGTGAGGTTGAGGATGAAATTGAGGGGGAAGGAATTCAAAATATAGAAGAGCATAATCTTGAGGTTGAAGAAAATATTCGGGTTGAACAAGTGGTGGCCGAAAGAGTTGAAAGAGTTGAGGAAATTGTTGGGGATCAACAAGTGCAAGAAAATATACCAACAAGTGGTATTGGAGAACAAGCAAATGTGGCCGAGAGAGTAGAGGAAATTGTGATTGAAAATGTTGAGGTTGAAGGTGATAATGTGGCTGAAAGTGTTGAGGTGGCAGTGGCAGAACAAGAAGAAGAACAAAATGACAGTTTTGTGGGTGATTTTCATGCTGTTTTTGAGGCACAACAAGATGATGTTGTGAGGGCTAATGAAGGAAACCAAGCTGATGGCGTTGAAGTGGCAGTACAGGTGAACCAATCTGGAGGAGATGAGCCCCATATCAATCCAATTGAGGTCATTGACAGTGATGAAAACTTGACTGCTGGACAGGATGACCCACAGGACGACCACCAGGATGACCAGAATGAATTTTCTAAGGAAAATTCGAATGATGATGATGGTGCTGGAAATGCTCAAATTTTGAGAGCTTTGAACGATTTGAAGGAAGCAATCAACTCAACCAATAAAGCTATAAATTATCAATCTTTTCTTGATAATTTTGCAAAGTTGGAAGCACAAATTGGTGAGGTAAATCCATTTGCCAAATCTTATCTTAACAAATTCATTAATGAATTGTTAGAAGCACTTGCCAAGGAAAGAGAAGCAGCCGAGGAGCTTGCTAGATCACATCATCGTGAGAACATTCAACACAAGATTCAAACGGAAAGAATTGTGTGCCACATGACAAATGAAGTTCTCAAACTTAAAGAAGCCGTACACACCAACGGAGTGGAAACCGCAGCAATAAAGGATGAGCTAGCTTTGGTGAAAGCTATGAACATTGCCCTGACCAAGAACATGGAAGAATTAATGGTGGTGAACAAGGAAATTCGTTCGGCGCAACGTGGTGAACACATCACCATCAAGAACATTTGGGATGCTACCAAATAGGGGGAAGAGTGAAATACCCTCTCATTTTGGTGTTTTGGAGAAAGAAAAATGCATGGAGAAAAGTGAAGGTGGTGGCAGCGACTAGGACTCACGAAGGCAGTAGCATGGTGATTGGTGTATGACATGGTATGAAATGCTACTTTAAATTTTGTGAATTAAGATATTATGTACGTATGGGCTTACTTTTGACTTTGACTGTGCTATATATTATAATGTTTTGGAGATTATTATTTTTGTATTTTGTTTAGAAGTCATAATTTTTAGACACTTGAGTTTAGTTGTAAAATGCAATTTGAGGAAGAAAAATTAAAATTGATAAAGTTAGAAAAATTGAACCTCAAATTAAATTGCATGATGTCTAGAAAGTGTCTAAAAATAAAAATTGAGTCCGTAGGTCCAATTTTTGTCAAACTCGTCAAATTGGCTAGTCAAATAAAATAAGAAAATAAAAATATCATTTTTTTTGATAGACTAAGCCAAAATGTTCGGGTATAGGATTTGGTATCATCAAAAAGGGGGAAATTGTTAGAAATAATATGTAATAGTTTTGATGATACAAATTGTAATTAGTCCCCTTATTTTATTTTGAGTCTAGTGTACAATCTCCAAAGGTCCAAGTCTAAAGTCAAAGTCATACGAAATTGAGGAGAATTAGACTTAGTCAGCATAGTGTTATTTATTAATTATATGTTGTGAAAGTCATCAAAAGATAATATGGAAGATTGGACAAGGAGCGCACAGCACAAGCCAAAGGTCTCTGGTTCAAAATCCATGATCAACATTTTATTTGGAGCATATGAGGATGACTCAACAAGGGAAGGAGGACAACTTTCAGGATGACAAAGTGAATAGTGAAGCTGGTTCGAATTAATTTATTCAAGAAGGAGAAAATGCTACTAAGGCCATTCTGAGAATAAAAGAGATTTGAGAAGAATATTAACCAATGAGTTAATATGAAGCAATGGTCAGAGTACATAGCATGAACCAGGATGTCCAGTGTTTGAATCCTACTGAGTGGAATTTATTTTAAGCAGGGAGGATGACCTAGAGGATGACACTCTGTTTCCAGAATACACACTGGAATAGCTATGGAAGGTACACGTCCCTGGGAGCGAAATTAGCGAAAATGCTTATGAAAAATGAAATTCCTAAGTGAAAATTTAATTTTTGGTAACATAAATTCTATCCAAAAGTAAATCTTTGGACTGAGATTGGAGCCAAAATTAGATAATAATTTGAAAATCCAAAATTAATTTTTGGAGGCATATTTCGAATAAATCTGTTGAAGACCAACTTGGAGGTGTCGGTGAATTTTTGGTGATATAATTTATGCTCAAGCAAGAGTCACCAGAGGAAATATTTTGGAGAGATCAACTTGACAATCAGAAGAAGAAATTACAAAGTCAAGTTTTCACACTTGAAAAGTCAAAATTGGAGGCCATCTTGATAAGGAAATTAAATTCAAGATCTGAAGAGTGCAATTGGACGAATGGGCTTCTTACAAGAGGAGTAATGACATAGGCCAAATTTCAAATTCATCTGACAAAGGCCATGAAGAGCTTCAGAACAAGTTGGCAAATTATTTCAAGATTCAAAATGGACGATCAGGATTGATGGATCCATAACGGGTAAATAGCTTCTTCAAGCTATAAATACCCATGTAAGACTTGAAGACATGCACCTCTCTCACCTCTCTTAATCACTCATCTGCTTACGTATCTGAGATATCTTTTGAAAGAAGAAAAATTGAGTGTGTGCTAAAAGTGAGCTAATATTTTGAAAAAGAGAGAAGAAAAATTGAAGAGTGCAAGTATTGAGCTTATTAGAAAAATTCAAGTCAGAGAGAGAAGAAAAATATTTCTTTGTAAAATCATATCTACTGTGAGTAGAGGAAAGGAGAGTAGCAGGTGCGGCTTGTGAAATCCGGATTGAGTGCGAGGCACTCGGAAGGAGCGTGGCTTTGTGCGAGACGCTCAGAGCGTAGGGAGACGCTCGGGAGAAAAGCTCGAGAGTATAGCATTGTGCGGGATACTCGGAGGAGTGCGGCTTTGTGCAGAACACTCGTGAAGACTAAGTGTAGCTGGGTGCAAAACGCTTGGTTGAAGAGCGTAGCTGGGTGCAAGACGCTCGTGAACGTAGTTGGGTGCAAGACGTTCGGGTTTGAGTGTTGCTGTAGGCAAAGAGCATTCGGAGTAGCAGATGCTAGAAGGGCACTGATCCACTATTTGTATCTGGTTGATTGAAGATAGTGGAAATCTTCCTTGGAGTGAAGGAAGAAGTGGAGTAGGAGAATTAAACCATCTCCGAACCACTATAAATCTCTCTGTCTCTTTACTTTGCTTGCACCATATTTATTCTTGTATGCATATCTCATACTAACCCACTAACTGATATATATCTGGGTGTTGTAAAGTCATACGTGTGCATGCATAGCATTACATTGCATATTTTATTACAAGTCTTCATAGTCAAAGTGCATGTTCTGATCATTTCAATTTCCTAGAGCTTGTTTACTATTCATACACTATTCACACACTATTCCTTACTATTCACTTTACTATTCACATCTTTTTGTAAGGGATTCCTCCTGATTCATACAAACCCATTTACTATTCATTCTTTATTTATCATCTGGGTTTGCCTTTGCATGCGATATATCTCTTCATATCTGATCAAGTTATTTATAGCACTTTACGTACTGATATTCCGCTGCGAACTCTAAGTTGTTTATTTGGTTTATGCTTGCTACCTAGAGTTGAAATTACCAAAGTGTTATAATTTTTTAGAATTTGTTGAAAAGTCTATTCACCCCCCCCCCTCTAGACTTTTTCCACCCTATCGGGACCAACACATATATTGCACCTCTCGTACCGTACAGGAGGAGCAATATATATGTAATGTTTTTTAAATTGAGAGGCAACATTTACACTTGGGATGGACAATATATGTATTGTTTTGAAAATTGATTGTCAGCATTTACACCACTAATAATTCAGGGGTGACATTGATAATTGGCATATTATGGAGGGGCATAAATTACAATTTTCTCTTATTTTTCTTTTAGAAGAAAAAATAATATAGTATTGATTAAGGTTTTTTGTTGACTTTTTTTATGCAACAAGGATTAAGTTAAATATGCTAGCTTGACTATTTTCCCAACCACTTAGACATAGAAATCCTTGTCAAAATTCCAATCAAGTCAATCCTTAGTTGTACATACGTTTGCCCGTCATGAAAAGATATGATCGAAAGTCTAAGAATTCATCTTCAAACACCTCAACTTCAAATTTGAAAGTGAGTCTCTCAATTCTTGTCATCTTGTGCATAGATGTTTTAACCCTAGGAAAGCAAAATTCACATTTTATGAAATAAAAAAATTGACCTATGGATATACTTGTTGAATTAAACTACTCTTTCCGGCCAAAAAACAAAATATTTCAAATTTTTGGTACTTATAGTGGGTTAATATGCCTTCCTCATAATCTTCCTAGTTATTATGATAAAGTAATTTTTTGGAATCCACTCAGGGAAAATCTATGCATTTACCACATCCAAACATTACTTGCTATTTTGCGACTACAATAGCAATTGGTTTGGGTCTTGTTATGATTCAGTTGAGAAGACTATAAAGTTGTTAGTATTATATGCATGAAGAATGCTAACCATGTGGTTGAGATTTTAGAGGTAAGCACACCCACATGGGATAACATAAGTGGCAGGGCACTTGTACACTTTAATTTCTTAACCGATTACCAAGTATATCTAAATGGGTTAGTGCATTGGATTGAAAAGATTGAACGCTAATTACAACAGTATTACAAGAAATAAGATTATTTTATTATTTGATGTGTATGAGGAGAGCTTCTATGAGATGGAATTACCTTACACGTTGGCTTCATATCCTCATAAAATGCATGTTGTAACATACATGGGATCATTGGCTATTGTTTTGGATGAAGTTATGAAATTTTCTATATGGAAAATGGTAGAGTATGGTAGTGTGGAGTCATGCACGGAATGAACAAATTTGAATTTATTTCTCCTTGACCAAGTCATCGTGTTGTGTATTTAAGAGGAATGGTAAGATTTTAAGTATGAGGATAAACAGAGATTTGTACAATTATAACCCATAACAGAAAGATTCAACTTGTTCAGACATTATTTATTCTCAGTTGGCCAATTCTGGTTTCGGCTCTAAGGGGTTACATAGAGCTGCAATAAGAATTGGCATACTAACAATACATGTTGTCTGAACAAGTTGAATCTTTCTGTTATGGGTTATAATTTTACAAATCCCCATTTATCCTCACACTTAAAATCTCACAATTCCTCTTGAATCCACAACACAGCCGCCTATATTCGAGGAATAATATGTACAAATTTGTCTGTTCCATGACTCCACACTACCATACTGAAAGTTGTAATTTTAGTGGTTTGATTTGTGAGTGTCGTCCTCTAGGAATGGCTAGGAGGGATGCGAGTAGCAAGGGGTTAAACACGAGTTCATTAAGTGTTTGAAAGCTAACCAAAATGATGTATTTGATTGCATTAGATAATGATAAAAACAAGTAATTGAATTGAGAAATAAACAATGATAAAGAGGAGGATTTAAATCAAATAACAATGCACAAATGCTTCTATAATGTTCTAAGGTTCTAGGCTTAACAATGCTAAACAATGAAGTGAGGGAATTAAGTCAATGCCAATGCCACTCTCGTGGACATTGGCTATCACCAAAGTTCTAATCCCATTCTCATAGCAATAAGACTAGGTGAGACATTTAATCAAACACATTGTGTGCATAATCCCTTCCAACTTCCCTTTCTCAAGGGCAAGTTAGAATTGTGAAAGGGGTGGCTGTGACACCCCAACCTCACACAGGCTGAGATAGCTAAAACTTAACATAAAAGCTGCCAATCTCAACCAACAAACCAAACATAGCGAAAGCGAATTTAAACCTAAGGGCGTCATGCAACATCTAGGTATAATCACAGCCTAGATGCACAGGCTAAACACAAGAATAAACTAAACTATCATGTTATAGAAACCGAAATAATAATCCTCAAAGACAATCCATGGTCATAAGTACTCAAATCTCTAACAAAAGTATCATAATGTCTCAACGGCACACAGGCCCAATAGAAACCAAGTCTAAACAATCACAAACTAGGACTATCATCCTCATATAGAGAAAGCTCTAGCGCGCTCGCGAATAACTACTACATACCTGGAAAACACACAAAGAACCATTAGCAAAAGAATGCTAAGCAACCACCATTCACACCCGCAAGGAGATATAGATATACATAAGCTTGTAAATAGGTTTACACACCCATATAGAATATAAACACCAACAAACTGTTCAATAGTTCAAACCGATACTCAACAACAATAAGCTGAACGAAGCAATAACCAAGACTCAGTCAAACAAAGCCAATTCTCAACAACAAGAGCATAAGGCAATAACGAACCATAAATGAGATACCAACTGAACAACAACCCAAAAGGAGCCAACCAACCCCAACAAGAACCACAAGGTATCAACCGAATAACATAAAGAACTCACAAAACCAACCAAGAAAGAATCCCAACTCCAAACCTCCAAATCCCCAAACCGACCACCAAACCAAGTCAATCTCAGAATCAGAAGTCAAGAGTCAAATCCGGGAAAACCGGTACGCAGGGGTAAAAACCCAATCACAGGGACCGTAGTCCAATCACAGGGACCTAAGTCCAATCACAGGGGTAATGAACCCAATCACAGGGGCAAAAGCCCAATCACAGGGACCGAAGTCCAATCACAGGGGTAATCAACCCAATCACAGGGACCGGAGTCCAATCACAGGGGTAATGAACCCGAATATAGTCAACATAGTCAATGGTAGCACAGTTAGTTTATCCAACAAATCTCAACGGTACCCACAACCAACACCACATACTCATACTCCAATCACCATACCAAACAACCAACCAAAGTGTTCATCTCAACTATGAACACAAACCAACTCCCAGTTAATGAATTCCAAGAATTAATAGACCAAGAGTACAAAAATGGGAAACCAAAGACATGAATCAATCTCCAAAACAAGATAGTAATTACCTAACAAAAGCATGGATAAATACTCCAAAAACATGGCAAAATACTCAACAAAGCAATCCAACAATAACCAGAAACAAAGGACCGACAACAACCAACAATGTCACAGAACAGCTTACTGGGGAACAAAATCCCAGAAGCCTTGCGGAACCGCTCAACGGAACTCGCACCTCCGCCGACCTCCTCCGCAAGGAGGAGACGGTCCCCCTCAACGGGCCGCTCCCCTCCGCCCAACACCACCGCTGCCGCCTTGCGGATCACAGTGACGGGTTACATTGTGCCGCCATTGCTCTCCGCAAGACCAACCCGAACCACTCCCAGACAGTTTCTGCTCAGACCAAGATTCCACTTCCAGAACACAAAATCAGACCCAAACACACTCACATTTCATCCAATTTAGAGTCCAAAAATAAGGAAATCCATAACATCATTGATCATACAACTCAAGGCAAAAGATCAAGATGAAATCCAACAAAACACATCCAAGAAATAGGCCAAATAACAAGAAATTTCAGGATTTCCAACACCAAGATCAATATATATAGAATAGGTGAATAAAATAGATTTGATGGACATGGATGGTTACCTCAAAGAGATTTTCTCCAACCACTCAAGCCTCAAGATAGTCCTCTAAGCCCCACCTTCACCTTGATCATCTTTTACCCAAAGAACCCCAAAAGAACTTTATAAGAATAAGCATAAAGACTACTAAAAACACAAAATGCAAGATGGATTCTAGGATAGATGCACTTACCCACTCCTAACCAAGCTTAAAAGAGCAACCTTTACTTGAAAACTTGTAGGGAAATGAAGATGAATTTTTGGATGATTCTTGAAGGAAATGGCGTGAAAGGTAAGAGGGAGAAAGAGAAAGAGAAGTGTAAGCTCTTAGGGTAATTTTAGTCTTCAAATCATATACCAAGAATACATACAATATTTAGGTTGTAAGACTTTAATTGGAATTGGGCTTAAGTATGTAATATGATGGCTTTAAGAATTAATTATATATTCAAGACTAGTAGTTGGGCTAATGAATTCATCCCTTATGAATTAAATATAATGATTAGGATAAGAAAGCCCATAGAATGTCTTAGGAACAATATATATACATATATAATATAAGATCAATAAATTGGGCTTGTAGGAATATTTAATTACAAATATTGTAAGGGTCCAAATTGAATAAAAATCCCTTACAAGAATAATTCAATTAATTGGGCTCTTGATTAGAGTAATTAAATTAGGCTCATGAATATTTATATACACAAATATATATATATTTTAAATGGAAAGAATTAGCCCAAGTGGAATTAATTAAATTGCCCGAAGAATCAATTAACGATCGGAAGGCTCGGAATGAATTTACGGGGTATTACAGTGGCCATGATGGATCCCTATTCTCATAGGTGATCGAAACACCAATTCCCTACATTTCTTGCATAATTTGGCCACTATCAAACAAGAATCAAATAATCCCCTAAAATCACAATCACATTCATATTAAAAGCAATTCAAAACCTAGATTAAACAATTTAGTTCATGTAAGCATTCATGCATAGCAATTCAATCTAAATCTCTAAAGGATTTAACTATCCATAGTGGAATTGAAAACTAAAACAATTAGAATAATCAACAATGAATTTAAATACAAAAGATATTGGAGAATTAAAAGGAGAAGAAATTAGAATTCTTACTTGAATGAATTTGTAAAAAGCAAATATGAAATTGAAGTTTAATGTGTGATTACAATTGAGAATTCTTCTCTAAATCTTCTTCAAAACTAATGGAATTGTAATGGATTTAAGTTCTAAAGTGTTTGTAAAGAGAAAACCTAAAAGAAGACTTAGAAAAATTGAAAAGTGAATTTAAAATAAAGCCTAATCCTATTTATACTATAACATTTGCGCCAAAAAAAATACCTCCAGGATGCCTGGTCACGATGGAGGTCACGGCGTGACCTTCATCGTGACCAGACTTAAGCTTTGCGGGTTCCAGGTCGTCACGCTGCATGTCACGGCGTGACCTGCAGCGTGACGCCTTGAATCCGCAAAGTGGCCTGCAGGTCACGATGGAGGTCATGGCGTGACCTACATCGTGACCACGCAGGACACTTTCAGATGGTGCTGGTCACGCTGCGGGTCACGGCGTGACCTGCAGCGTGACACACAACATCTGAAAGATAACCATGGTGTCACGCTATAGGTCACACCGTGACCTCCAACGTGACACCCTCCCGGTGGTGTTATCTTACTTTTCCTTTGCTCCAATTCTCCGTTGAACTTGCTATGGTTTTGACCCTTCATTCTTGACCAATTTTTGTCTTGAATTCATCCCGAATTGTCTTCATTTTACGCTTCATCATGCCTAGATCCCGGCTTTCAATCATTGTGCCATAAAAACCTGAAATATACTTCGTTCTTGCACAAACACATAAAATTCACTTAAAAGTTAGTACAATTAAAGCATATTTATAGGTTAATTCATGGCTTATCAAATCTCCCTACACTTAGACCTTGCTTGCCCTCAAGCAAGACAAAACCAAGTTGAGCAAAACGAAAGACCAGGCCTATTCAAAAGCAACCATACAATTCTAAAGATCAAGAAAATAAGCTATGCACAAGAAATCAATGATATGTTGTGTGACACCCCAACCTTTTCACAAGCTGAGATAGATAAATCTCAACACAACAACTGCCTATCTCAACCAACAACATACAGAGCGGAAGCGAATTTAAAACTTAAGGGCGTCATGCCACATCTAGGTAGGAAACATAGCCTAGATGCACAGGCTAACCACAAGAACTAAACTAAACTGTCATGCTTAAACGATAAAATCCTCAAGTCATGATCAACAATATCCAAACACTAGTCAAGAGTATATAGAATCTCAAACGGCACACAGGCCCAAAAACCAAAGTCTAAAGAACATAAACTAAGTCTAAGCGTCCTCATAACGATAGGCTCTAACGCGCTCGCGCTCAGACTTACTCCATACCTGGAAAACACGCAAAGAACCATTAACAAAAGACTGCTAAGCAACCACCATTCACACCCGCAAGGAGATATAGATATATATAAGCTTGTAAATAGGTTTACACACCCATATAGAATATAAACACCAACAAACTGTTCAATAGTTCAAAACGAATACTCAACAACAATAAGCTGAACGAATCATAAACCAAGACTCATCCAAACAAAGCCAATAATCCATAGCGAAAGTATAAGACAACAACAAACCATAACCGAGATACCAACCGAACACCACTATAGGGAACAACCAACCATAACCAAGAACAACAAGGTATCAACCGAATAACACAAAGAACTCACGAATACATAACCAATAAAGAACTCCCAACACCAACCTCCAAAACCTCACACCAACCATCATACCAAACCCAACCCCAGTCAGAAGTCAGGTACGCAGGGGTAAAAACCCAATCATAGGGACCGAAGTCCAATCACAGGGACCTAAGTCCAATCACAGGGGTAATGAACCCAATGACAGGGGCAAAAGTCCAATCACAGGGACCTAAGTCCAATCACAGGGGTAATCAACCCAATCACAGGGACCGAAGTCCAATAACAGGGGTAATGAACCCAATCAAAGGGACCGAAATCCAATCACAGGGGCAAAAGCCCAAAGTCAGAAGTCAATAGTAGCACAGTCAAACCACCCAACAACCTCCAAAAGATACCAACAAACCACCACCACGTACTCATACTCCAACCTCAGCCCAAGACAACCAAACAAAGTGTTCATCTCAACTATGAACACAAACCAACTCCCAGGTAATGAATTCAAGGAATCAATAAGCCATGAGTGTAACACCCCGCATTTTTCCCTATTATTATTTTAAATATACATATTTAAAATGAGGGGTTATTTTATTATTAAGTAATTATTTTTAAATAATTATAAGTATTACTATTTCTTACGGGCTTGGGACTATATACTCTTATATATAATTCATTGCTATGTTAATAATAATAGTCTTTAACCCGATATCCCTATACTTATATATATATATATATATGTCTTCCTCATAAACATTACTATAGAGCCCACATGACTTATATTTACTTAAAGCTATACTAGCCCATGATTATTTGTTCATATCTTATAAGCTATAATTAATGATCCAACCCATTTCTAGTATTAAACCAAAGTTGACTCAACTTCTAAATTGATCCAACAACCCAATAGCCCATTCTAATTTCTGACTTAGCCCAAAATAGAAGCTTCCCAAATAGGAAACCTAATGTTTAGCAGCCAAAGTTTTCTTCTTGCCTCAACCATCTCGTTTCCCCTC
The DNA here is from genome assembly GCA_003576665.1 of Ipomoea trifida. Taxonomy (NCBI): domain Eukaryota; kingdom Viridiplantae; phylum Streptophyta; class Magnoliopsida; order Solanales; family Convolvulaceae; genus Ipomoea; species Ipomoea trifida. The sequence continues at coordinate 12,730,911 of CP025655.1, read as the reverse complement.
TTGGATCTCCCGTCTCTCTCTCTCTCTCTCTCCCGAAGCTTTGAGCAGCTAGCCTCAATAGTGGAGCTCCGACCATGGTTACGGCAATGGCGGTGAGTGTGGGTGATCAGTGGCAGTAGCTCCCAAGCACAAGCAGCAAAGGATGGAGTTAGTTCAACATGCGGCTAAGGCGTGGATGAGCTTCAACTATGACAGAAGTTGGGTGGCGATTGGTGAGGCTCCGAGACAACGGCGATGGTGGCCGTTGGTGTCACCATGCCCCTCCGGCGAAGGCAGCACAGCAACGACGAGCTTGTTATGGCGTTCTTCTCCCCTGTTGCGACTCGAAGAAGCAGAGTAGGCGGAACCGGCCAACGGTCCTTCCTCTTCCGCCTCCCCATCCCGTTAGGAAGCAGCGGAGTACCTTGGCGGCTCTCCCCTTTCCGCTCGGCAAGTAGCGGTGGTGGCGGCTCCGTGACTCTCTTCCGTTTCCATAAGGTGGCCAGAAGCTCGTATGAAGGTTTTGAGTCGGCAGTTGTGCAACTTAACACAAGAAACAAAATGGTGTGGTGGTAGGGCGTCTGAGCGGTGAGCGAGAGGGCAAGGGTTCGAGTCTAGTTCTAGGTTTAAGGTATTTCCTTCCTTTTAATACTCTTATCAGTTTAATAATTGGTTTATAGGTTAGGGTATGGATCACTGTTAATCATTAAGGGTCTGACCTCAGTGCTATCGTCCCTTGAAACCGAACTTCTCTCATTCCTTTGGAAATTATATATCCTTTCGTTGAGACATCCCTTCCGTTTATTTTAAGTCTCATTCTTATCTCCTTTCAAGATTAAATTTCTTTCCTTTCCTTGAATAAACTAAATACCCTATCGTTGGAAAACTCTACCTGTGTTTTCAATCTCGCCTTACCTGTTCTCGAAGCTAAGTTCTTTTCGTTCTTTCTCTTCTGTTGAAGGAACTTGATCTTCCCTTGGTTTAAGAAAATCCTTTTGGCCTCTTGAACCTCGTTCTTATTTTCTCCCGAAGTCGAGTTCTCCTCTTTTCTTTATAGAACTTGATATTGAGAAATCATTCCCATCCGCTCGAACGTTGATCTTGTGTGCTTCTTCAAAATATCTTGTACAAGGTGACAACCGCAGTCCCTAAGTCGTAATCTTGATAACTCTCGATTCTATTCGTAATCAGTGATCGTTCTTGAACCTTACACCTTAAACCCTTCATTCCCTTTTTCCGTTGGGTCGAAATTTTCAAAAACCGGGCATATACTATCTATATTCTTTCCTCTATGTACTACCGTGCTAGTTTTAACTCTCGGTCCCCAAAATGTTTTTCTGAGCTTCGGGGACGAAGCTCCTTTTAAGGGGGGTAGAGTGTAACACCCCGCATTTTTCCCTATTATTATTTTAAATATACATATTTAAAATGAGGGGTTATTTTATTATTAAGTAATTATTTTTAAATAATTATAAGTATTACTATTTCTTACGGGCTTGGGACTATATACTCTTATATATAATTCATTGCTATGTTAATAATAATAGTCTTTAACCCGATATCCCTATACTTTTATATATATATATATATATATATATATGTCTTCCTCATAAACATTACTATAGAGCCCACATGACTTATCTATAATAAAAAAGCCAGAAGAAGAGCATTTAATGCATTTTGGCCAAAGTTCCCGCCCACGAAAGAACGGCGACGTTTTAGGGATATAATAACAAACGTTTAGTAATCAGCTTTTACAATTATGGCTATAGTAGAAGTCTCAAAGGCAACAACATTAATTAAAAGTAGATATTTATGGCAGTGCTGTGTAAACGAAATGATTTTCCTTTCTTAGGAAACGAATCGTCACAAACGATTCGATAATCAAGGAAAACATCATATACATTACCGGGAATTCAAAATTATAATTAATATACATTTAGAATCCTTTCAGAATCAGACTTATAATACACACGCATCTATATATTACAGATTAACTTTCCATGTAAAACCATTTACTCCAAAGATTTCTTCAGCCCTTTCATTTGCATTATTGCTTTAGACGATGGGAATGTACTGCCTGGCCAATGATCTAACCACCTTCAAGAAAAGAAGTGCTATGAAGGTTAGAGTAATCCGTACATACTTAGTGATGGAGGGGGAAGGCTCCTCCTAAATAAAGAGCAAAGAGTTGGTCTTCCATGACTTAGAGGTAATCTTTTTTGTCTATTGATCTGCTGAAACTTAGCCATTTAGATTAATAACATAACAACATGATAGTCAAGTGAAACTAGAGAAGATTGATTGAGACTTCTCTGGGGCATTTTGATTGACACTGAATTTACCAACTGTTTTAAACTTTTTTTGTGGGACATGGGGTCCTAGACTTTAGACCCAAACTGTTGGTCTGTTTAAATTTCTGTTTTTGTTTTTTTTTTTAATTGCCCAAATGTTGCAGGCTAAACACACATTTGAAATTTAGCAGTACTTTAAATGGTTTTTTTTTTTCTGAGTAAGATAGAATCCCTGCTTGTGTGTGACTGTGTGCAGATAGTATGTTTTTTTTTTTTTTTTTTTTTTTGTGCAGGGTGGAAGAACTCTTAACACCTGATCAGAACACATTAAAGTACTAAACCTGGTATGGATTTGGATTTAGGAGCAACAGATGTAGAAACCTTATAGTATATTCAGTTCGGGAGTTTGGAGCATGGAGCATGAATTTGGCACAAAAGGTATTCTACATCTTGGGTTTTAAGATTCATCAATGTATTCAATGTTTATAACATTGAGATCACTTTGTATATAGCATTGATTCACTAGGCTAATCAAGGAAATTATGGGTTCATTTTGTATTAGTCATGCAATAAACATTAAGCAATCATGGGTTTTTTTTTTCCACAACAGTCCTATAAATTTAGTCATGCAAAGCAAAACACATAATTCCCCAGTATATTTTAAATAAATTTCAAACACGGTAAGAATAATTAGTATGGACTTATCTTTGAAGTCATATCAACTTGGCAGCTTGTGTGCTAAACCATATTATTGAAGAAGTTTCTGCATCAAAGACAATAACAAAATGAATCAAAATGGGTGATTACCTTGACCATGATACTAAATTGCAGGTTATACTAACAGTTCATTAAGGATTTCTTACAGGGAACTTCATTCTCTTTTATAAATACCTTTAAAGACAACTTTAAAGTTGATTAAAAGATCTTATTGTCATCTATTTAAGATCTGGGTTGGTAAAGTAGCCTTAAAAATGCAAAAAATAACAAGTCAATACGAGTGGGACAGATTACCCTAGACCATGATACTGACTTGCTTATTATACGTACACTTTATTAAGTTCTGATTTCACCAAACTTCATTCTCTTTTAATAATAACTTAGCATATCAGATGCCGTAACTAACAATACCAACAAACCCTAATGATACTGAACATTTGACATTTTCATTAGTACAATGATAAAATTAAAAAAAATAGACAAACATTAAACTAAAGATATTGAAACTGGTATTTCACTCATGGCTATTTTTTTAAAAATGCTGCTGAAATGGGTATATTTGTCTCTGGCTATCCTCTTAAGTAATCATGGGCCTTAAATCATTAATGAACCACAAATCTGTTAGGTTTCCAAGATGATAGTATCATCCATTAATATTAAAGGCTGCCAAAGTTGTAATTATAGACACCAATATCAACTAAAAAAACTTCAGTACATGCAAGACACATAAATACATTCTTCATAGGCCAAGATGAAGCATCTTACCAAATCATCTGTCATATGCAATGAAAGGAAATTGTCAGCTTAGAACAAAGGTACAATTTCTATATTCTTTGATAGTATTGCATTCTATTAACTACAGTAATGGTAGAAATGCAATGAAAATGATATGATTAATTTTTCTGTGATAAAAACAATTTCCCAAAAACCATTGACAGATAGGGTCTATGATAAATACATACAACACTCTTTCCACAAAGTTGCTTCACTCTAGATTAATTAAATACCATTTACCAGTTAAGAGGATAGCCATCACAGTTTTGAAATCCTTATATACAAAAAAAAAAAGATTGCATGTATTATCAGTTTGCATATTCGTTCGTCTGTATTGGGGTGGTTTGCAAACCATCGCTATTTAAATTTACCAGAAATCGAACTGGAACTACATACAGTGTTAATTTTGTTCCTCAGAATCGAAAAAATTGAATTAAGAGTGAAATCAGAACTCATAGGTTATTGCTTACCTGAACAGATTCAACATCCAAAGTGGATATATGCGCATGCCGCCGGGTCCGAACAGATCTGGAACTAGGATCGAAAAAAAAAAAAAAAAAAAGAGAATTAACACTTAGCGTACAAGAGTGAAACATTAACCATTGAATGATGCTCCATAGACGAGATCCACTATATTAGGGCTAAAATCACTCATTTGAGAGAGAATACAGAGTAAGTCGCAAGAGGATATAAAATCATTTAGCAATTGATGGTAGCAAGCAGATTTGTGCGTTGTGTGTCTGTGTAAAGGACAGTGGAGAGTAGTCAAAGAACACAAATGCCAGTTATCTCATTTTCACTGAACAGAACCAATGAAATGGAAAGGGCGAGAGAATACTCTAGAAGATGACGAAATGGATAGTGGCCTTTTAATTCAGCATTAGCCAATAATTTTTGGTCTTAAAATTGCAAACAAATTAAAGAAATTATTATATTTGTTTTTGGACTCTAATATGTATTAATGTATATAGACTGATGTAATAAACACATAATATAAAAAAAATTATCAAATGAACCTATTGCATAATATCCTTACCAAAATTGGAAAATTGCTGTAGAAAATTGCTATTATGTTCAGAACAATATATTTTATTAAGTGCACACATTTTGGATTTTAGTAAATCATATTATCATTTACAAATGTTATTAATTTTGCAGAGAACTAAAGCCCAACCTCACTTAGGAAGAGGCATATTCATACTCCAAACAATGGAAAAGACTTGCAACAATCGGATCCAGTTGCCGATGGTGTTTTTAAAAATTCAATCAATTTACCATTGAGTATTATAACTAATAGTAAGTATTTAGAGCAAATTTTTTATTTAATGATTCGTTTCTATGGTAGTAAAGTTGCAAACGTAATTAGTATTGCTTACATTTATATAATATTTAGGTTGTAATTTAATTAAATCGAGTATTACTTTCACGAATTACTCAACTCAAAGGTTAACACCCAACAAAGGTACATATATGTATTTATTTACACTGAATTTATACCATAGTAATGCTTTATTAAGATGTTGATAACATTTGAGTAACTTTGATTTTTTTTTATATCAATTGCATACAAAAACAAATATCTCATAATTATTGTAAATACAAACTTATCTCTAATTTTTTTACATGCAACGTATAGCTTTAGTACTTATGAAACAAGACAAAGTTCCATTCACTAATTTGAGTAATGGTTAGATATCAAACCTTGCAATTTTTGTGCAATGGTAAAGTAGCCTTATACTACTAATGTTGTGTACCATGAAATTTTTAATAATTTGTAAATTTATAATCTTAAATAATAATTTCGTATTCATAAAGTTTTTGTATCATTTGTTGCATTACAATAAATTCCAATAATTTCTATTACATAATAGTTTTACTTCCATCCGTGCATCGCACGGGTATAATACTAGTATTTACTTAAAGCTGTACTAGCCCATGATTATTTGTTCATATCTTATAAGCTATAATTAATGATCCAACCCATTTCTAGTCTTAAACCAAAGTTGACTCAACTTCTAAATTGATCCAACAACCCAATAGCCCATTCTAATTTCTGACTTAGCCCAAAATAGAAGCTTCCCAAATAGGAAACCTAATGTTCAGCAGCCAAAGTTTTCTCCCTGCCTCAACCATCTCGTTTCCCCTCTTGGATCTCCCGTCTCTCTCTCTCTCTCTCTCCCGAAGCTTTGAGCAGCTAGCCTCAATAGTGGAGCTCCGACCATGGTTACGGCAATGGCGGTGAGTGTGGGTGATCAGTGGCAGTAGCTCTGATAAGCACTATTTTTATACTTATTTATATTTGATTCTTATAATAAATTAGTTTTATTTATTTTACATTATATTTATTTTTAAGTTTTATTTTATATTTCGTACCTAATATAATAGTTAGTTTAATAATTAGGCTTAATGAACTTATTAATAAAAATTAAGCTTAGTTAATTATTTGAGATAATTATTGTCTTTTGTATTATTTGGTTTAAGTATATATTTATTGTTTTAATGTTATATATGTGCAGCCCAATTTATAGTCTAATGAATTGCTAATTTCCCTTTCCCCTTTTTCTTATGTTTTGTGCGTGAGATGAGGGCAGCAGATCAACGTGCATGCGCGATTCACACGGCCGCCGCGGAAGACTCATCATGCAGCGAAAATTCCGTACGCAATTTGCTCCTAACCAACGATTTGGAACGTAAATTATTGTAATGAACGGCCAACTTTGAGCCAACTTTAGTATAAATAGGGGCATGCCATTTCAGTAGAAATCGTCAATCAATTCACGAAAGAATTTCATTTACATTTACATTGTAAACACTTTCTACGATGTACTGCTGAGTTCTTATTTTTCCAATTCAAGAATTATGGAAGTTTGATTCTACAAGACCAGTAAGCTTTATTTAGCCTAAATTATTCTTTACGCTTTATTATCTATATATCTTCTGTTATATATATTCATATATATGAATGAATTAATGCTTGGTTAATTGTTGCAATAGGGCCCATTGTTCAATTGTCAAGTTATTAAGTTGCTAGTCGGAACCTTGAATCCGTAATTGTTTAAGTGTTTTGATGTTAGTAGCAAATAGCACAATTTGATTATAACTGATTTTCGTTTTGTGTTATGGAGATATATAGTCTAGCTTAAATGAACCGAGCTTATGAGTTTGTTGGCTAGGATTGGTAGTCTTTCTAATTCGATAATGCTGGTAGTAAATTAAATCCTAAGAGCTTGTTTAGGGTTGTTTATTAGCTAGGGAAGTAATCAAAGAGCTTGTTTTGATTACCGACGAAGTAAGGAAAGACAGGTTGTTAGAGCTTGTTAATAACCATAACCAATCTAGTAAAGAGTAAAGATAGTTTGGCTTGCATATCAATATCTGTCTTGTTAGAATTAAACTGATATTATTCCTTGGGTTGGATACCATTTGCCATTGACATTTTTTTGATAATTATTTGCTGTTCGATATTATTTTCCATTTTATTGTTACTATTTAAGTTTCTATTCCCATTTCATTATTTATTAAATCTATTGCTAAAGATAAGTCTAACCAGTCTCTGTGGATACGACCTTACTCATCGCTGTTACAATTCATAAGAGTAAGTATTTATTATTTGTTGGTTTCGACACCCATCAAATTTTTGGCGCCGTTGCCGGGGATTGGTGTCAATTAGATTTATTTTTATGCCACGTTCTTCTCGTACGGGTCAATTGCAATACGATCCTGAGATTGAGAAGACTGCAAAAAAGTTAAGGAATGAGACTAGATTGCGTAAAAACAAAGTGGTTTCTTCAACATCTGTTCAATCAACTACCACAACTGAATCAATTGCATCTTGTTGTGATTCCGAAAAAGAACCAACAATGGCCGAACAACAAGTAGTGGCCGAAGATCAAAGAACTTTAAGGGAGCTTTCTGCACCAAATCTAAATCAACAACCCCTTTGTATTCAACATCCTGCCTTAGAGGTTGGTTTTGAATTAAGGTCATGTTTGATTCAACTACTCCCAACATTTCGTGGTCTTGAAAATGAAGATCCACATAAGCACCTGAAGGAGTTCCACGTGGTGTGTTCGAGCTTCAAACCGCAAAGAGTGACGGAAGATCAAATCAAACTACGTGCTTTCCCATTCTCATTAGCTGATAGAGCAAAGGATTGGTTATTTTACCTTCCTTCATGGGATGAAATGGTAAGATTATATCTTGAAAAGTTTTTTCCAGCATCACGAGCTGCTAGCATTAGAAGGGAAATATGTGGCATCAAACAAAGAGACATAGAGACTCTCCACGAGTACTGGGAACGTTTCAAGCAACTGTGTGCAAGTTGCCCTCAACATGGAGTTTCTGAACAGCTCCTCATTCAATACTTTTATGAAGGATTGCTTCCCATGGAAAGAAAAATGATGGATGCAGCTAGTGGAGGTGCTATAGTGAACAAAACTCCTCGTGAAGCTAGAGATTTGATATCCATAATGGCTGCCAATTCACAACAATTTGGATGTAGACAGGACACACCTTCTAGAAGAGTGAATGAGGTGAACATTTCTTCTCTTGAGAATCAAGTATCTCACTTAACTACTCTTGTTCAACAGTTAGCTCTAGGAGGTACACATCAGGTAAAAGCTTGTGGGATATGTGCTGCTACTGGACATCAAACAGATATGTGCCCGACACTTCAATATGATTATTGTGAGCAAGCTAATGCAGTTGGAGGCTTTCCAGGCCAACCACAACGAAATTATGATCCCTATTCAAATACATACAATCCAGGATGGAGGGATCATCCAAATTTCAGCTACAAGCCACGTCCACAATTTTCACAGTTTCAGCCTAGACAACCCATTCAAGAACAACCTTCATCTTCACAACAAACATCTTCTAATTCAAGTATGTCATTGGAGGATATTGTTAAGTCACTTGCCATTAACACACAACAATTTCAGCAACAAACACAACAATTTCAGCGAGACACACAACAATTTCAACGAGACACACAAGAATTTCAACAACAAACACAACAATTTCAGCAAGAAACAAGAACAAGTATTCAACACTTAGAAAGTCAAATGAGCCGGCTAGCGTCTACCGTGAGTAGATTGGAATCTCAAGGGAAGTTACCATCACAAACTATTGTTAATCCAAAGCAAAATGTGAATGCAATTACCCTGAGAAGTGGAAAGGAGTTGGAAGAGCATACTCAAGTGAGAAAAACACCCAACCGAAATGAAAAAGAAGTCCATCCGTGCCAAAATGATCAAAAGCTTGTCAAAGAAAGTCCAGAGACTTTGGCAATTCCTCCTCCTTTTCCTAGTAGGTTTTCCAAATCCAAGAACACCGAAGAAGAAAAAGAAATTCTGGAGACATTTCGAAAGGTTGAGGTAAATATTCCTTTACTTGATGCTATTAAACAAATTCCTCGATATGCTAAGTTTCTCAAGGAGTTGTGCACAAATAAAAGAAAGTTGAAAGGCAATGAAATGGTAAACATGGGGGAAAATGTTTCAGCAATCCTTCAGAAAAAATTACCTCCTAAATGCAAAGATCCAGGTATGTTCACTATCCCTTGCAAAATTGGAAATGTTAATGTTGGCAGCGCAATGTTAGATCTTGGAGCTTCAATTAATGTGATGCCTTTATCTGTTTATTCATCTTTGAATGTTGGCTCCTTAAAAGAAACTGGTGTAATTGTTCAACTTGCTGATAGATCGAATGTTTATCCTGTGGGGGTTTTAGAAGATATTTTAGTACAAGTTGACGGGTTAATCTTTCCTGCTGATTTTTATGTGCTGGATATGGAAGAAGATAATCCCCCTAATTCTTCAATGATCTTATTAGGAAGGCCATTTTTGAAAACATCTAAAACTAAAATTGATGTGCATGAGGGTATATTGACAATGCAGTTTGATGGTGACATTGTTAAATTTGATATATTTAATACTACCATGAAACATCTGAATGGCATGTCATCTGTTTTTGTTGTGGATATTTTATTGCAAGAAGATAATTGTCATTTGATTGGTGGTGATAAACCGAATGTTGCGTTGAATAGAAATCATGACTTTGAAGATGTGTTAGGAAGAAAATGGCGTCTAGCCAAAGACGTTAAAGAAAGGAGCTACTTGGGAGGAAACCCAAAGGGAGTTTATTCTACTCTTTCCTTTATTTGTTTTACAATTTTATTAATTTTTCTCTTATCTTTACATTCTATTTAACATTGGGGACAATGTTAAGAATAAGTGTGGGGAGGGGATAAGATTATTATTTTCTTCTCTTAAAATAATAATAATAGTATTTTTACTAAAATTCATAACATAATTGAATAATGGTCTTGCATATTATGAGTATTTAATTAGTGTTTTGTTTGATATGGTGGTGGCTAAACTAACCAAGCATGAACCTGTGAGATATTTGAGCCTTTGACTGACACTTCAGTCCAATTATTTTATTCTTGTGTGATATCTTCCATAGACTTGTATCTCTAGAATTTGCCTTGATTCTCTTTAAAGCTAATTTGATTCATGCATGATCTTAATATGATTAAGGCCATCTTTGATTTTTAGCCTCACTAGCCAAATAGCCTGTTCATACCGTAATTATTTTCCTTTGTCAGCCACTTTGAGCCTGTTAACCGTATTTTTGTTCATATTGAACCACACATTATAAGCCTCATACCTGAAATTAATTTCCTTGACCTTGCCTAAAGGACTAGGGGAGCTTTGATTGGGTAAATGCATAAGGATTGAGTGTGTGGAAAGAGATCGACAAAGTGTCTATATGAATGAGAATAAGGAATTTGTCCTTGGAGTTATGAGCTTTTTGGTTGGTATTTTCAAAAAGAAAATGAATTGATATAGTTGTTTCAATTTGAGATTGTTTCTACACTAAATAGGGTGAAATGTGTGGTGGAAAGTGTCTTTCTTCTTCTACAAACAAAAAAGAAAAAAGAAAAAAAAATCAAAAAGAAAAGAAAAAGAAAAAGAAAAGAAGAAAAAGAAAAACGAAAAGTAGCAGTACAAAAAAAAGAGAAAAAAAAAAGGGAAAAGAGAAAATGAAATTATCATTTTTGTTATTCTTAGTATTCCTGCTGAATAAGATATGAATAGTTTATGGTCTCATGGGATGTGATAGTTTATTTGGTTGGAGTTGAACTATCAAAATAACAAGAGTGATTGGGTTCATTTGGTCTTTATTTTTGAGTTAATTCAGTCGATCATGCTCCTCTAGTTTTGAAGGCGTTTTGAACTACTTTTCCAAATAATTCCTACCCTTTGCGCCCTAAGCCCATTACAACCTTGGAGAAAGTCCTTATGATTTGATCATGCATGTTATCTTGTAGTGGAGAATGAGAAGATATGCAAGCCTATGGTAGAGCATTTCTATAGGAATTGATTTGAGTTAAATTTATACACCCTTCAAACACTTTTGAGTGACGAGTGATATACCTGTGAGAGCTTGGTTATTTAGTTTACTCCATTTTCAAATAAACTGCTAGCTAGTTATTTATAATGTGTTTGAGACCAACGTTCATGAAATGTTATGAGTTTATATATATTTATATTTTCTTAAATAATGTCTTTGCTTGAGGACAAGCAAATGATTAGTGTGGGGAATTTTGATAAGCACTATTTTTATACTTATTTATATTTGATTCTTATAATAAATTAGTTTTATTTATTTTACATTATATTTATTTTTAAGTTTTATTTTATATTTCGTACCTAATATAATAGTTAGTTTAATAATTAGGCTTAATGA
>CP025655.1:12674674-12697480 GCA_003576665.1 Ipomoea trifida | reverse complement strand
ATATATATATATATATATATATATAGATATGGTGGGCTAAGGTAATTTAGTAGGAAAATATTAATATGCTATAGAAATATTGGCTATAGGCCATTTGGTGTCACAATATTAATAAATTATATAAAAAAAATATAATCCCAAGCCCATAGGAAATAATTATACTTATAATTATTCTAATGATTATTTAATAAGAAAATAACCCCCTTATAATATTCAAAAGAGTAGTAGGAATTTTCGGGGAGTTACAAAACAAACAGACAACAAAAGCCAAGAACAGTTTCTAGAATCGAGTTTCCAGAGACCATGCGGACCACCTCAACGGACCTCACCCTTCCGCCGCACTCCTCCGCAAGAAGGAGCCGGCCCTCCTCAACGGGCCTGCCTCCTCCGCCCAAGCCTACCGCTCCGGCCTTGCGGATCACCTCGGCGGGTTACATTATACTGCCTTGGTCCTCCGCAAGGTCAAACCCCATTCCCAGAAACAGTTTCTGCCCAGACCCGAAAACACCATTCCAGAATGCAATAATCAGATCCAAAATACACCAACATTTCATCTATTTAGAGGCCAACAATATGGAAATCCAACTAGCAATTGATCACAACAACAATAGGCCAAGATCAAGAAATAAGATCAAGAAATTCCAACAAAATATAACCAAGAATAGGGCTAAACACCAAGAAATTTCAGGATTTCCAACACCAAGAATATCATATAGAATAAGAGTGAAGAAAATAGATTTGATGGACATAGTGGTTACCTCAAGGAGCTTTCTTCCACCTAGCCAAGCCTCAACTATGATCACAAAGCCCCACCACCTTCTTGATCATCTTTTTACCCAAAGAACCCCAAAAGAACACACATAAGAATATGCAAAAAGACTAGCAAAACCATAAAATGCAAGGTAGATTCTTAGCTAGATGCACTTACCCAATCCTAAACAAGCTTAAAGGAGCAATTTGACTTGAAAACTTGTAGGAGAAATGAAGATCAAATTTGGATAAATAAATGGTGAAAATGGTGTGAGAATGAAGAGTGTAGGGAGGAGAGGGAGTGAAAACCTTTAGGGATTTTTAGTCTTGATTATATATACTACAATACACATAATGTATTAGGGTGAAAGACTTTAATATGGGATGGGCTCACATCATATATTATATATTACTTACAAGAATTAATATGTACAAGATTAATAAGTTGGGCTAATGAATTCATCCCTTACAATTAAATACATATATTAGAATAAAGAAGCTCATAAGATGTCTTAAAGACATTATACTAATATATATTACGAAATTGGGCCATATAAGAATATTTAATTACAAGGATTGTAAGGTTCCAAATTGAATAAAATCCCTTACAAGAATAAATTCAAGAATTGGGCTCTTGATTAGAATAATTAAATTAGGCTCAAGAAATATATATATATATATAGGGTTGACTTCATATGAGACAAGCTACTTAGGTGAGATAGTGCGACAACGTGAGTGCACATAGTCTACTTCACGAATGCACACACCCTAAACTGTGTGCACTCATGTAGGCTAAGTGCACACACTTCGGGCTCAAGAAATATATATATATATATATATATATATATATATATATATATATATATATATATATATATATATATATATATATATATATATATATATGCATTAAATTGAAAGAACTAGCCCAATTAAAGTAATTAAATTGCCCAAAGAATTAATTATCGATCGAAAGGCTTGAACGAATTTACGGGGTGTTACACTCTACCCCCCTTAAAAAGGAGCTTCGTCCCCGAAGCTCAAAGCTCGCGGGAACTTGAAACGGAACGATTCAAGGAACAAAGATTCAACGGAAGATTAAGGAGAACGATTGCTCAACTAATCCTAAACTCAAGAACATACTAAGCTTCTAACATCCTAAACTTATAACTTACCCAACCCAAAACTAGCATGCAAGAATATAAACTAACAACTTACCTAGATCAAACAAAGCCGGGTAGCGTCGCCTCATCTCGTCCTCCATCTCCCAAGTGGCCTCCTCGACTCCATGGTTGGACCAAAGCACCTTCACCAGCCTGATCGCCTTGCGTCGAGTCTCTCGCGTCTTGGAGTCCAAGATCCTCACGGGCCTTTCTTCATAGGACAATGTCTCCTCTAACTCCAGCGTCTCGGGGGCTATCACGTGTGAGGCATCGTGCACGTACTTCTTCAACTGGGAAACATGGAATACGTTGTGCACTCGGTCTAACACTGCTGGCAAGGCCAAACGGTACGCCACCTGTCCGATCCTCTCTAAGATCTCATATGGTCCGATGAAGCGAGGGCTCAACTTTCCTTTCTTCCCAAATCTCATCACTCCTCGAGTTGGGGAAATCTTCAACCACACTTTCTCCCCTCCTTGGAACTCCGCAAATTTCCTTCCCAAGTCAGCATAGGATTTCTGGCTATCTTGAGCAGCTTTCATTCTATTTTGAATCAGCTTGACTTTTTCTGTGGCTTCTTGCAGATACTGGGGTCCCAAAGTCACCGGATTTATCAAGTCTTCCCAACACAACGGACTTCTGCACTTCTGGCCATAGAGCGCCTCGTAAGGGGCCATCCGAATGCTGGCATGGTAGTTGTTGTTGTAGGAAAACTCAATCAAGTCGAGGTGCTCCTCCCATGATCCTTGCAAATCAAGCATGCACGCCCTCAGCATATCCTCCAAGGTCTGAATGGTTCGCTCCGTCTGTCTGTCAGTGGCAGGGTGAAAAGCAGTGCTCATCTTCAATCTAGTGCCCAAAGCTGCCTGAAGTGACTTCCAAAACTGTGACAAGAACCTCTTGTCACGGTCAGACACTATGTCGCGGGGTACTCCGTGATACTTCACCACCTGATGTATGTAAGCCCTGGCCAACTGATCCATAGTCCAAGTCTCCTTCATGGCGATGAAACGGGCTGTCTTGGTAAGGCGGTCCACTATCACCTAAATTTTATCTTTTCCCGTCTTAGTCAAAGGCAATCCTCCCACGAAGTCCATCGAGATGGAGTCCCACTTCCCTTCGGGTATTTCTAGGGGTAGTAACATCCCTTTAGTCTTGCATCTTTCCGCTTTGACCTTTTGACAGTTCAAACATCGGCTCACGAAGTCAGCTATTTCTCTTTTCATATTCGGCCACCAGAACAGTTTCTTCATGTCTTTGTACAACTTGTCGCCACCAGGGTGAATTGAATATGGAGTATAGTGGCTTTCTTCCAATATCTGTTTCTTTAACTCTTTACACGAAGCTGGCACGCACCACCGCCCTTGATAACGCAGGCTGCCATCAGGATATAGCTCGAAAGGTCCCTTCTTGCCATTAACCATCTTGGCCCTCACTTTGTTCAACCGGGCGTCGCGCGTCTGGCCCCTTCGGATCTCGTCGAGCCAAGCAGGTAAGATTTGCATGCTAAAGAGTCGAACTTCCTCATCCATTTGCCCTTCTTCCACCACAGCGATATTCATCTTTTGGAATTCCTTGCATAGATCGTCTGCGAGCACCCACGTGGCATTGAGCGAATGACTCGTCTTCCTACTCAGCGCGTCGGCCACTACATTTGCCTTCACATCGTGATACTGAATGATCAGGTCGTAGTCTTTAATGAGTTCTAACCAACGCCTTTGTCGCATGTTCAATTCTTTCTGAGTGAAGATATACTTTAAACTCTTGTGGTCTGTATAAATCTTGCACTGCACCCCATACAGATAGTGCCTCCAAATCTTGAGTGCAAAGACTACAGCAACCAGCTCCAGATCATGCGTGGGGTAGTTTTCCTCGTGACTCTTAAGCTGTCGGGACGCGTAAGCCACTACTCGGCCCTGCTGCATCAACACACAACCCAACCCCTTCTTCGATGCATCAGTAAACACCTCGAACCCCTCGGTCCCGGACGGTAAGGTCAAAACAGGGGCAGACGTCAGTTTTTCCTTCAACTCTTGAAACGCTGCGGCACACTTACTGTCCCACCTGAAAGGTGTAGTCTTCTTCATGAGCTGCGTGATAGGTCGGGCTATCTTGGAGAAGTCCGGAACAAACATCCTGTAATAACCAGCCAAACCCAAAAAGCTTCGAACTTCAGACGGAGTTGTTGGTGCCGGCCATTCCATCACCGCCCGAATCTTAGCAGGATCCACCGAGACTCCTTCTTTAGCTATTACGTGGCCTAAGAACGCCACACTAGTCTTCCAGAATTCACACTTGGACAGTTTGGCATATAGTTGTTTCTCCCTCAGAATGTGCAACACGGTCCTGAGATGCTTTTCATGCTCGGTCGGATCAGGAGAGTAAACCAGAATATCGTCGATGAATACCACCACAAACTCGTCCAGGTACGGCTGAAACACCCTGTTCATCAAATCCATGAAAGCCGCTGGAGCATTCGTTAACCCGAACGGCATTACTGTGAACTCGTAGTGGCCATAGCGGGTCCGGAACGCCGTCTTAGGGACATCCGCCTCTGCCACTCTAAGCTGATGGTACCCGGATCGTAGATCAATCTTCGAGAAGATGTCGGCTCCCTTAAGTTGATCAAACAGGTCATCGATTCGCAGCAGGGGATACTTGTTCTTAACTGTCACTCGGTTCAGCTCTCGGTAGTCGATGTAGAGTCGCTTGCTACCATCTTTCTTTCTGACAAAAAACACTGGGGCTCCCCACGGTGAAACACTAGGTCGGATGTATCCTTTGTTCAACAAATCTCGCAGCTGCTCTTTCAACTCTTGCATTTCCTGCGGTGCCATTCGGTACGGGGCTTTCGATATTGGGGCAGTCCCCGGCATCAAGTCAATAGTAAACTCTACTTCTCGGGGAGGCGGTAATCCAGGGATCTCGTCCGGAAAGACATCGGGGAAATCGCATACCACGGGGATCTGCTGAACTTCATCTTTCGGAGCGCTAAGGTCCTCAACTGCGCATAAGAAGGCATCATGTCCCTTGGCGACGTACTTCTTGATCTTGATCATAGAGACCAACTTGACCTCGGGCTCCTTAGTCGCCCCTCGACACGATACCCGCTTGCCCCCAGGGCCCTTCAGGACCACCTTCTGCTCGCTGCACAAAATCTGGGCCTTATACTGTCCCAGCCAATCCATACCCAGCACCACTCCGAAGTCGTCCAAGTCAAACTTGATGAGGTCGCTCGGAAAGGTCACTTCCTTGATCTTTATAGGCACGCCCTCGAAGATGTGCTCACATGCCTTGACTTCGCCTGACGCCACCTTGACTGCGATCCTCGTCGCTGCGCTAGGCACAATGCCCAGCTCACGGACCAACTTCGAGGATATAAAGGAATTAGAAGCTCCGGAGTCGAACATCACTAAGGTGGGGACGGAGAGTACCGGGAAGACGCCGGTAACCACATCGCAGCTCTCGGCCTGGGACTTGTTCATGATGAGAAGCTCCCCCGTCGGAGATGGGACTCCTTCATTTCCACTCACCCTCTCGAAGCCAGGGAGAGTTACTTCCTTACTACCCGAGCTGCTGCCTCCCGAAGTCCTTGCCGTCCCAGCGTCGGCCGCCTTCAGCTTCTTGAGACGATCCAGCATCCCTCCTCCCGTGCCTGGGGCTTCTTCCCGCTTCCTTGACGGCAGCATGATTGCTAAAGAGGGAGATAACTAATAGAAAGCGAGAAACACTGCAGTCGGCCTTTCCCAAACACGCAAGAAAGAAAGTGAGAACAAGCTCACAACAGGCAAACAACAAGCAGCAAACAAAGCATGAAACAAAAGCAAGTAAACGAGTCCTCACCGCGCGGCCTAGAATTCACACATCCTAGGATTCTCAAACATCTTAATTGCTACTGATCAAGTCCTAGAGTCTCAGATCACAACCCTAGGATCTCTACTTAGACCTCAACACAGGCTCTGATACCAACTGTGACACCCCAACCTTTTCACAAGCTGAGATAGATAAATCCTAACACAACAGCTGCCTATCTCAACCAACAACATACATAGCGGAAGCGAATTTAAAACTTAAGGGCGTCATGCCACATCTAGGTAGGAAACATAGCCTAGATGCACAGGCTAACCACAAGAACTGAACTAAACTGTCATGCATAAACGATAAAATCCTCAAGTCATGATCAACAATATCCAAACACTAGTCAAGAGTATATAGAATCTCAAACGGCACACAGGCCCAAAAACCAAAGTCTAAAGAACATAAACTAAGTCTAAGCGTCGTCATAACGATAGGCTCTAACGCGCTCGCGCTCAGACTTACTCCATACCTGGAAAACATGCAAAGAACCATTAGCAAAAGACTGCTAAGCAACCACCATTCACACCCGCAAGGAGATATAGATATATAGAAGCTTGTAAATAGGTTTACACACCCATATAGAATATAAACACCAACAAACTGTTCAATAGTTCAAAACGGATACTCAACAACAATAAGCTGAACGAATCATAAACCAAGACTCATCCAAACAAAGCCAATAATCCAGAGCGAAAGTATAAGACAACAACAAACCATAACGGAGATACCAACCGAACACCACTATAGGGAACAACCAACCATAACCAAGAACAACAAGGTATCAACCGAATAACACAAAGAACTCATGAATACATAACCAAGAAAGAACTCCCAACACCAACCTCCAAAACCTCACACCAACCATCATACCAAACCCAACCCCAGTCAGAAGTCAGGTACGCAGGGGTAAAAACCCAATCACAGGGACCGAAGTCCAATCACAGGGACCTAAGTCCAATCACAGGGGTAATGAACCCAATCACAGGGGCAAAAGCCCAATCACAGGGACCTAAGTCCAATCACAGGGGTAATCAACCCAATCACAGGGACCGAAGTCCAATCACAGGGGTAATGAACCCAATCACAGGGACCGAAGTCCAATCACATGGGCAAAATCCCAAAGTCAGAAGTCAATAGTAGCACACTCAAACCACCCAACAACCTCCAAAAGATACCAAGAAACCACCACCACATACTCATACTCCAACCTCAGCCCAAGACAACCAAACAAAGTGTTCATCTCAACTATGAACACAAACCAACTCCCAGGTAATGAATTCAAGGAATCAATAAGCCATGAGTACAAAAAGGGAAACCAAAGACATAGATCAATACTCCAAGATATGGTATAAATACCCAACAAAAGGCATGAATAAATACTCCAAAGACATGGCAAAATATCCAACAACACATCTCAACAATATTCAGAACAAAGGGGAAACAAACAGACAACAAAAGCCAAGAACAGTTTCTGGAATCGAGTTTCCAGAGACCATGCGGACCACCTCAACGGACCTCACCCTTCCGCCGCACTCCTCCGCAAGAAGGAGTCGGCCCTCCTCAACGGGCCTGCTTCCTCCGCCCAAGCCTACCGCTCCGGCCTTGCGGATCACCTCGGCGGGTTACATTATACCGCCTTGGTCCTCCGCAAGGTCAAACCCCATTCCCAGAAACAGTTTCTGCCCAGACCCGAAAACACCATTCCAGAATGCAATAATCAGATCCAAAATACACCAACATTTCATCTATTTCGAGGCCAAAAATATGGAAATCCAACTAGCAATTGATCACAACAACAATAGGCCAAGATCAAGACATAAGATCAAGAAATTCCAACAAAATATAACCTCGAATAGGGCTAAACACCAAGAAATTTCAGGATTTCCAACACCAAGAATATCATATAGAATAAGAGTGAAGAAAATAGATTTGATGGACATAGTGGTTACCTCAAGGAGCTTTCTTCCACCTAGCCAAGCCTCAACTATGATCACAAAGCCCCACCACCTTCTTGATCATCTCTTTACCCAAAGAACCCCAAAAGAACACACATAAGAATATGCAAAAAGACTAGCAAACCATAAAATGCAAGGTAGATTCTTATCTAGATGCACTTACCCAATCCTAAACAAGCTTAAAGGAGCAATCTTGACTTGAAAACTTGTAGGAGAAATGAAGATCAAATTTGGATAAATAAATGGTGAAAATGGCATGAGAATGAAGAGTGTAGGGAGGAGAGGGAGTGAAAACCTTTAGGGATTTTTAGTCTTGATTATATATACTACAATACATATAATGTATTAGGGTGAAAGACTTTTGTAACGCCCCGTAAATTCCTTTTCAAGCCTTTCGTTCGTTAATTAATTCCTTGGGCAATTTAATTAATTCTTCGGGCAAATTAATTAATTTCAATTGGGCTAATTCTTCCTATTAAATATATATAGGTATATATTTCACTCCTTGAGCTTAATTTGATTATTCTAATCAAGAGCCCAATTAATTGTATTTATTCTTGTAAGGGATTTTATTTAATTTGGACCCTTGCAATATTTGGTATTTAATATTCCTACAAGCCCACACTCTTGATTATATAGTATGTATAGACATATATTGATCCTAAGACATTGCTATGGGCTAATCCTTGTAATTAAATTGTAAGGGGTGAATTTAATGAGCCCAACTTACTAGTCTTGATTATATTTATTCCTACATACATTATTCTATAAGATTACTTAAGCCCACATCATTTAAATGTCTTACACCCTAAATATTGTATCTATTCATAGTATATAATTTGAAGATCAAATGCCCTAAAGACTTTCACTCATTCCTTCCTCCTACACTTGCCTCTTGCGCCATTTTCACTCAAAATTCCCTAGAAATTCATCTTCATCTTCCCTACAAGATTTCAAGCCAAGATTGTTCTTTTAAGCTTTGTTGGGAGTGGGTAAGTGCATCTATTCTAGGATTCATCTTGCATTTTGTGTTTTAGATAGTCTTTTTATATAATCTTATAAGTGTTCTTTTGGGGATTCTTTGGAAAGTCGTGTTTAAGTTCCAGACTCTCAGCGAGGCCTACAGCAGCGCAGCCGACCACTATCGCGTGCTGTCTATCCGTCAGGGGACCCAGGACCGCTCCAAGCGGCCAGTCGAGGGTGGAGCTTCGGACTCCAAGAGGTTCAGGCACGGGGTTCTGGATGCGAGCCGGTTTCCAGCGAGGAGGTGCTAGCCCAGCCGCGGAGTCTCGCCCTAGCTCCGGCAGAGTTCAGGAGGCGATGGAGCGCGCACCCGGCCGCTACGACTGCAAGCGCTGTGAGAGGGATCACCCCGGTCGCGACTGCGAGGGGAGGTTGGTGGAGTGCTTCAATTGCGGGCTGCGAGGTCACGGGCTTTCGAGTGCACGGCGAGGAGAGGAGGGCCACCCAGGGAGATCGAGCGCAGCACAGGGAGCCCAGCGGCGACCCGACCCTCTCGGAGGCGAGGGCAGTGGAGGCAGCCGGCCGAGCGGAGGCCGAGGACAGCACCAGCCGGCAGGACCGCAGCAAAGAAGGATCTTCGTGATGGGCCGCACACAAGCTGAAGCCAATGGGCTTGAAGAAGGTAAACCTCGAGCTTAGTCTTTAAATAAGTGGTTTAAAGTGTTTTCCGAGCTTTTCGTTGCATGTTCGTAGCTAGTTGCATCCTTAAGTGAACCTTAGGAGACCCCTCGCTAGTTAGGAAGTTTTAGGCTGCGTTTCGTTAAGAAGGATGAAGACCCGTTCGCGTTACAAGTGGTGGGAAGTTCGTGAAGTCAAAACGAAGGAACCAAAGGCAAGGAAAAAGGACCTAACCATGTTCACAAGGGGACTTGAACCCGCGTCTAACACCTAAGTACAAGGAGCTATGCCATCCAGCTACGTTGGTTCGTGATGTTCCAATCGCAAGTCTCAGTTTTAATTCTAACAGCCAGTGGCGTTAGCCGTGCGGTTGGGAAGCGCGGAGTGGGGGCCTCCGTGAGAGCACTCCGCGAGCACGTGCGGAGCAAGGTAACGGTACGACGTGTTCCGTCAAAGAGATCCGCCAAGACCGCAGTTTCTTCCTTCCGACGATCGCAGCAGTGCACACCCAACCGTCGCACCAGTCCGCGAGTCCCTCGCCGAGTCCGCAAGTTCTTCCGCAACAGGTCCGCAGTTTGGTGTTTGTTTTCGATCACAGCAAACCGAGTTCGATCCCTATCAACCGCAACAATGTCGCGAAGAAATCAAGCCGAGGTCGGAGAAGGCTCGAGCACCATTCGCTACAACATCATTGATGGTAAAGCTCTTGACCCGTCACACTTTTCGCCCGAAATTGTGAATATGCTGAATTTTCAAGGTTTATTGAACACATTCTTGAGAATCGAAGATGTTGTGTATCCTGACTTGGTCAATCAGTTTTATCAAAACATGAAGATTAAGACCACCAATGAGATGCCCGCAATCACTTCGATAGTGAAGGGCATAAGGATTTCGTTGGACCCGCCTAAGTTGGGTAGGCTGCTTAATTTACCGTTGGGAGGTGTTGATGAATATGAGCGGAATGCGTGGGTTGAGACGCAGGAAGTGGGCTTTCGTGATTATCTGAGGTATATGACAGGGCAGAACGAGAATCTTGCTTTGGATACTCGCCCCGACAAGCACAACCTGACGGGGGAGCAGAGGATCTTGACTCTTTTGGTTGCGGAGAGTTTGTTGCCCAACCGGAACAACAGTCGGCAGGTCACGGCAATCGAGTGTGCCTTTGCATACTTTCTGAAGCACAGAGTGAAGTTTGACTTGCCTACCTTGATGATCTCGCACATGAGTTTCTGCAAGACAAGCAAGAGGCGCAATCGGCCTTATGGGATGATCTTGAGTTGGATATTTCAGCAGAAGAGAGTTAGTGTGACCGGGGAGTTGGTCAAGCAGCCAGTTCATAGCGCGTTCAACGCGCCGAGTCTGCAGTTCTCTGGGTTGTTTCAGATTGAGGGGAACGAGTACATCACCGCTCACGAGTTGAGTAGGATGCCAGCTGACGAGAGCAGGGAGCTGATTGAGCGGTACCGTATCCCACGTAAGAGGTTGCGAGGTTTAGTTGGGGCCCAGCAAGCTGAGCAAGCCGGTGGTGGTGAGTCTGAAGAAGAGGCAGAAGAAGAAGAAGAACCGATGGAGGAGGCCGGCCGAGAGCATAGGAGAAAGGAGCAGCATGATCCGTTGGCTCCTACGCCACCAGTTGGCCCGGTACTCAGGCAGTTGCAAGAGATGCAGCGCATGATGGAGGCAAGGTTCGATACCCTGGATCTGAGGATGGAGACGAGGTTCGATTCACTAGATCTGAGAGTGGATCGCGGATTCCAGCGTTTGGGCTACATCGAGAACAAGCTCGGGATCGAAGTGCCACCGGAGTACCTGCCGTCGTACCAGCAGCAGTACCCTTACCCTTACCCATATCCTTATCCGTATCCACCCCACGGTCCAGGCAGTTCGTCTCAGGGAGGCTTTCCAGGTTAGTTGTTAGTTTCTCGTTAGTGTTAGCACCGTAGTAGAACCCCGTAGTGTAGTTGAGTAGTTCAGCTTATGTTGTTCTTGCGTGCTAGTTTGAGCTGGGTAGGTTTAGGCTTAGTACATGTTTAGTTAGTTGCATGTTAGCATGTTTGATGAAGTTAAGTTTGGTTGAACAATCGTTCCTTTTTGAATCTTTCGTTGAACCTTCGTTTTCTCTGAACCCTTTCGTTTTCAAGTTCCCGTTAGCTTCGAGCTTCGGGGACGAAGCTCCTTTTAAGGGGGGTAGAGTGTAACGCCCCGTAAATTCCTTTTCAAGCCTTTCGTTCGTTAATTAATTCCTTGGGCAATTTAATTAATTCTTCGGGCAAATTAATTAATTCCAATTGGGCTAATTCTTCCTATTAAATATATATAAGTATATATTTCATTCCTTGAGCTTAATTTGATTATTCTAATCAAGAGCCCAATTAATTGTATTTATTCTTGTAAGGGATTTTATTTAATTTGGACCCTTGCAATATTTGGTATTAAATATTCCTACAAGCCCACACTCTTGATTATATATTATATATAGACATATATTGATCCTAAGACATTGCTATGGGCTAATCCTTGTAATTAAATTGTAAGGGGTGAATTTAATGAGCCCAACTTACTAGTCTTGATTATATTTATTCCTACATACATTATTCTATAAGATTACTTAAGCCCACATCATTTAAATGTCTTACACCCTAAATATTGTATCTATTCATAGTATATAATTTGAAGATCAAATGCCCTAAAGACTTTCACTCATTTCTTCCTCCTACACTTGCCTCTTGCGCCATTTTCACTCAAAATTCCCTAGAAATTCATCTTCATCTTCCCTACAAGATTTCAAGCCAAGATTGTTCTTTTAAGCTTTGTTGGGAGTGGGTAAGTGCATCTATTCTAGGATTCATCTTGCATTTTGTGTTTTAGATAGTCTTTTTATATAATCTTATAAGTGTTCTTTTGGGGATTCTTTGGGAAAAGATGATCAAGGTGAAGGTGGGGCTTCTTGAGCTAGCTAAAGGCATATTGGAGTAGGGAAAAGCTCTTTGAGGTAACCATCCATGTCCATCAAAACTATTTTATTCCCTTATTCTATATATGATGTTTTGGTGATTGGAAATCCTGAAAATTCCTTGTGATTAGCCTATTTTGTTGATTCTCTTTGTTGGATTTCATCTTGATCTTTGTCTTGTGTTGTATGATCATGATGTTATGGATTTCCTTATTTTTGGACTCTAAATTGGATGAAATGTGAGTGTCTTTGGTCTGATTGTGTATTCTGGAAATTGGAATTGTCCATGTCTGTTCTTGGTTCTGGAATCTGGGAGTGGGATAAGCCTTGCGGAGACCTGCGGCGGAATAATGTCACCCGTCAAAGTGATCCGCAAGGTGGCAGCGGTGTGCATGGGCGGAGGTGGTTGGCCCGTTGAGGGGGACCGTCTCCTCCTTGCGGAGGAGGTCGGCGGAGGAGTGAGCTCCGTTAGGTTGCTCCGTTAGTTCTC
This sequence comes from Ipomoea trifida, assembly GCA_003576665.1. Taxonomy (NCBI): domain Eukaryota; kingdom Viridiplantae; phylum Streptophyta; class Magnoliopsida; order Solanales; family Convolvulaceae; genus Ipomoea; species Ipomoea trifida. Next base: position 12,684,670 of record CP025655.1, on the reverse strand, counting down.
TGGGGAAACTGTTTCCAGAGAGCAGTTTCTGATGTTGTTGTCTGTTGTTGGTCCCTTGTTTCAGATCATTGTTGGATTGTTTTGTTGAGTATTCTACCATGTATTTGGAGTATTTATTCATGTCTTTCATTGAGTATTTGATGCCTTAGTTTGGAGTATTGATTCATGCTTTCGGTTTCCACTTTTGATGTCCTTGGTCTATTGATCTTTTGAGTTATGATCTGGGAGTTGGTTGGTGTTCATATTTGAGATGAACCCACGTCGTGGTTGGTTGAGTTGGTATTGGAGTATGGTTGTGGTGATGGACCGTTGTGCTCTATTGGTTACTATGGTGCTCCCTTGTGCTCTATTGGTTACTATGGTGCTCCCTTGTGGACTATTGGTTACTATTGTGCTCCCGTTGTGGACTATTGGTTACTATTGTGCTCCCGTTGTGGACTATTGGTTACTATTGTGCTCCCGTTGGGGACTATTGGTTACGATGGTGTGACTTGGTTGGGAGGTAGTGTTGGGATGTCTTTCCTTGTTGATTCTTGTGAGTTCTTGGATTGTTCTGTTGATACCTTGTTATTCTCTTGAGTTGGGATGTTCCCTTTTGGATTGTGTTCAGTCGGTATCTTATTTGTGATTCGTTATGCAGTATGTTATCGTTATTGGTTCTTGGATTTATTGGATTGAGTCTTGGTTTATGATTCGTTCAGTTTATCCTTGTTGAGTATCGGTTTGCACTGTTGTATAGTTCGTTGGTGTTTATATTCTATATGGGTGTGTAAACCTATTTCTAAACTTATGTATATCTATATCTCCTTGCGGGTGTGAATGGTGGTTGCTTAGCATTCTTTTGCTAATGGTTCTTTGCGTGTTTTCCAGGTATGGAGTAGTTGCATCGTGAGCGCGCTAGAGCTTTCCTTATGAGGACCTTAGCCTTAGCTAGTTATGATTAGACTCTGTTTTGATGGCCTGTGAGCCTTTGAGATCTTTTGATACTCTGTTCAGTACTTTGAGTACTTCCCTTGGATTTTTATGGATGATGTTTGAGGATTTGTTTGAGATTTTTATGATATGACAGCTCGTTCGTTTCTTGTTTAGCCTGTGCATCTAGGCTTTGTTAATACCTAGGTGTGGCATGACGCCCTTAAGTTTAAATTGCTTCCGCTATGTTTGGTTTGTTGGTTGAGATTGGCAGCTTTTATGTTGAGTTTTAGCTATCTCAGCCTATGTGAGGTTGGGGTGTCACAACTTTAATATGGGATGGGCTCACATCATATATTATATTACTTACAAGAATTAATATGTACAAGATTAATAAGTTGGGCTAATGAATTCATCCCTTACAATTAAATACATATATTAGAATAAAGAAGCCCATAAGATGTCTTAAAGACATTATACTAATATATATTAAGAAATTGGGCCATGTAAGAATATTTAATTACAAGGATTGTAAGGTTCCAAATTGAATAAAATCCCTTACAAGAATAAATTCAAGAATTGGGCTCTTGATTAGAATAATTAAATTAGGCTCAAGAAATATATATATATATATATATATATATATATATATATATATATATATATATATATCTATGTATTAAATTGAAAGAACTAGCCCAATTAAAGTAATTAAATTGCCCAAATAATTAATTATCGATCGAAAGGCTTGAACGAATTTACGGGGTGTTACATGTTGTTCCTCTTTCTACTTTGCAAAAATGGGAAAGTGAGTGTGGTACCCTCAATTGGCTCAAAATGTAAGGGCCCCCAAAAACCCCAAGGTCACTCATTATTTTGCATGGTAAACCCTCTCAAACATATAAATTCACAAGCACAGGGGTTTGATTCAATCCACAATTTCTACAGGCCTACCCAGCTGAGCCCACTAATGGGAACGATGCACACGGCCTTTCCAACTTTGCCTCATTTGGCCCCAAAGACCCATTTAAACAAGCGTGATAGTGTGACACAAGCCTCTCCACGCATTTTGGCTTAGCGTGAAAATCTCTCTATTTTCTAATCACCTCTAGGATACCCCGTTGAGTCAACCGCCTTCACGTAGAGCTCTACGCTTTTTTGAAGTCTGTGCAATGGTTGCCCAAATCCTACGAGATGGCTCACCTCATATTTTTCCCTCTCAAGCAAGGATAGCTTAAAGTCTTTTTAGCATTTTCTATTGACTTTTTCCAACCCCTCATGCCTTTTACAATGGGAGTAGGGAATCACACAATCTCACAAAAAAAATCTCTCCTTTTGCCTTGTGCCACACCAAAAAAAATTCAATTCCAGGTCATACCACCTTACTTACCACAAACCTTACCGTATACACTCTCATTTCGAGAGATCTTTAACTGAGGTCTATGGAAATTGCGCATTGAACCACAAACAAGCATGCAAAATTAAATTAAAAACCAAAAACCTATTTGGGTCCTATACAAATCTCACACGGTGTAAGGGATGATTTCCAAACATTTTCAACCAATTAAGCCTACAACACCCCCCTTTCCACACTTACAAAGTAAAATGAACAACAACATATCAAAAAGTTCAAATGCATATCTTATTTACCTCATCTTTACAATTGCAAAATCACAATGGAAAACATTTTCTACCCTGCATTTGTTATGAAAGAAGTGTTGTAGGCTTAGCGCTAGGTCGCGACTGGAATAGAATAAACATAATAATAATTTGAAAATTTGTTTTATTTATTATAGCGGTCACGGTCAAGGTCACGGTGTGACCTTAACCGTGACCAACAAAAGGGCTTGCGGAAGGTTGGGGTCACGCTGGTCGTCACGGTGTGACTACCAGCGTGACAACCAAACTTCAGAAGAGGGTTTCTGCTCGTCACGATTGGGGTCACCGTGTGACTCCCATCGTGACAGCAGATCAGAATTTAAACAGTGGTGTCACGTTGGTGGTCACGGCGTGACTGCCGGCGTGACACCCTACCTTACGTTGGTTTGTGTTGTTTGACCATGGTTTAGCCCCCATCTGATCCCGAGTGTCCTCGTGTGCTTTGTACCTGTTCGTTGCCACACTTAGAACACGAGAAATTAAAGATTAACTTCCTTCAACCCTTTTTTTTTTTTTTTAAAACTAAACACAAACGAAACAAATGAAACACAAATAAACCATAAACAATACTAAGAAATTAAATGGCCTTGGGGTGCCTCACAAGAGCGCCACGTTTAACGTCTTTAGCCCGACACAAAGACAATTCAGATTTGAAGCTCAACAAGCTTCATAGTGTCCACGAGACGATCAACACTCCCACCATGGTACTTTTTCAGTTGGTGCCCGTTAACTTTAAAATTCCCTTTGTCGGGATGTGCAACCTCAATGGTGCCATATGGGAACACCTTGGTGATGGTGAATGGACCAGACCACCTAGATTTAAGCTTTCCAGGGAATAACTTTAACCTAGCATTGAACAACAACACATGATCACCTACCTTGAACTCTTTGCCTTGTTTGATATGCCTGTCATGATACATTTTAGTTCTTTCTTTGTAAGCCTTAGAATTTTCATAGGCTAGAGTTCTCCACTCTTCCAATTCATCTAATTGCCAAGGCCTTTCTCTCCCTGCAAAATCAATATCATTGTTAAGCTTTTTAATGGCCTAGTAGGCCTTGTGTTCAACTTCAACAGGCAAGTAGCATGCCTTGCCATAAACCAACCAGAATGGAGTGGTTCCAATAAGGGTTTTATAAGCAATCATGAATGCCCACACGGCATCATCAAGCTTCTCAGGTCAATCCCTATGGTGACTTGCAACAGTTTTTTTCCAAAATGGCCTTAATATCCCGGTTTGCATTCTCAACTTGGCCACTAGTCTGAGGGTGGTAAGGAACTCCCCCTCTATGTTGCACCCCATATTTTGCCAAAACTTTTTCCAATGGTGCATTCCTAAAGTGAGTTCCCCTATCACTATTAAGCACACGAGGCACCCCAAACACAGAGAACAACTTTTTTAAAAAAGTAATCACTGATCTAGCATCATTTGTTCTCAAAGCATGTGCCTCTACCCACTTGGAGACGTAATCTACGGCCACCAGGATATATTTAAGTCCCTTAGCATCAGGAAACGGGCCAACAAAATCCAAACCCCAAATATCAAACACCTCACAAACCAGTATGTAGGTTTGAGGCATCTCATCTCTCCTAGAAATATTACCTACTCGCTGGCACCTATCACAATTCTTAACATAACATTGGGCATCCCTGAACAGCGTATGCCAATAAAAACCAGCTTCTAAATCCTTCCTAACTGTTCTATTTGCAGAATGGTGCCCCCCAGTAGTCCCAGCATGACAATGTCCTAAGATTTCCAATCCTTCCTTCTCCAACACACATCTCCTAATCATTTGGTCAGCATAAACTCGAAAAAGAAAAGGATCACCCCAAAAGTAGTGCCTAGCCTCGGCTAAGAACTTTCTATTACCTGAGATTCTAAGTGAGTGGGCATGACTCCCCCAACAAGATAATTAGCTATATCAGCATACCAGGGGACCTCATCCAAACTCAACAACTTCTCATCAGGGAAACACTCATCAATCTTAGAATTCTCATCCCTACACTCTGGCTGCTTAATTCTAGAAAGATGATCAGCAGCCCCATTTTCAGAACCTCTCTTGTCCCGAATCTCAAGGTCAAACTCTTGCAACAATAGGACCCACCTTATTAATCTAGGCTTCGCCTCGGCTTTAGACATCAGATATCTTAAAGCCGCATGGTCTGTGAACACTATGACTTTAGACAACAGAAGGTAGGACCTAAACTTATCAAGGGCAAAAACAACTGCCAACAACTCCTTCTCAGTGGTGGTATAATTCTGCTGAGCTTTGTCTAAAGTCTTAGAAGCAAAGGCAATTGGTTGAAAATATTTATTCTTCTTTTGCCCCAAGACCACACCTACTGAATAACCACTAGCATCACACATAAGTTCAAACGACAATGCCCAATCAGGTCCTACTAAAACAGGAGCACTCACCAACATCTCCTTAAGAGTCTTAAAGGCAACTAGGCACTCCTCTCCAAATTCAAACTAAACATCTTTCTCTAATAGCTTGGTCAAGGGTCTAGCTATTTTAGAAAAATCTTTAATGAACCTTCGGTAAAACCCCGCATGACCCAGGAAACTTCTTAGGCTAGAAATAGAGTTGGGTGGAGGTAGATTTTCTATAACAGATGTTTTTGCTTTGTCGACTTCAATTCCCTTCTTAGAAACCTTATGCCCCAACACTATTCCCTCTTCCACCATATAATAACACTTTTCCCAACTCAATGCAAGGTTTACCTCCTGACACCTAACCATTACCTTTTCTAGATTTTTAAGGCATTGCTCAAAAGTTTCACCCCAAATGTTAAAATCATCCATAAAGACCTCCATGAAGTCTCCTATGTAATCCCCAAAAATGGCTATCATACACCTCATGAAAGTGGCAGGTGCATTACACAAGCCAATGGCATGCGTCTATATGCAAAAGTCCCAAAGGGCAGGTGAAAGTGGTCTTTTCCTGATCTTCTAAAGCCCTAGGGATTTGAAAATATCCACTCATCTCATCTAAAAAGCAGTAAAACCCATGGCCACTAACTCTCTTTACCATTTGGTCAATGAAAGGTAAGGGAAAATGGTCTTTACGGGTGGCATCATTCAATCTCCTGTAGTCAATATAGACCCGCCAACCCGTGACCTTCCTAACGGGAATCAGTTCATTTTTTTCATTGGTCTCAACAGTGATCCCCCTTTTCTTTGGCACAACATGGGTCGGACTTACCCAAGCACTATCAGAAATGGAGTAAATCATCCACACATCTAGGAGTCTAACTACCTCATTTTTCACAAGCTCATTCATATTGGGGTTTAATCTTCTTTGGGGTTGGTGACGGATTGTAATTTAGTGGGAGGTGAATGTGAAGGTGGATGTGCAGTATGGAGGGTGTTAAAACGAAGAGTCATAAACTCCTCGAGTGTCGTATCTCTCGCGGATGGCAAATTGGAGAATATTCGGTTGTGCTACCTTGGTTTGTTTGAATAACGTGGAGATGGAGCATAGGTATATTGGTAAAAGAAAGTGTTAAGGGGGTAAAGGTTGATAAAATAAGAAGTAAACAAAGGGAAATAAAGGCGGATGGGGCTAAGATATCATGGAGATTGGTTAAAGGTGCAATGTAGAGTATTGATTTCCTTTGAGTTATAGTTGAAGGAGCTTGGAACATTGTCCTGAGTGGCGTCACACTCAAGCTCCCAATCCTCAGTCGGTTGGGGAATTTAATCAAACACTTTGTCTACAAGTTCCCTCCGGATCTCATCTTCTCAGATTGAGAGCGGGAGATGTGGGTAGTGTGCTACACCTCTTTGCGATATCTCGCCAAAGAGATAATCCTATACTCTTGGAGAGATCGGGGCCCTCGATCCAACAAGATCATACAAAACATACACACAAATTCAACATTCCCCAAAGAAATCAATCTCATTCATCAAATTAGATCATGAACACCAATCATCCATTTAATCTAGCCCCTATCCTAGGGATTAGCCTCTCATAGGCTTTAACAACATCAAAGCATCAAAATAGAAAAGCATATCTACAAGATCAATATAAAAAGCAAACAACTTTAAGGAAAAATGAAAGGCAAGAGTAATCCAAAGAGAAAATAAGTCTTTAATGAAAGAAGTTACCCAAAAGATCTTCAAAGCTATGGAGATCTAGATTTCTTCTCCAAGGAGCTCCTCCTCCTCTCCTAATCCTATCTAAACCTAACCTAAAATGTAGAATAGAAAATGTGACAAAAGACTCCCTAAACCTAGCTGAAATGTCCCTTAAATACTAAAACATCGCGTAGATTTTCTGGTGCCGCCCCACGTCTTCCACACGCGAGTGGACTGGCGTGGACGGTTACTGGAATATTTCCACGCCAGCTCACACGCGTGTGAGGCTCGTGGGCGTGGTTTCTTCATTTTCGTTGCTAGAAATTCTTCATAGATCTCCAAATATTCGGTAAAACTTCAATTTTATTCGGTAAATAGCTTTACTTTCCCTCCTAGAACATGAATCTAAGTTAAGATTTCTTAAAATTATGTGTTATGATGTTGGTGGAATTTTAGGGTTTTAAGGTGAAATTGGGGAAAATCAACTCCAAGAGTCTTCTACGAGATTAGTAACTCGGTTGAGGTAAGGAATCCCTTTAATTTGTTGAGGTTGTTTGAAACTAGATAATTGATAGCTAGGTTGTGAATTGTTGTTAATCTGTGAACATGAAAATCTATGTGATGAGAAGATTATGTCTTAGTAGTATAGTAATGACATGATAGGGATATATATGCTAAGAGGAAGGACAATTATGTATTTATGTATGTATATATATATATATATATATATATATATATATATATATATATATAGGGTCATGTTCAAGTGTGGCCGTGCTCTTAGGTGTGAACAGTGCGGCCTCACCACTATGTATACAGATATACACCACTCAGTGTTAGAAAATGCACCACACAAATATGCATCGTTAGGGACGCATCACCCAAAAACACACCACTAGGTGTGCAAATATACACCACACAGTATTAGCAAATGCACCATTAGGGACATGGGAGTTATGGTGCATTATTTTGGGTGTGTGGTGTGTTTTATGGTGTTTTTGTATATTTTCATTGTGGTGTGTTTCGTAACATTGAGTGGTGTATTTCGTAACATTGAGTGGTGTGTGACCACACGGCCACACCTAAGAGCACGACCACATTTGATTAATATTCTATATATATATATATATATATAAATGGTAAAATGTCACATTTTGAGTATAGCTTATGGTATGTATAACCGTAAATATATATGTTGTTAGTAAGAAGTGTAATGCTATGTAGTTAGGCACATGTGTTATGTAGGTAGTGTTACATATGTGTGAACTTATGAATATTATTAGGAGGTGGTATTATGTGCATGTAAAGAATAAATGTATTTTGTGTGTTATGCCACATTAAGGTTAGGAAGTGTATATGTTATATGCATTGAGGTATAAATGTGTCAAGTATGATACTTATGGGAAAAATGTGGAGTTGAAGGTGTGGGATAGTTACACTTGAATTACCATAGTGAAAAGTTGTTAGTGGACTATCCAAATGTTTTGCAAAAGAAAAGGGGAATTTCTGGATTTGGTTAAAGGGGGAATTAATTTCCGAGTATTGGAATTGACCCAAGTACGTCCAAAATATTTTCAATGCAAGAAAGGAAAAGAGTAGAAAAATGTTTTCAAACCTTAGTTCTAGTAAAGGTAGTGAAGGACCTTGTTAACCTACGGGATAAAGATGAGCTTAAAGTGCCTTTCCCGCATGGTAGTTATGTGTATGATCATTCATACTGTGGGCGAAGTCTATTCGCCGAGTACTATATCACCCGGAAGGAAAAGGTACTCCTACGGGGGTGTGCACACTTAAGTATAGTCACTCTATGTTCGGGTAGGTGTCGTTCTTATGAACCTAGTGAGGCTAGCTAGGAATCATTCTAACGCTCCTATAAGTCCAGGGGATGGGATCAGTATTAGACCGGGCGATGACCACTGAACCCGAGTTCAACGATCCAAGTGGTCAAAAGTGGAGAAAGGACTCCAAAGGCCTCACACTTTCTATCTAGGACTAAGTGAAATTTCGAAATAAAAATGTAGTTACGCCGTAGCTACGGGAAAGAGAGATGTGACAAGTATTTAAGTACCCAAAGGTTGTGGGTGATCTCTCTCTTTGAAAACTGAAAAGTGGTGAGAATTTCATTTTTAGGGAAAGGTTTTCAACTAAAGTGATTACGAGTAAAAGGTGTGTTTTATGTTTTCCATTACTTACTAGTATGCTTAAATGTTTAACAAAGATTCCTATAATTCCAGTAAAAAAAGTAAATAGTATACGTTCTTTGGGTAAGTAAATGATTATTAAATGACCTCGTCAAGAGGGAAAGGGTTCGGGATGGTATTACATTTTGTCTATTGTGTATGCAAGTTGTTATATATAATTGTTGCAGGTAGAATCTCTGCCGATGAGTAAGGTATAGAGTTTCCATGAAACAATTTTACAAAACCTTTATTTAGTTTTGAATAACCCATGGATATCCTTACTTAGCCGTCACGCTAACTGTACTTCACTGTGTTCTTAACAGATGCAATCTAGTGTCAGTTCCTGTAGCCCGGTGAATTCTGAAAGTTCACCGGAGTATGTTTGTGAAGGCATGGACTACGACCTGTACATACAGATGATGGAGGGTGAAGACCCATACGCACATGGTTATGCTCCTGTAGCTCCCACCAATCCAGATACTCCTGTGGCTCCGTCGGCCCCTTTTGTCTCTTGCCCTGTTATGGATGAGGTCCAGGCTTCTTATGGCTTTTACCCCATAGAACCTTTAGATGGTAGCGATCCCCTTGAGTTCATAGTACACTACCCCTATGTAACACCCCGTAATTTCGTTCAAGCCATAAGACCGATAATTAATTCTTTTGGGCAAATTATTTATTTTAATTGGGCTAGTTCTTCCAATTTTATATATAGATATGTATATATATATTTCTTGGAACCCAAATTCATTATTTTATTCTAAAGCCCAATTCTTGAATTAATTCTTGTAAGGGATTTTCTTCTAATTTGGATCCTTACAATTCTTATGTGTAAGAGTATTCTTATAATGACCATATATATACATATATGGTCTCTAAGACATTTAATTCTTAATATTATGGGCTTTCTCTTATTCTAAGTATTTATTTATTTAAGAGATGAATCTCTTGGCCCAATAAATTAATCTTGTACATAACATTGTTATATATATATATATCTATATATATATATATATATATATAGGGTCATGTTCAGGTGTGGCCGCGCCTTCCCGTGCGGCCGCGGTTGTTGACGTGACGATGGCAAGGAGACGGCCGGAGAGGCTCCTGTCGTTGTCGTCGAACACTGCTACTTCGTCGTTGCCGTGGAGTCACGCTGCTACTGCCTT
>CP025655.1:12612433-12636135 GCA_003576665.1 Ipomoea trifida | reverse complement strand
GGGAGTGGCATCTCGTCTGGGGTGAGTTTACTGGCCCGACGTACTCTCAGATCGAGTAGGCAGGTGGTATGGCAAGTCTGTGGGGGTTTAGACCTTTTTGTGTAGATATTTTTTGTAGCCAGGGGTTGACTGATCTTGACTAGTAGGGACATGTACGACTCAAACATTATGTTGACCATTGGGCCAACTTTTTGGACAGTTGTTTTGTAAATGTTAACCTATATATATATATGCCTAGATTACGATATTGAGTTGAGAGGTGTTGTTGTTGTGTGTTTTCTTATAGCCTGTGCACTTAAAGTGAAAGTTTTATCAAAGAGGTGATAGACTTCATTCTAAGTGTGGCGGTAGCACCCGGTTTCCCGCTAAGAGGGTAAGCTTCCGCAGCGTTATATTACGCATTTTGTAATAGTTGTAAGAATAGGAAATCGGGGTGTTACATAGCGAAAATATTTATATAATATATATACGCCCGGTTTTGAAAATTTGACCCAACGGAAAAAGGGAATGAAAGGTTTGAGGTGTACGGTTTTAAGAACGGCGTTGGTATAGAATAGAATCAAAGGTTATCAAGGTTGCGATTTAGGAAACAAGATTGTCGCCTTGCACAAGATAGTTTCAAGAGATAAGCGAGAACAACACTCGAGAAGGTGGAAATGATTTCTGCAACAAAAGGGATGTCAAGTTCTTTAGAGGAAAGAAAGGAACTCGGCTTCGAAAGAAATGAGAACGAGGTTCGCCGAGGTCAAAAGAATTTCTCAATTTAAGGGAGTATCAAGTTCTTTGAACAAAAGAGAACGAACGAAAAAGAACTTGGCTTCGAACACAGATAAGCGCAAGATTAAAAGCACAGGAGAAATCTCCCAACGATAAGGTATTTACTTATTCGAGGAAAAGAAAGAAATTAGATTCCTAAAGGGATTAAGAATAAGGTTTCGAAAGACAGAAACGGTTTGTCAATGATGAGGTATTCAACTCTTCAAGGTAAGAAAGGAAATTCAATTTGAAATAAGATAAGAATGAGATTGAAAACGCAGAACGAGTTTCTCATCGGTAGGATATTTAACTTACTCAAGGAAAGGGAAGAATTTAGATGGGGTCTCGAGAGACAGAACGATTTGTCAATGACAGGGTATTCAATTCTTTTAAGGGAAGGAAGGAGTTCAATTTCGAAAGTAGATCAAGATGAGACTTAAGATAAACTGAGGGATGTCTCAACGAAAGGATATACAATTTCCAAGGGAATGAGAGAAATTTGGTTTCAAGGGACGATAGTAATAAGGTCTAGGAAGATAAAAAGGGTTCTTTATTGATAGGGTATGCACTTCTAAAAAGGGAAAAGACAAATTCAGTTGTCGAGCGAAAATGAGAAAGAGATTAGAATAGGTAGGAGGGATGTTTCAACAAGAAGGCATTCGGAGTTTCAAGAATCAAGGAGAGTTTAGTTTCCAAGAATAGATAGGAATACTGATTGGAATAAAGAGTGAAGGGATTTCCTAACGGAAGGGTAATTGGGATTTCGAGGAGCCGAGGAGAATTTGGTTTCCACAGGGATTTAGGAACGAAGGTTACAATAGATAGGAGGGATCTCTCAACGAGTATGGTACTTAGGATTGTAAGGAACTGTGAAGGATTTGGTGTTAAGAAGGACAAGGAAGTCTCTCTACTCTAAACGATTTCTTCGGGTTGACGATTCGATTACGACACTCTGACCGATTGATAGATCTTGACTGGCTCCCCACGCAACGCTGACTTGAGATTCGAATAAGCTCCGCTACGGTTCGCATAACCTTATCACTCCAAAAGGGGCTGAAGGTGATGAATCGCTGATGACTGGTTGGTGCAAAACGAAAGAATTCTGGGGAAGCTTTATGAAAAGATAGGTTCAACTAGAAAGGTGTCACCCGGTTTTTGAAAGGAGACTCGCTTATGGGTAATAGCGATCTTTAGGAACCAAGGGCACTTCCTTAAGCTCTTGCACAAGGGGATTACTTTCGAAGGTACACCGAGTAGGTTACACGAGGTCCACTTCACGGAGCCATACACCACTTGCTTTCGGTGTTTCTTCTTATCTTCGGGGATCTTAAGCGTTCACGTGTTCCTTTCTACTTGACTTAATCTTCTTTGCTTTGGAGGTTGCAACTTCTAACTTGTTCCTTCGTTGTCGCTTCAGGGATGGGTAGGACTACCTTAAGGTTCGCGAATCACGACCTCGAGTTATAGTTCTTCATGTACGTTAACTCCGAGTTTAGCTCGCACGAGACTCTTCATCACTAATCCCGAAAGCTCCTGTTTGGCGTGCTTTAACTCTTGCTTCTGACGAACGCGAGTATAGATAACTCTTCCTTAGAATACCCGAGGATTAAGCTAGCCTTTAGGTTCACTTCCGTTGGTCTTGATCTTTTGACGATTTGATCTTCTACTAGCTTGTCTCGCTATTCCTTAATTCTTTCTTGCCATCGTTCCTTCGAGTGTTTACACTCGATTCCTCATGGCCGGTCTGACAATTCCTACTTGGCGTGTTTTAACTCTTTCTTGACGCGTCGGTGCCCGCCATTGCCGTTCCCTCAAGGCCGAGGGTCTTTGAGTCTTCAGTCTTCGTGCTCCAGTTGCTTTCTTCATCTTGCGTCGAACTTCAGCTGCAGAACCCGTTCTTCAAGTCTTGAGGGTAACGAAGATCTTGCAACGATGCTTCACGCGCGAAGACGCCATTCCCAAAGAACGTAGACCGTTGTCGTTGACTCCAAGTCGTGAGTAAATTAGTCTTCTTTGACGAGACGCCCGATCTTCTGATTGCTTCGACGCACACGGAGCTACCCATCGTCCCGTACCAACTAACTACTTATTCCTAATCTAAAGCAGGCTCCTAAACAATTCTAAAACGAAGCAACTTAACTAAAAGCGATTAACAACTTACCCGGAAGACGCGCCGCAAGCTGCAAACAAAAAGGTTAACAAGCACAAACAATATAAACAGATAAGGCGCGTCCTCACCGCGATTCCTAGAATTCACACATCCTAGGATTCTCAAACTTCTTAATTCCTACTGATCAAGTCCTAGAGTCTCAGATTACAACCCTAGGATCTCTATTCAGACCTCAACACAGGCTCTGATACCAACTGTGACACCCAACCTCACACAGCTGAGATAGCAAAAACTTAACATAAAAGCTGCCAATCTCAACAAAACCAAACATAGCGGAAGCGAATTAAAACCTAAGGGCGTCATGCCACATCTAGGTATATCACGCCTAGATGCACAGGCTAACATAAAGAACTGAACTGAATAAACGATAAGAATTCTCAAATGTATCTTAGAACATCCACACTAAACCAAAGTGTACAACATCTCAAATGGCACACAGGCCAAAGCTAAGACTAAAACATAACCACTATCTAAGCCTCCTCGTACGGGTGTATCTCTATCGCGCTCACGCAAAGGCTTTAAGGCAAACCTGGAAAACACACGAAGAACCATTAGCAAAAGACTGCTAAGTAACCACCATTCACACCCGCAAGGAAGTATAGATATACATATAAGTTGTAAATAGGTTTACACACCCATATAGAATATACACACCAACGAACTGTTCCATAGTTCAAAACAGATACTCAACAACAAAACGCTGAACGAATCATAAACCAAGACTCAGTCAAACAAAGCCAGTATCCCATAACGAGAGTACAATATGACGAATCCATAAAAGATATCAACTGAACAACAATCATAAGGAATCCAACCAAACTCAACGAGAATACCAAGTTGTCAACCGAATAAACAAAGGAACCACGAATATACCAATCGAGAAAGAAACCAACTCCAACCTCCGAACCCTCATACCAACCATCATACCAAGTCAAACCCACAGTCAGAAGTCAAAGTCAGATAGTCACGAGTCAACGACATGGACCGAAGTCCGCACGACATGGACCGAAGTCCGCACGACATGGACCGAAGTCACGACATGACGGAATCCGCACACATGGACGAACCGAAGTCGAAGTCAGAAGTCAATAGTCAATAGTCAGTAGTCAATAGTAACCAATAATCCACCATCACAACCATACTCCAACACCAACACAACCAACCAAGACATGGGTTCATCTCAAATATGAACACCAACCAACTCCCAGATTATGAATCAAAGGATCAATAGATCAAGAGTACCAAAATGGAAACCAAGACATGAATCAATACTCCAAACTATGGTATCAAATACCAAACAACCAATCCAACAATAATCAGAAACAAAGGATCAACAACAACAACAAGGAACTGCTCACTGGAATCGAATTCCCAGGAGCCATGCGGAACACACTCACGGAGCTCACTCTCCCGCCAGTCTCCTCCGCAAGAAGGAGACGGCCTCCCTCGGCGGATCAACCTCCTCCGCCTAAGCCTACCGCTGCCGCCTTGCGGATCACATTGACGGGTTACATTGTGCCGCCGCAGTTCTCCGCAAGACCAACCCGAACCCAGAAAACAGATACTGCCCAGACTTCACAAGATCAATTCCAGAATACAAAATCAGACCATAGACACCAACATTTCATCCACTTTAGAGTCCAAGAATAAGGAAATCCAAACCAACGAATAAACACAATCAAGAACAGGCTAATAACCAAGGAATTGTAGGATTTCCAAATCACCAAATAGTATCATATAGAGTGAGTGTAAAAATAGGTTTGATGGACATGGATGGTTACCTTTGAAGCGTAATTAATCCAAAAGCGTACTAATCCAAAGCCACGTCAAACTCAAAGCTCGGTTCATAACCACGAACCTGAAGAATTAATATAATTCTAACACCGTCACTAACTATCAATAACAATACTAATATCTCCTCATCGGGTCACTATACCCTATAATAATCCTATACTCCATGCCTATAAGGCTAATACAACATGATCGTTATTATGTACTAATAATATTAATGCACTACTAAACCATAAAAGCCTAGTCTATTAATAATCTTAATAAAACTAATTATAAAGCTAAAAGAGAAATTACCTTAACATCCTGCTAGCCCTAGGGTTCGAACTCACGCCCTCTAACTCAAACCATAGGCACCCAACCACTGGACTGCTTCATCCTTACTGTCGTGCTACGCCACCAACACACAAAACCCCTTTATTGCCGTAGCCGAGGGAGAAGAGGACCCGGCCGGTCGCTGCATGCCGTTGCCAAGCTTGCCGAACCCGCCACCACGCCGGGGCTGCTGCTGCTACGTCGAAGGCCCCGGCTGGAAGAGCCCAACCACCTCAAGGTCCCACTTTGCCACCATTGCATCGTCGTTGCCACTGAGAACTCCGCTGTTGCTGCGCGTGACGGGGGAAGGAGGGCACGGTTTGACGACGGAGGAGGGGACTCCGCTGGCTTCGCCGCTTCTGCTTCCTCGCGCCGTAACGGAGAGGGGTGTGCCGCCGAGCCGCTCCGCCACTTGCACCGCCTCGCCCTGCTCGTTGTGAACGGAAGGGAGAGCTCCGTGGGCTTCTACCGCAGGTTCGCGAAGCCGACACGTCCTGCTGCTGCTACATCGCGGGGAGGAGCGAAGACCATGGGGAAGATCGTTGGAGGGAGGGGATCGAAGACCGCCGTCGAGCACGACCCGCCACCATCGTCGTCACGTATTGCCGTCGGAGAGTTTACGAGTGCTCCACGTCGCCGTCGCCGCTGAGTCCGCTGTTGAGGAGTTGCTTGCTGCTCGTCGGAATCCTTAGTTGACGGCTGCTGCGTCGAGAGGAAGGTCAAGGCAGCTCGCCGTGTGTGACGAAGGGCTAAGGCGAAGAAGGAGGAGGAGGATGGAAACTCCCGGTTCATGGTGGTGTTGTTGCCGTTTACTTCGAGCGTCGTAGCGAGAGGGGGAGAGATCCGAGAGAGAAAATCGTGAGGCAGAGGTGAGGAGAGATCTTGGCTGTTGATGGTGCATTCACTAGCTAGGTTACCAAATTGGAAACTTCCATTTTGGGCTTGATCATTTTAGGATAGGCTATCTAATTTGGGTTAAATTAGAAGGTTGGATCAAACTATATATGAGGTATTGGATTTGGGCTAAGGATGATCATAATATATTTATTTGATCCTTGGGTAATCCATTGGGTTCATAACTTTAATAATAAACATAACATAGTATGGGCTATAGCTTATAATACTTATATATATATATAATCACATTTATGGGCTTAGTATAGTTCTTAAGAGAATATAATTTGTGGGCTCAAGGATAATCTTAGTCCATAAAACATATATATATACTTATGGGCTCAATAATAATATTATGTAGGATGTATGTTTACGTATATATATATACAAGAGTATATAATCCCAAGCCCATAGGAAATAACTATACTTATAGTTATTTAAATAATTATGCAATAAGAAAGTAACCCCTTATATTATTCAAAAGAGTAGTAGGAATTTTCGGGGTGTTACAGGAACAACCTGATTCCTTCCTTGCTGCTGGTAGTTCCCATAACCTTGCCCCTGCCTTGTGGTCTAGAATAACCAATGAGGTCAACTTGCTCCACATTAGGCTGAGGAACTTGGTTACCGAAGTCTAACAAAGGACATGTCTGAGCTACTTGATTTCCACCACAAGTTGCACAACAGGCTACAAGAGGTACCTGTGGCACAGAATAGGGGTTAGGAACATAAGGACTCTGTGGAATTAGTGGAGGCTGAGCAACTGCCTGGATACTCTGAGTAGGACCCTGTACTAACTGCTTTAGCATATGTTGTATGGTATCCAGCTGAGCCTGCATTGCCATCTTTTCTCCAACTTCGAACATCCCAGCTGCTCTCTCTCTCTTGGGTATATCATCCCCCTCAGTGTACCAGTAAGTATTGTTAGAGGTGATCCTCTCAATCATCTGCTCTCCAGCTGCCGGTCCCATATCAATGAAAACACCCCCAAAGGATGAGGTATCTAGAATAATCTTTGACCGGTTAGACAATCCCTCATAGAATGAGGACATAAAATCACCTGAGGTCATCAAATTCTTCGGGCACTGCCTCATCAATTCTTTAAATCTCGTCCAAGCCTCAGGGAGATCTTCATTGCCAAACTGCTGAAAATTCTGAATTTGCTTCTTTAACTTGGCAGCCTTGGAAGGAGGACAGTATTCCTGCATGAAAGCCTTGTAGAGCTGTTCCCATGTAATGAAATGGTTGGCTGGGAAAGAATTCAGCCAACGATGTGCTTGATCTCTCAGGGAAAAAGGAAACAGTCTCAGCTTGATGGCTTCACTAGGGACACCATTCATCTTGATGGTCTGACAGATACGGTCAAAATGAATTATGTGGGTTTTCGGGTCCTCAACCCGAGATCCTCCAAACTGATTATTCTGGACCATCTGTATGAGCTGAGTCTTCAACTCAAAATTGTTTGCCTCAATCCCTGGATACACAATGCAATCCTCTTCAGTAAACTCAGGGGCTAAATGTGCAGCCATTGGCTCTGCCTGTGGAAACTCTTGTGCAAATTGCTGAAGCAGGTTGGGATTCATCTGATGGAGAAGATTTCGCATCCCAACCCCATAGTCTGGCTGCTGGTACACAGGCTGCTGCTGCATGAAAGGAGCTCCGAATCCTCCCACAACATAGACATAAGGGTTTGGATCGGCCCTGAAGTTCTGTGCCTGATTCTGAACATTTGGATTTGGGGGATCAGCATGAACTCCAGGATTGTCCCCAACTGTCTCTCTCTGCCTCGGGTGCTGTTGTGTGTTGGCACCAGTATGGGCTGGCTGCCCAGTATTGCTACTGTCACCGGTCTCCATGTCTACTTCGAAGTCCTGGAACTCTCGAAGCCAATCACGTAACACCTTCTTCTCCCTCCTTAATTTCCTCTCAAGATTTAGATCGTAGGGACGAAGATTCGTGCTCCCTTTCGATCTAGTGTGCATAAAAGGAGGGTAACCTACTGTCTAACACAACCACAAACACTCTTGAAAGGAACTAGTTATGGGTTAGTGCAAATAATTTTTTTTTTCGATTAAAGAATAAAACAAAAATAAAACTTGATCTCCTAAAATTCACTAACTCTAATGCTAGTAAGAAATTAATCACACAATCAAAACCAAATAAACCAATCCCCGGCAACGGCGCCAAAATGTGATGAGCACAAATGATGAGTGTAAAAGGGTGTAATGTCGTTCCGCTGAGGATTGGTGTTATGGCACGAAACTGTATGAATTACCAGGCACTAGAGTATATGAATTTATAGAATCCAAGTAACAAATACTGAAAGGTGTAAAAGAAAGCAATTGATTAAGGTGAAAACTATATGATAAAAGGTATGGGCCAGATTAGGGGGATTGTAATCTTGATGTTCCAACCAACTCAGGATTAGAGAAAGATTAATTAACCAAGGGATATATGGGCAATGCACAAAAGAATTCTACTCAGCTACTTTCGTAATCAATAAGAGAATTAGGCTAAAATTGCCCCACTGTCGTGATGCATCAATTATAACCTTAAGCACCTAAGCATTGTAAGCCCCCAAATTTACCTCTATTTTCATAGCAGGAAAATTAGGTTGAAATTGGTAAGGCTCGAGGTCTCCATCCAACTTTCGTTGTAATGAATCCCTCTCCTAGACTAGCAATTCATTGTGGCCATCAAACAATAACAAGTGGAAAGAAAACCCCAAATCAACATAAACCCTAGGTAAAAGATTCAATCCCTTTATGCAATTAATTACCAATTGAACATCAAGATTAACAATGGATCCCTAATCCAAACCCATAAACGAACTACTCCCACATGATGGGAGTAAATAAAACAAAGCAATAATTAATAACCATAAACATTGCAAGAAAGTAATAAAGGAATAAGAGAACTTAACTGATAAAGAACAAATCCAATCTTCAATCTTTGATTCCAATCTTGAAATAAAATAATCTAATGTAAAACTAGTCTAAACTATGCTGGGAAAATATAAACTAAAAACTAGGGTTCAGAACTCTGTAAGGGAACCTCCTTCAATTGTAGAGAATAGGTCAAATATATAGGAGGTAGATGGGTCTTGGCCCATTAGTGTGACACCCCAACTTTACACAAGCTGAGATAGATAAAACTTAACACAACAGCTGTCTATCTCAACTAAAAACATAACATAGCGGAAGCGAATTTAAAACCTAAGGGGCATCATGCCACATCTAGGTAAGAAAACACAGCCTAGATGCACAGGCTAACCATAAGAACTGAACTAAACTGTCATGCATAGATAATCCTCAAATCATGTTCAACAATATTCAACAACTAGTCAAGAGTATATAGAAAATCTCAAATGGCACACAGACCCGAAACCAACGTCTAAACAACATAAACTAAGTCTAAGCATCATCATACGGTAGGCTCTAACGCGCTCGCGGTTAGACTTACTCCATACCTGGAAAACACACAAAGAACCATTAGCAAAAGACTGCTAAGCAATCACCATTCACACCCGCAAGGAGATATAGATATACATAAGCTCGTAAATAGGTTTACACACCCATATAGAATATAAACACCAACAAACTGTTCAATAGTTCAAAACGGATACTCAACAACAATAAACCGAACGAATCATAAACCAAGACTCATCCAACGAAGCCAATAATCAACAACGAAAGTATAAGACAACAACAAACCATAACCAAGATACCAATTGAACAACAACCATACGAAACAACCAACCATAACCAAGAGCAACGAGATATCAACCGATTATACACAAGGAACTCACAAGTACATAAACCAAGAAAGAATCCCAACTCCAACCTCCAACCCTCATACCAACCATCATACCAAGCCAAACCCACAGTCAGAAGTCAGAAGTCAGAAGTCAGAATCCAGAAATCTGGTACGCAGGGGTGATGAGCCGAATCACAGGGACCGAAGTCCAATCACAGGGACCGTAGTCCAATCATAGGGACCGAAGTCCAATCACAGGGACCTAAGTCCAATCACAGGGATAATCAACCCAATCACAGGGACCGAAGTCCAAAGTCAGAAGTCAATAGTCAATAGTAGCACAGTCAATCCACCCAACAACCTCCAAACGATACCAAGAAATCCACCACCACATACTCATACTCCAACCTCAACCCAAAACAACCAACAAAGTGTTCATCTCAACTATGAACACAAACCAACTCCCAGGTAATGAATTCAAGGAATCAATAAACCATGAGTACAAAAAGGAAACCAAAGACATGAATAAATACTCCAAGATATGGTATAAATACCCAACAAACGGCATGAATAAATACTCCAAAAACATGGTAAAATACCCAACAAAACACTCCAACAATATTCAGAACAAAGGAGAACAAACAGACAACAATAACCAAGAACAGGTCTCTGGAATCAAACTCCCAGTGACTATGCGGAACACCCCAACGGAGCTCACTCCTCCGCCGCCCTCCTCCGCAAGGAGGAGACTGTGACACCCCAACCTCACACAGGCTGAGATAGCTAAAAACTTAACATAAAAGCTGCCAATCTCAACCAACAAACCAAACATAGCGGAAGCGAATTTAAAACTTAAGGGCGTCATGCCACATCTAGGTATATCACAGCCTAGATGCACAGGCTAAACATAAAACGAACTAAACTGTCATATCATAGAACTGGATCAATCCTCAAAACATAATCCATAAAAATCCAAGAGAAATACCCAAAGTACTAAACAAGAGTATCATAATATCTCACGGCTCACAGGCCAACAAATCAAAGTCTAAACAGAACCAACTAAGGCTAAACATCCTCATAGGAAAGCTCTAGCGCGCTCACGAATAACTACTCCATACCTGGAAAACACACAAAGAACCATTAGCAAAAGAATGCTAATCAACCACCATTCACACCCGCAAGGAGATATAGATATACATAAGCTTGTAAATAGGTTTACACACCCATATAGAATATAAACACCAACGAACTGTTCAATAGTTCAAACCGATACTCAACAACAATAAGCTGAACGAATCATAAACCAAGACTCAGTCAAACAAAGCCAATATCCAATAACGAAAGCATAAGGCAATAACGAACCATAAATGAGATACCAACTGAACACAATCCAAAAGGGAACATCCAAACTCAAGAGAAACACCATCGTCGTCACGTATTGCCGTCGGAGAGTTTACGAGTGCTCCACGTCGCCGTCGCCGCTGAGTCCGCTGTTGAGGAGTTGCTTGCTGCTCGTCGGAATCCTTAGTTGACGGCTGCTGCGTCGAGAGGAAGGTCAAGGCAGCTCGCCGTGTGTGACGAAGGGCTAAGGCGAAGAAGGAGGAGGAGGATGGAAACTCCCGGTTCATGGTGGTGTTGTTGCCGTTTACTTCGAGCGTCGTAGCGAGAGGGGGAGAGATCCGAGAGAGAAAATCGTGAGGCAGAGGTGAGGAGAGATCTTGGCTGTTGATGGTGCATTCACTAGCTAGGTTACCAAATTGGAAACTTCCATTTTGGGCTTGATCATTTTAGGATAGGCTATCTAATTTGGGTTAAATTAGAAGGTTGGATCAAACTATATATGAGGTATTGGATTTGGGCTAAGGATGATCATAATATATTTATTTGATCCTTGGGTAATCCATTGGGTTCATAACTTTAATAATAAACATAACATAGTATGGGCTATAGCTTATAATACTTATATATATATATAATCACATTTATGGGCTTAGTATAGTTCTTAAGAGAATATAATTTGTGGGCTCAAGGATAATCTTAGTCCATAAAACATATATATATACTTATGGGCTCAATAATAATATTATGTAGGATGTATGTTTACGTATATATATATACAAGAGTATATAATCCCAAGCCCATAGGAAATAACTATACTTATAGTTATTTAAATAATTATGCAATAAGAAAGTAACCCCTTATATTATTCAAAAGAGTAGTAGGAATTTTCGGGGTGTTACAGGAACAACCTGATTCCTTCCTTGCTGCTGGTAGTTCCCATAACCTTGCCCCTGCCTTGTGGTCTAGAATAACCAATGAGGTCAACTTGCTCCACATTAGGCTGAGGAACTTGGTTACCGAAGTCTAACAAAGGACATGTCTGAGCTACTTGATTTCCACCACAAGTTGCACAACAGGCTACAAGAGGTACCTGTGGCACAGAATAGGGGTTAGGAACATAAGGACTCTGTGGAATTAGTGGAGGCTGAGCAACTGCCTGGATACTCTGAGTAGGACCCTGTACTAACTGCTTTAGCATATGTTGTATGGTATCCAGCTGAGCCTGCATTGCCATCTTTTCTCCAACTTCGAACATCCCAGCTGCTCTCTCTCTCTTGGGTATATCATCCCCCTCAGTGTACCAGTAAGTATTGTTAGAGGTGATCCTCTCAATCATCTGCTCTCCAGCTGCCGGTCCCATATCAATGAAAACACCCCCAAAGGATGAGGTATCTAGAATAATCTTTGACCGGTTAGACAATCCCTCATAGAATGAGGACATAAAATCACCTGAGGTCATCAAATTCTTCGGGCACTGCCTCATCAATTCTTTAAATCTCGTCCAAGCCTCAGGGAGATCTTCATTGCCAAACTGCTGAAAATTCTGAATTTGCTTCTTTAACTTGGCAGCCCTTGGAAGGAGGACAGTATTCCTGCATGAAAGCCTTGTAGAGCTGTTCCCATGTAATGAAATGGTTGGCTGGGAAAGAATTCAGCCAACGATGTGCTTGATCTCTCAGGGAAAAAGGAAACAGTCTCAGCTTGATGGCTTCACTAGGGACACCATTCATCTTGATGGTCTGACAGATACGGTCAAAATGAATTATGTGGGTTTTCGGGTCCTCAACCCGAGATCCTCCAAACTGATTATTCTGGACCATCTGTATGAGCTGAGTCTTCAACTCAAAATTGTTTGCCTCAATCCCTGGATACACAATGCAATCCTCTTCAGTAAACTCAGGGGCTAAATGTGCAGCCATTGGCTCTGCCTGTGGAAACTCTTGTGCAAATTGCTGAAGCAGGTTGGGATTCATCTGATGGAGAAGATTTCGCATCCCAACCCCATAGTCTGGCTGCTGGTACACAGGCTGCTGCTGCATGAAAGGAGCTCCGAATCCTCCCACAACATAGACATAAGGGTTGGATCGGCCCTGAAGTTCTGTGCCTGATTCTGAACATTTGGATTTGGGGGATCAGCATGAACTCCAGGATTGTCCCCAACTGTCTCTCTCTGCCTCGGGTGCTGTTGTGTGTTGGCACCAGTATGGGCTGGCTGCCCAGTATTGCTACTGTCACCGGTCTCCATGTCTACTTCGAAGTCCTGGAACTCTCGAAGCCAATCACGTAACACCTTCTTCTCCCTCCTTAATTTCCTCTCAAGATTTAGATCGTAGGGACGAGATTCGTGCTCCCTTTCGATCTAGTGTGCATAAAAGGAGGGTAACCTACTGTCTAACACAACCACAAACACTCTTGAAAGGAACTAGTTATGGGTTAGTGCAAATAATTTTTTTTTTCGATTAAAGAATAAAACAAAAATAAAACTTGATCTCCTAAAATTCACTAACTCTAATGCTAGTAAGAAATTAATCACACAATCAAAACCAAATAAACCAATCCCCGGCAACGGCGCAAAATGTGATGAGCACAAATGATGAGTGTAAAAGGGTGTAATGTCGTTCCGCTGAGGATTGGTGTTATGGCACGAAACTGTATGAATTACCAGGCACTAGAGTATATGAATTTATAGAATCCAAGTAACAAATACTGAAAGGTGTAAAAGAAAGCAATTGATTAAGGTGAAAACTATATGATAAAAGGTATGGGCCAGATTAGGGGGATTGTAATCTTGATGTTCCAACCAACTCAGGATTAGAGAAAGATTAATTAACCAAGGGATATATGGGCAATGCACAAAAGAATTCTACTCAGCTACTTTCGTAATCAATAAGAGAATTAGGCTAAAATTGCCCCACTGTCGTGATGCATCAATTATAACCTTAAGCACCTAAGCATTGTAAGCCCCAAATTTACCTCTATTTTCATAGCAGGAAAATTAGGTTGAAATTGGTAAGGCTCGAGGTCTCCATCCAACTTTCGTTGTAATGAATCCCTCTCCTAGACACAGGCTCTGATACCAACTGTGACACCCCAACCTCACACAGGCTGAGATAGCTAAAAACTTAACATAAAAGCTGCCAATCTCAACCAACAAACCAAACATAGCGGAAGCGAATTTAAACTAAGGGCGTCATGCCACATCTAGGTATATCAACCTAGATGCACAGGCTAAACATAAAGAACTAAACTGTCATATCATAAAATCTAAACGAATCCTCAACATAATCCATAAAATCAAGGAAATACCCAAAGTACTAAACAAGAGTATCATAAATCTCAAAGGCTCACAGGCCAACAAACAAGCTAAACAAAAACTAAGCTAACATCCTCGTAGGAAGCTCTAGCGCGCTCGACGATAAGCTATCCAACCTGGAAAACACAAAGAACCATTAGCAAAAGAATGCTAAGTAACCACCATTCACACCCGCAAGGAATATAGATATACATATAGTTGTAAATAGGTTTACACACCCATATAGAATATAAAACCCAACGAACTGTCAATAGTTCAAACGATACTCAACAAAAAACTGAACGAATCATAAACAAGACTCAGTCAAAAAGCCAATACCATAACGAAAGCATAGTGCAATAACGAATCCATAAAAGATACCAACTGAACACAATCAAAAGGAACACCAAACTCAAGAGAATACAAGTTCAACCGAAAATCCAAAGGAACCAAACGAACCAACAAGAAGAACCCAACACAACCTCCAACCAACCATACCAACCATCAAACCAAGTCACACCACAAGTCAGAAGTCAATAGTCACGAGTCAGACGGGGACATGGAGAAGTCCGCACTCACAGGGACCGAAGTCCAATAGAACAATAGTCACAGGTATCACAATAGTGCGAACATAGTAACACAATAGTAGCACACATAGAACCCAAGCCAAATAGACACAATAGTCACATAGTCATAGTCCAATAGTAACCAATAACTCACACCACAATCACAACCAATACTCCAACACCAACCAACCAACCAGACTGGGTTCATCTCAAATATGAACACCAACCAACTCCCAGATATGAACAAAGATCAATAGACAAGAACCAAATGGAAAAAGCATGAATCAATACTCCAAACTAGGATAATCCAAGACATGAATAATACTCCAAATACATGGTAAATACCAACAACAATCCAACAATATCGAAACAAGGGACCAACAACAACAACAACAGAGAATGCTCCTGGAAACAGTTTCCCAGAGACTACGGACCCTCACGGAGCTCACTCTCCGCCGACTCTCCGCAAGAAGAGCCGGTCCCCTCCGGACCACTCCCCTCCGTCCGTCCTACCGCTGCCCCTTGCGGATCCCATTACGGTACATTTCGTAGCGGTCCTCCGCAAGCCAACCCCCAGACCAGAACCCAACAAAGACCATGAACAACACATTTCCAGAATACAAATCAGACCATAGAACCACCACATTTCATCCATTAGAGTCCAAAAATAAGGAAATCCAAACACAGACATAAACACAATCAAGAACAGGCTAATCACAAGGAATTGTAGGATTTCCAAATCACCAAAAGTATCATATAAGTGAGTGAATAAAATAGTTTGATGGACATGGATGGTTACCTTTGAAGCGTATTAACCCAAAGCGAACATCCAACCTCAACTCAAAGCTCGGTTCATAAACGAACCTGAAGAATTAAATAATTCTAACAC
This sequence comes from Ipomoea trifida, assembly GCA_003576665.1. NCBI lineage: Eukaryota > Viridiplantae > Streptophyta > Magnoliopsida > Solanales > Convolvulaceae > Ipomoea > Ipomoea trifida. Next base: position 12,620,368 of record CP025655.1, on the reverse strand, counting down.
GTCACTAACTATCAATAACAATACTAATATCTCCTCATCGGGTCACTATACCCATAATAATCCTATACTCCATGCCTATAAGGCTAATACAACATGATCGTTATTATGTACTAATAATATAATGCACTACTAAACCATAAAAGCCTAGTCTATTAATAATCTTAATAAAACTAATTATAAAGCTAAAAGAGAATTACCTTAACATCCTGCTACCTAGGGTTCGAACTCACGCCCTCTAACTCAAACCATAGGCACCCAACCACTGGACTGCTTCATCCTTCTGTCGTGCTACGCCACCAACACACAAAACCCCTTTATTGCCGTAGCCGAGGGAGAAGAGGACCCGGCCGGTCGCTGCATGCCGTTGCCAAGCTTGCCGAACCCGCCACCACGCCGGGCTGCTGCTGCTACGTCGAAGGCCCCGGCTGGAAGAGCCCAACCACCTCAAGGTCCCACTTTGCCACCATTGCATCGTCGTTGCCACTGAGAACTCCGCTGTTGCTGCGCGTGACGGGGGAAGGAGGGCACGGTTTGACGACGGAGGAGGGGACTCCGCTGGCTTCGCCGCTTCTGCTTCCTCGCGCCGTAACGGAGGAGGGGTGTGCCGCCGAGCCGCTCCGCCACTTGCACCGCCTCGCCCTGCTCGTTGTGAACGGAAGGGAGAGCTCCGTGGGCTTCTACCGCAGGTTCGCGAAGCCGACACGTCCTGCTGCTGCTACATCGCGGGGAGGAGCGAAGACCATGGGGAAGATCGTTGGAGGGAGGGGATCGAAGACCGCCGTCGAGCACGACCCGCCACCATCGTCGTCACGTATTGCCGTCGGAGTTACGAGTGCTCCACGTCGCCGTCGCCGCTGAGTCCGCTGTTGAGGAGTTGCTTGCTGCTCGTCGGAATCCTTAGTTGACGGCTGCTGCGTCGAGAGGAAGGTCAAGGCAGCTCGCCGTGTGTGACGAAGGGCTAAGGCGAAGAAGGAGGAGGAGGATGGAAGCTCCCGGTTCATGGTGGTGTTGTTGCCGTTTACTTCGAGCGTCGTAGCGAGAGGGGGAGAGATCCGAGAGAGAAAATCGTGAGGCAGAGGTGAGGAGAGATCTTGGCTGTTGATGGTGCATTCACTAGCTAGGTTACCAAAATTGGAAACTTCCATTTTGGGCTTGATCATTTTAGGATAGGCTATCTAATTTGGGTTAAATTAGAAGGTTGGATCAAACTATATATGAGGTATTGGATTTGGGCTAAGGATGATCATAATATATTTATTTGATCCTTGGGTAATCCATTGGGTTCATAACTTTAATAATAAACATAACATAGTATGGGCTATAGCTTATAATACTTATATATATATATAATCACATTTATGGGCTTAGTATAGTTCTTAAGAGAATATAATTTGTGGGCTCAAGGATAATCTTAGTCCATAAAACATATATATATACTTATGGGCTCAATAATAATATTATGTAGGATGTATGTTTACGTATATATATATACAAGAGTATATAATCCCAAGCCCATAGGAAATAACTATACTTATAGTTATTTAAATAATTATTCAATAAGAAAATAACCCCTTATATTATTCAAAAGAGTAGTAGGAATTTTCGGGGTGTTACAGTTGGTTTTGGGGATTTGGAGGTTTGGTGATGGGATTCTTCTTTGGTTGGTTTGTGAGTCTTTATGATATTCGGTTGTACCTTGTTGTTCTCGTTGAGTGGTTGGTTCTTTTGGATAACTATTCAGTTGATATCTCGGTCATCGGTTCGTTCTTGTGTTATGCTTTCGTGGTTGGATATTGGATTTGTTGATTGAGTCTTGGTTATTGATTCATTCAGCTTATTGTTGTTGAGTATCGGTTTTGAACTGTTGAACAGTTTGTTGGTGTTTATATTCTATATGAGTGTGTAAACCTATTTACAAGCTTATGTATATCTATATCTCCTTGCGGGTGTGAATGGTGGTTGCTTAGCATTCTTTTGCTAATGGTTCTTTCTGTGTTTTCCAGGTATGGAGTAGTTACGCGAGAGCGCGCTAGAGCTTTTCTATATGAGGATGAGTAGCCTTAGATTATATTGTTTAGATGTTGGTTGTTGGGCCTGTGTGCCTCTATGAGATTTTATGACATTATATACTCTTGATTAGTACTTGGTTTTGAGGATTATGACTTGAGGATTCTGTTCTACCCTTTTATATGACAGTTTAGTTTGATTCTTATGTTTAGCCTGTGCATCTAGGCTGTGTTTATACCTAGATGTGGCATGACGCCCTTAAGTTTTTAATTCGCTTCCGCTATGTTATGGTTTTGGTTGAGATAGGCAGCTGTTGTGTTAAGTTTTATCTATCTCAGCCTGTGTGAGGTTGGGGTGTCACACACCAAGCCCAAAAGTTAGAAGTCAGTTGCACAGGGGTAAAAACCCAATCACAGGGGCCGAAGTCCAATCACAGGGACCAAAGTCCAATCACAGGGGTAAAAACCCAATCACAGGGACCAGAGTCCAATCATAGGGGTAAAAACCCAATCACAGGGACCGAAGTCCAATCACAGAGGCAAAAACCCAATCACAGAGACCGAAGTCCAATCACAGAGGCAAAAGCCCAATCATAGAGGCCGAAGCCCACAGTTAGTTCCATAGTTAGTTCATCCTCAAACAGCCCAAGAGATACTCAAAGATCCACCACTCCATATCCAACCTCAACCTCAGCCCAAGAACAACCACTCAGAGTATTCATCTCATATATGAACACAAACCAACTCCCAAATAATATAATCAAGGATTCAACTACACAAGAGATTCAAAAGGTGGACCAAGAGACATGAATAAATACTCCAAAGACTTGGTAAAATACCCAACGAAGACATGAATAAATACTCCCAAAGACATGGTAAAATACCCAACAAAACGTTCCAACAATGTTCAGAGCCAACAAGGAAACAACCAGACAACAACTCACAAAATAGTCTCTGGAAACTGTTTCCAGTAGACCTAGCGGAGCTCAGCAACGGAACACGGACCACCGCCGCACTCCTCCGCAAGAAGGTCACGGCCCTCCTCAACGGGCTCCATCCCTTCGCCAGCCTCCTCCGTTTTGGTCTTGCGGAAAGCCTCAGCGGGTTACATTGTGCCGCTGAGGTCCTCTGTTAGGCCAAAACTACACTCCCACTCCCAGACTTCGGCTCAGACACGAATAAAAGTTCCAGAATGCGAAAAATGAGATTATACTACACAGTTTGCAACTCACAGAGGCCAAATAACATGGAATCCAAACCAACAAATGCTCATAAACATCAATAGGCAAAGGATCAAGACACAAGTTCATGAATCCATCAATCACAAGCAATAATAAGGCTAATATCCAAGAAATTTCAGGATTCCAACACCAAATAATATCATATAGATTGAGAGTGTAAAAATAGATTTTGATGGACATAGTGGTTACCTTTTTGAAGCCCTTCTCACCCAAGCAAAGCCTCAACACACCTCACAAAGCACCTCCTCCTTCTTGATCATCTTTTTACCCAAAGATCCCCAAAAGAAAACATAAGAACTTGCATAAAGACTAATAAAACTATATGATGCAATGAATATTCCTAGATAGATACAGTTACCCAAACTCCAACAACCTTAAAAGAGCAATCTTGCCTTGAATACTTGAAGGAGAAATGAAGATCAATTTTTGAGAGAATGGGGGGTGAAAATGGCGTGAATGTGAGGGTAGGGAAGAGAGAGAGAAAACCTCTAGGGGAATTCAGTCTTGAATATATATACTACAATACATATATTCATATATGTGTATATTAGGGTGAAAGACTTAATAAGGAATGGGCTCCATCCTTTATATATATATATATATCACAATATTATGTACAAGATTAATTTATTGGGCCAAGGAATTCATCTCTTAAATAAATGAATACTTAGAATAAGAGAAAGCCCATAATATTAAGAATTAAATGTCTTAGAGATCATATATGTATATATATAGAATTGGGCCATTATAAGAATACTCTTACACATAAGAATTGTAAGGATCCAAATTAGAATAAATCCCTTACAAGAATAAATTCAAGAATTGGGCTCTTGATTAAAATAATGAATTTGGTTTCCAAGAAATATATATATACATGTATCTATATACGAAATTGGAAGAACTAGCCCAATTAAAATAATTAAATTGCCCAAAAGAATTAATTATCGGTCGTAAGGCTTGAACGAATTTACGGGGTGTTACAGTATATATGTATTATGATATATATTCAAGACTTAACTCTTCTAGAGGTTTTCACTCTCTCTCTTCCCTACTACTATTCACGCCATTTTCATCCTATTTCCTTCAAAAATTGATCTTCATTTCATCTTCAAGTATTCAAGTCAATATTGCTCTTTTAGGGTTGTTGAAGCTTGGGTAAGCATCTATATCTAGGAATATTCATTGCATCATATAGTTTTTATAACCTTTATGCAAGTTCTTATGTTTCTTTTGGGGTTCTTTTGGGAAAAGATGATCAAGAAGGAGGAGGTGCTTTGTGAATTGTAGTGAGGATTTGCTTGGTTGAGAAGGGCTTCAAGAGGTAACCACTATGTCCATCAAAACCTATTTTTACACTCTCAATCTATGCTATTCTTTGGTGTGTTGGAATCTTGAAATTTCTTGGATATTAGCCTTGTTCTTGGATTTGGAATTGTGTTTGATGGGTTTATGAACTTGTGTTCTTAATCCTTTGCATATTAATGTTTATGAGCAATTGTTGGTATGGATTCCATGTTTATTTGACCTCATTTGGATGAAATCTGGGTGTTATAATCTGATTGTTGTATTCTGGAATCATTCTTTCGCTTCTGAGCAAGGTCTGGGAGTCGGGTGTGAGATTTGGCCTTGCGGAGGACCCTAACTGTGACACCCCAACCTCACACAGGCTGAGATAGCTAAAACTTAACATAAAAGCTGCCAATCTCAACCAACAAACCAAACATAGCGGAAGCAATTTAAACTTAAGGGCGTCATGCCACACCTAGGTATTAACAAAGCCTAGATGCACAGGCTAAAGAAGAAACGAACTAAACTGTCATATCATAAAATCTCAAAACGAATCCTCAACATAATCCATAAAATCCAAAAGAAATACTCAAAGTACTAAACAGAGTATCATAAGATCTCAAGGCTCACAGGCCATCAAAACAAAGTCTAATCAGAACCAACTAAGGCTAATGTCCTCATAAGGAAAGCTCTAGCGCGCTCGCGATGTAACTACTCCATACCTGGAAAACACGCAAAGAACCATTAGCAAAAGAATGCTAAGCAACCACCATTCACACCCGCAAGGAAATATAGATATACATAAGCTTGTAAATAGGTTTACACACCCATATAGAATATAAACACCAACGAACTGTACAACAGTGCAAATCGATACTCAACAAGGATAAACTGAACGAATCACAAACCAAGACTCAATCAAATAAAGCCAATAACCAATAACGAAAGCATAATGCATAACGAATCATAAATGAGATACCAACTGGACACAATCCAAAAGGGAACATCCAAACTCAAGAGAATGACAAGGTATCAACCGAACAATCCAAAGAACTCATAAGAACCAACAAAGAATGACATCCCAACACCAACCTCCCAACCAAAACGAACCAACCATCAACCAAGTCACACCATAAGTCAGAAGTCAATAGTCACGAGTCAGACGGGGTGATGAGTCCCACTCACAGGGACCGAAGTCCAATAGTAACCAATAGTAACCACAGGGGTAATCAACCCAATCACAGGGGTAGCGAACCCAATAGTAACACAATAGTAGCACAACCAATAGTAACCCAATAGTCCACAATAGGAGCACAATAGTAACACAATAGTCCACAACCAATAGTAACTCAATAGTCCACAATAAGAGCACAATAGTCCACCATAGTAACACAATGGTCCATCCCCACAACCATATTCCAACACCAACTCAACCAACCAAGACGTGGGTTCATCTCAAATATGAACACCAACCAACTCCCAGATTATGAATCGAAGAATCAATAGACCAAGAGCACCAACAAGAGGAAACCAAAGACATGAATCAATACTCCAAACTAAGGCATCAAATGCTCAATGAATAACATGAATAAATACTCCAATAACATGGTAAAATACCCAACAAAATAATCCAACAATGATCTGAAACAAGGGACCAACAACAGACAACAATAGTAGAAACTGCTCTCTGGAAAACATTTTCCCAGTGAACTAACGGAACAACTCAACGGAACCCTGTCCTCCGCCGAACTCCTCCGCAAGGAGCAGCCGGACCCCCTCAGCGGGCTACTCCCCTCCGCCTAAGCCATCCGTTGCCACCTTGCGGATCGCCCTAGCGGGTTACATTATACCGTTCGGGTCTTCCGCAAGGCCAACCCCAAATCCCAGATTCCAGAATGCAAAGCAGACAAGAACAAATCCAATTTCCAGAATACCAAATCAGACCAAAGACACTCACATTTCATCCAATTTAGAGTCCAAGAATAAGGAAATCCACAACATCATTGATCATACAACACAAGACAAAGATCAAGATGAAATCCAACAAGAAACATCCAAGAAATAGGCTATTCAACAATAATTTTCAGGATTTCCAACACCAAGATCAATATATATAGAATAGGTGAATAAAATAGTTTTGATGGACATGGATGGTTACCTCAAAGAGCTTTTCCTACTCCAATAAGCCTTTTGCTAGCTCAAGAAGCCCCACCTTCACCTTGATCATCTTTTCCCAAAGAATCCCCAAAAGAACACTTATAAGATTATGTAAAAAGACTATCTAAAACACAAAATGCAAGATGAATCCTAGGATAGATGCACTTACCCACTCCCAACAAAGCTTAAAAGAGCAATCTTGGCTTGAAATCTTGTAGGGAAGATGAAGATGAATTTTAGGGAAATGTTGAGTGGAAATGGCGCATGAAGAGTGTAGGAGGAAGAAAGGAGTGAAAGTCTTAGGGTAATTTGATCTTCAATTCTTATACCATGAATACATACAACATTTAGGGTGTAAGACATTTAAATGATGTAGGCTTAAGTAATCTTATAGAATAATGGGTGTAGGAAATTAATATAATCAAGACTAGTAAGTTGGGCTTATTAAATTCACCCCTTACAATTTAATTACAAGAATTAGCCCATAAGAATGTCTTAGGATCAATATATGCTTATATACAATATAAAATCAAGAGTGTGGGCTTGTAAGAATATTTAATAACAAATATTGTAAGGGTCCAAATTAAATAAAATCCCTTACAAGAATAAATACAATTAATTGGGCTCTTGATTAGAATAATCAAATTAAGCTCAAGGAGTGTAGTATATATATACATATATATATTTAATAGGAAGAATTAGCCCAATTGGAATTAATTGAATTGCCCGAAGAATTGATTAGATTGCCCAAGGAATTAATTAACGAACGAAAGGCTTGAAAGGAATTTACGGGGCGTTACACTAACGGCACAATGTACTCCGCTAGGGCCTTCCGCAAGGGCAACACGGTAGAGGTTGGCGGAGAAAAGGGATCCGTTGAGGGGATCCGGGGCCTTCTTGCAGAGGAGTGTGGCGGAGGTCTGTGGTCCGTTGCAGTGTTCCGTTACGTCTACTGGAAAACTGTTTCCAGAGACTGTTTTGTGATTTATTGTTTGATTGTTTCCTTGTTGGTTCTGAACATTGTTGGAGTATTTTGTTGGGTATTTTACCATGTCTTTGGAGTATTTATTAATGTCTCTTGGTCCCTCTTTTGTACTCTTGCTTAGTTGATGCCTAGATTATATTATCTGGGAGTTGGTTCGTGTTCATAGTTGAGATGAACACTCTGATTGGTTGTACTTGGGCTGAGTTGGAGTATGAATATGGAGCGGTGGATCTTTGAGTATCTCTTGGTGGTTGATGGG
>CP025655.1:12569007-12611541 GCA_003576665.1 Ipomoea trifida | reverse complement strand
TTTTCTTACCTAGATGTGGCATGATGCCCCTTAGGTTTTAATTCGCTTCCGCTATGTCATGTTGTATGGTTGAGATGGGCAGCTTTTGTGTTAAGTTTTATCTATCTCAGCTTGTGAAAAAGTTGGGGTGTCACAGTTGGTATCAGAGCCTGTGTTGAGGTCTGAATAGAGATCCTAGGGTTGAATTTTTTAGACTCTAGGATTTGATCAGTAGGAATTAAGATGTTTGAGAATCATAGGATGTGTGAATTCTAGGAATCGCGGTGAGGACACGCCTTGTTTGTTTATATTATTTGTGCCTTGTTAATCTTGTTGTTTGCAGCTTGCGGGCGCGTCTTCCGGGTAAGTTCTTAATCGCTTTTAGATAAGTTGCTTCATTTTAGAATTGTCTAGGAGCCTGCTTTAGATTAGGAATATGTAGTTAGTTAATGAGAAACGATGGATAGCACCGTATGCGACTAAGCAATCAGAAGTTTGGCAGCTCGTTGAAGAAGACTAAGCTACTCACGACTTGGAGTCAACGACAGCAATCTACGTTCCTCGGGAATTGGCGTCTTCGCGCGTGTAGCATCGTCTGCAAGATCTTCGTTCACCTCAAGACTTGAAGAACAAGTTCGTGCAGCTTAAGCTCGTTGCAAGACGAAGAAAACGAAAGGAGCTCGAAGACCGAAGATCCGAAGACCCTCGGCTGTGAGGGAACGGCAAGAGCAAACGTGATGCGCCAATAAAGAGCTAAAACACGCCAAGTAAAAGCTTGTGGATCGATAATGAAGAACCTCGTGCAAGCTTAGCGTGATAATGATGAAGCCTTAAGAATTGTAATTCGAGGTCGTGATTCACAGACCCTAAGGTAGTCATACCTACCCCTGAAGCAGCCATGAAGGACCAAGTTAGAAGTTGCAACCTTCAAAGCAAAGAGGACTAAGTCAAGTAAGAAGGAAAACTTGGACGCTTAAAATCCCTGAAGATAAGAAGAAACGCCATTATCAAGTTGTCTGATCTCATGAAATGGAAAGGAACTACGAAGTGAATTGCGAAATAAAGACCTCGTGCAACCTGTTCGGTGTACCTTGGGAAGTAACTCCTTGTGCAAGAGCCTAAGGAAGGAACCTCGGTGGCAAGAAAGAGTTAAGGAGTAGCTAAGCAAGCTAGTAAAAGACCGAATCGTCAAAAGATCAAGACCAACCGAAGTGAATCTAAAGGCTAGCTCAATCCCTGAATTTTCCCAAGTGGAGTTGGACCGTAGTGCTAATGGAGTTCCGTAGAAGACTTAATCTACCGAGCAAGTAAGCAAAGGCGCCCTTGATCGCGCTAAACACAAAGATTAAAGTTGAGAGCTGTGTTCCACTACTTCGGATGACCAACAAGAAGAACCAAAGAAGAGTGAAAAAATAGGTTGATATGTGTTCGTGCTATTGACCTACAAGGATCGCAAGAAGAACACCTAGACTTGACCGAACCATCTTACAACGAAGATTACCAATCGAGTAAATGAAGGACTTCTCGTAGGACCCTGAACGATCAAAAGAGCAAGAATTCTTAATGCTAAAGAAGGTGCACGCGTTACGTCGGCTTTAGGACCTCGATGTTTCAAAGTACAAGGAAGTAAACCCGGTTTCCAAGATCACCAATAATCATAGGCGAATCTCCTTTCAAGATCAAGCAATACCTCCCTAATTGAACCTATCTTTTCATAAAGCCTCCCGAAAATCTCTTGTGTTGTACCAATCGGTCATTGGTGACTTATCGCCTTCGGCTTCTTCTGGAGTGTTAGGGTTGTGCAGACCGTAGCTTATGAATAGTGTTATCCGAGTTTTAGATTCAAGTGGCGCAGGAAGCAAAGTCAAGACTCGTTAATCGGTCAGAGTGTTGTGATCAAATCGTCAAGCTGTAGAAATCGCTTAGAGTTGAGAGATTACTTACTCTTCTTAAAACCGACTTCTGCTCCCTCCCTTGAAATCCCAATTATCCCTCCATAGAGAAATCCCTTCTCTTTGTTCTAATCATTATTCTTATTTCTTCTTGGAAACTAAATTCTTCTTTGTTTCTTGAGACTCCAAATGCCTTTTGTTGAAACATCCCTCCTATTGATTCTAGACCTCATTACTATCGTCCCTTGAAACCGAATTTCTCTCATTCTCTTGTTCTCTTGGAAATTGTATATCCTTTCGTTGAGACATCCCTTCAGTTTATTTTAAATCTCATTCTTATCTCCTTTCAAGATTGAATTTCTTTCTTTCCTTTGGAAAATTGCATACCCTATCGTTGAAAATCATTTATGTCTTTTCAAACCTCATTCTTAATTCTTCTTGGAACCTGATATTCCCTCCTTTTCCTTGAATAAGCTGGATACCCTATCGTTGAAAACTCTTTCCGTGTTTTCAATCTCGTTCCTATCTTTTCTCAAATCCGAGTTCTTTTCATTTCTCTTCTTTGTTGAAAGAACTAGATATTTCCTTGGTTGTAAAATCTCTTATATCTTTTCAAACGCTATTCTTGTTTGCTTCATGAAAATATCTTGTGCAAGGTGACAACCTTATTTCCTAAGTTGTAACCTTGGTAACCTTTGATTCTAATCTTAACCTACGTTGTCCTTGAATCTTGAACCATAAACCTTTCATTCTTTTTCCTTGTTGGGTCAACGTTTTTCTTAATAAGCATACCTTCTATAAATACTTTCTCTATATGTACTACCGTACTAGTTTTAACCTTCTGTCCCCAATACGAATTATCCTTATCGAATGGTTCTGAGTTGGATCTTTCAAGAAATGGAGTTCGCCTAAGCTGTCAAAAGGTTAGAGCAAAGAAGTGTAGCAGCCGTTCAGTTGGGAAGATTTGGTAAATCAAGTGACCCTAAGATCGTAGCGTCTACATGTGTCATCGGAAAAGTTGAGTTAGTTCAAGAAAGAGTGAAAGCTGCCCATGACCGATAGAAGACATATGCCGACGAAGTTAGACCAGATGCGTGATGTGTTCGCATTTTGCTGCTGAAGATATATGTATATGATGCACTTCGTGTTATCCAGCTTGAAGTCGTAACCTTTAAAGATGCTCTATCTTATGAAGAGAAGCCGATGAGAATTTTGTCACCCAGATTAGTTAATAGTTCTCGTGCTCATGATAGATCTTTGTTAGGAATCCTTTTGACATGGGTAAGTAGTTAGTTAGTTTTGGCATGCTGTGCATGGGTTGGGTAAGTTAGAAGTTTAAGAGTAGTAGTGTAGTATGTTCTTAAGTTTGGTTGAGCAATCCCTTTCTTTAACCTTCAATCGATTCCTTGTTCCCTTGAACCGTTCTGTTTCAAGTTCCCGTGAGCTATGAGCTTCGGGGACGAAGCTCCTATTAAGGGGGGTAGAGTGTAACACCCCGTAAATTCGTTCAAGCCATAAGACCGATAATTAATTCTTTTGGGCAAATTATTTATTTTAATTGGGCTAGTTCTTCCAATTTTATATATAGATATGTATATATATATATTTCTTGGAACCCAAATTCATTATTTTATTCTAAAGCCCAATTCTTGAATTTATTCTTGTAAGGGATTTATTCTAATTTGGATCCTTACAATTCTTATGTGTAAGAGTATTCTTATAATGACCCAATTCTATATATATACATATATGGTCTCTAAGACATTTAATTCTTAATATTATGGGCTTTCTCTTATTCTATGTATTTATTTATTTAAAAGATGAATCTCTTGGCCCAATAAATTAATCTTGTACATAACATTGTTATATATATATATATATATATATATATATATATATATATAAAGAGCTAAGCCCATTCCTTATTAAGATCTTCCACCCTAATATATACATATATGTGTATATGTATTATGATATATATTCAAGACTTAACTCTTCTAGAGGTTTTCACTCTCTCTCTCTTCCCTACTACTATTCACGCCATTTTCATCCTATTTCCTTCGAAAGTTGATCTTCATTTCATCTTCAAGTATTCAAGTCAAGATTGCTCTTTTAGGGTTGTTGAAGCTTGGGTAAGCATCTATATCTAGGAATATTCATTGCATCATATAGTTTTTATAACCTTTATGCAAGTTCTTATGTTTCTTTTGGGGTTCTTTTGGGAAAAGATGATCAAGAAGGAGGAGGTGATTTGTGAAGTGTAGTGAGGATTTGCTTGGTTGAGAAGGGCTTCAAGAGGTAACCACTATGTCCATCAAAACCTATTTTTACACTCTCAATCTATTCTATTCTTTGGTGTGTTGGAATCCTGAAATTTCTTGGATATTAGCCTTGTTCTTGGATTTGGAATTGCGTTTGATGGGTTTATGAACTTGTGTTCTTAATCCTTTGCATATTAATGTTTATGAGCAATTGTTGGTATGGATTCCATGTTTATTTGACCTCTTTTGGATGAAATCTGGGTGTTATAATCTGATTGTTGTATTATGGAATCATTCTTTCGTGTCTATGCAAGGTCTGGGAGTGGGGTGTGAGATTTGGCCTTGCGGAGGACCCTAACGGCACAATGTACTCCGCTAGGGCCTTCCGCAAGGGCAACACGGTGGAGGTTGGCGGAGGAAAGGGATCCGTTGAGGGGATCCGGGGCCTTCTTGCGGAGGAGTGTGGCGGAGGTCTGTGGTCCGTTGCAGTGTTCCGTTAGGTCTACTGGAAAACTGTTTCCAGAGACTGTTTTGTGATTTATTGTCTGATTGTTTCCTTGTTGGTTCTGAACATTGTTGGAGTATTTTGTTGGGTATTTTACCATGTCTTTGGAGTATTTATTCATGTCTCTTGGTCCCTCTTTTGTACTCTTGCTTTGTTGATTCCTTGATTATATTATCTGGGAGTTGGTTCGTGTTCATAGTTGAGATGAACACTCTGATTGGTTGTACTTGGGCTGAGTTGGAGTATGAATATGGAGCGGTGGATCTTTGAGTATCTCTTGGTGGTTGATGGGTGAACTAACTGTGTTATTATTGATTATATTCGGGTTGTTACCCCTGTGATTGGACTTTGGTCCCTGTGATTGGGTTTCTGGCCCCTGTGATTGGGTTTTTACCCCTGTGATTGGACTCCGGTCCCTGTGATTGGGCTCTTGCCCCTTTGATTGGACTTTGGTCCCTGTGATTGGACTTCGGTCCCTGTGATTGGGTTTTTACCCCTGTGCAACTGACTTCTAACTTTTGGGCTTGGTGTTTGGTGTGAGAGTTGGTGCTTAGGATTGGAAGTTGAGGTTTTGGTGCTTATCCTTGGGTTGAGGTTGGTTTGGTTCTTTGTTGACTCTTGAGTTGCATTGTATCTTGTTGATCATTGAATTATTCTTGGTTGTATTCTTGGTTGGTTGTTTCTCATGAGTATTCCATTGTGTTCATGATTCGGTTGGATATTGGTATTGTTGAGAAGTCTTGGTTTATCCTTTATTCAGCGTGTTGTTGTTGAGTATCCGAGTTTAAATGCTGAACAGTTCGTTGGTGTATATATTCTATATGGGTGTGTAAACCTATTTACAAACTTATATATATCTATACTTCCTTGCGGGTGTGAATGGTGGTTGCTTAGCAGTCTTTTGCTAACGGTTTCTTGTATGTTTTCCAGGTATGCAATAAGTCTAAGCGTGAGCGCGATAGAGATATATCCGTATGAGGCGGCTTAGATTAGTTTGTTATGTTTTAGACTTATGTTTTGGGTCTGTGCGCCAATATGAGATTTTACATACTCTCGTTTAGCTCTTGATGTTTTGATATTACTTGAGGATTATGTTTATACAGTTGGTTCAGTTTATGATTAGCCTGTGCATCTAGGCCGTGTTTTTCTTACCTAGATGTGGCATGATGCCCCTTAGGTTTTAATTCGCTTCCGCTATGTCATGTTGTATGGTTGAGATGGGCAGCTTTTGTGTTAAGTTTTATCTATCTCAGCTTGTGAAAAAGTTGGGGGGTCACACCCTACCCTTCGGACCCTAGCCCTCGGGACGTTTGGGAGGAATGGTCGATGGTCATAACCACCTCTGGGTTTTTGGACCATATCACTTGGTAACATGGGGAGTGGCACCTGGTTTGGGGAGAGTTCACCGGCCCCGTGTACCGCATGATGGACTAGACGTCGAGTTCTTGGGAGTTTTTGTGTACATACTTTTTGTAGCCTTAGTGATGGCTAAGCATGACTAGTTGGGTCGTAGTTGAACCTTAATCGGTATTTTGGCCCGAGGGACAATCTCATGTATATAAAACTGCAAGAATGTATATTTTGCCTAATGAAGCTTTTTCAGTTGATATGTATAAAAGTGCTTAAGTATCTCTTGGGTGGCTGTTGTGGTTAGAAGAGTTTCCTTTTTGCATGTGCACCTAGAGTGAGGTTTATCGCGAAATGATAGAACACTCTCTCTAGGTGTGGCGGTAATGCCTCGGATGTACGGGAAGGTAGGTCCGGGGTGTTACAGCTAGGGACACTAACACTCGTTACTTTGAAGTACCCACCGGAACTCAAATTCTGCTAATGACAGCAACCATGCTAGGGCGGTACAGGCAGTTGTTAAACTGCCCTATTGTGCAATGGAGATATGTAGACTTGAGAGTATTGGAGGATTATGAGTGCAAATATGGACTGGAGAGGTTGATTGCAGAGCCATATTGGAACAATCTGTTAAGCTGGAGACAGGATACTTTTATCCCTCTAGTACATGAGTTTATCGCGAGCTTGAATGTTGACGGAATAGCTGGAGATCTCTACAGCCCCACCATTAAGTTTAGACTCTTCAACCAGGACCATAACATATCGGCCAACCGTTTGGGTGTTCTCCTTGGATTCTACAATGAGGAAGACCAGTCGAAGCACTGGTATAGGAGATTGAGACATGACTTTGGAGACAGGGACATTACAAGAAAATATTGGTCGATGATCGCAAGACAAGGAGTCGAATGGGAAGGGTAAGGAGTGAGAGTCTCTCAGATTGTAAGGGAGGATTTAAAGGTTTTATGGAAGGTAATCGCTCATTCATGGGAAGGAAGGTCTGAGACATATGACCGAGTCTCAAAGGCGGAGTTGTTCATGCTTTGGAGTATGGACACCGGGAACTCGGTGAACATGAGCGCGATTTGTAGGAACTTGCTCGTTGCACAACAGCAAGAGTCAGCCAGGGCAATCTTTATAGGCCCCTTGGTGACGAGGTTATGCATCTCACTGGGCAATCAAATGAAAATGAATTGGTTTGAGCATCGGCTTCCAGGAGCGCACATAGTTCCTTTATATCCCGAGGACGTCGCAAAACTTCACTTGAGACAACTAGTGCGAACGAGGGTAGATGAGGAGATGGCGGATGATCACGCTAACACGCCCATGACATCCCCAGGATTCACTCCTTCTCCGATGTCATTCAATTCCCCGTCTCTTTCGGAAATGTACTCGCCGTTGGATTCTTCAATGTATACTCCACCACCAAGAGAGCCCGGACCGTCTGTACCTCCACCACAACCTGAAGAGCAAGACCCCAACTCCTCTACCTTCAACATTCCGAGATGGTTCACCCCGGTCACTGATTGGAGATCCCTCCAAAATTTCCAATACCAATTGCACTTGGAGCAAATGCAAAAGCTGGATGAAATTTCAAGAGAGATCAAGGAAATCAAGAGAGCATGAAGGAAAGAAGAAACTTAAGAAGAGAAAAGACAAATTCTGATGATGTTAACCTGTGATCTGATTATTCTGAACAATTGATTGTGGACAATCACTTTATTTTTGTTTATATTTTTACCTGCAACTCTGTTTGTGTTTTATCTTGCACGTTTCGTCTAGCCAAAGACGTTAAACGTGGCGCTTTTGGGAGGCAACCCACAAATAAGAAGAAGAAGGGACCACTCCACCAACAACGATGAAAGACCAATCTTGAAAGGTATAATTTCAATTCCTAATTTATTTCTTTACCTTTACTCTAACCATGTTTAAAGGGCGAACATAGATTGCAAAACTTTGATAAGGATACAAATTGTAAGTATTTCTTTTATCCTGATTCAATGCCCTGTTTTTGTTCGCTTTATTTTCTAGAATCGCAAATGAAGAGCTGCATAAAATTATTGTGTTGGATGTAGTCTGTTTGTTAAAACTATTTTAGCCTAGTTCACACGGCAAATTATTGTGTGGACCATGGTCCACACAACTATGTGGGCCATAATCAAATGTACATTTTTAATGTACTAAATGTACATTATTTTTGTACTGAATGTACATTATTTTTATACTATAAAAATAATGTACATTCAGTACATAAATAATGTACATTTAGTACATTAATGTACATTATTTTTATACTGAATGTACATTATTTTTATATTGAATGTGCATTATTTAATAGTATGGTCCACACAGATGGTCCACACAATAATGATTGAGTTCACACTTTTAAGTGTGGAAAAGGGGCGTGTGTAGAACCCTTACACATATATCTTTTTTCCTCCGTTCCTTATGGAAACATCGAGGATGAAGTTTACTCTTAAGTGTGGAAAGGGTGCATGCTTGTTGAAACAGTTAATTGATTAAGTGATAAGGTATAGGAACCTAGAGGGTGTGTTATTGCCGATACTATCTAGGAGGGCTCCTAACCCTGTGCCAAGGATTGAATGACTTAAATATGCTTTAATTTGGAAGCTTCACTTTGCACCAATTTGCACATACCGACCCAAATAGATTTTTTTTTTGATGAAGTGCTTGCATGCTTTAACCTTGTATTTTATTTGGACCTCAGTCAAGGATCTCTCGAAGTGGGAGTGTGAATCCTTTGAGTTTTAGAAAGATAAGAATAGTGAAGCCTGGAAACTGAATTAATCTCAGCAGGACATGGGCAAAAGGAGAGCCTAAGTGAGCTTTAAGTGAAAACAATCCCTAATCCCTAGAAAAAGGTATGAGGGGTTGATATGGTGAAATGTGAATATAGGCAAAAGGCCATTCCTAGAGATAAAAGTGAGGTGAGCCATCTTGTCTGGATAAGGGGTAACCATTGCACTGACCTTCGAAAAATCATGGATCTCTATGTGAAGTCGGTTGCCCCGAAGAGATCTTGAAAGATGAGAAAATAGAGAGGAAGTGAGCCACTTCGCTAGGATTCAAGCACCCATTGCACTGACCTTCGAAAAAGCATGGATCTCCATGTGAAGTCGGGTAGCCTGATGACGTTATCTTAGGAAGTGAGAAAATAGAGTGATCGTCCAAGCCATGGCGATGAGCGGTCCATGTCCCTGCCCTCACTTATATAATGTAAAGAGGCTTTGGCGTTAGGTTGGGAATTAGCTAAGGGGTGAGCATCGGTCCCACTAGTCGGATCGGCTGGAGGCCCCTAGAAAATACAAGGTCAAAACTCTTTTGTCACTTGCATGCTTGAAAAGTGTGAACAAAAATCTTGTCATGAAATATCCATCTCTCGAGACCTTGACTTTCTTAGCATATTTCTTACATTTGGTTGGCACAAGTTTAGCAGTCCTTGTAGACAGTGAAGGGGATTTCACTCGCTCAACTCTGAACACCTACACATCACTTGATCAATCAACCGCGAGAGAAAAACTATCCACTAGTACAGATCTGCACATCCGCTACCCTTCTACAAGGGTAGCGGATGTGAGAGTCGCTGAAAGCCATGGGCTTTCCGCGTCACTTGTGGAAAGGTAGCAGATACTTGACTATCCGCTACCCTTCTATAAACAAAAGAGTAGCAGATTCATTTTTTAATTTTTTTATTCGTTAAGAATCCGCTACCCTTCTAATTGTAGAAGGGTAGCAGATGCTATTATATTTTTTTATTATTATTATTTATCCGCTACCCAGCGGATTATTTATTTTATTTTAAAATTAATTTATTATTTTTAAAATTTCCAAATTATTTTAAAAATTCTGAACAAAATTATACTCACAAATTAATCATCAACACAATGCTAATCATCAACACAATGCTAATCATCAACTCAATATTTTAAACACAATACTGACCACCAATATAATATTATCACACATACACTTTTAACACATGCAATACTCTTACAATATAATCCACCCAAATACTTACAACACAATAATAAGTTATAAACAAAAGATAATACCTAATCTAAAACAAGTTACATGCACTTTTCCAAGAAGTATTTTGCCCAATACTCTCGAATCTCTTCAATTTCGTTGGTAGAGTACGGATTGATTTCAAATACCTACAAAATAATTTAATTAATCAAATTATTAAATATGTTAATTAATAAATATAATTTAACTAAGCTAAAAAACCAAATACAATTCTGCACTGAATTTCTCAATCCATACACAAAGTATAAAACCCGTTTTCGCAATAGAAAATTGAGCTCAATGAAGAACACAACCAACCTTATCCCCCACCAATTGGAAAGAGTCTTATCCCTAGCTCAATGAAGAATGGTATTCCAGTTTCTTCATCAATGTCTCTTTCCACTCAACTATTTTCCACTATTGCACTTTTATTATTTCCACTAGAGTATAGATTACTTCTTGTCCACAAATTTTCATTACTAGACAACTCTCAATGTCACTTCAAATTAGAAAGCTAGAATGATAAATACCATTTGATGGAGGTTGCAAGCTAAATCCATAAAGACCCCCTCTTGTATTAGAATTGAAACTCTCTTGACTGCTGCCTGTGCTGCTTTTATCATCAAGATAACCCCTGATAAAAACACAATTAAACCAAGACCTATGAATATGGTAAGGGCGTCTACTTTAAGGTTCCACAACTACTTTCTTAAGAAAAGGTAGAACTTCTAACCTGTAGTCAGAGTTTACATCAACTAAAAATTCACCTGAAAATTTTAATAACAGCAGCCGGCATTAATATGGAGAGCAAAAAAACATAGGAGACAAATTCTGGGGCACAAATGAGCTAAGGAAATCATACTGCAACTTGAGACGGATCTTTCACTACTTTGCATTGAAATAGTTGGATTGATCGATGCCACCCCATGAGAAGTTAAATTCTTAGCTTTCATTTCACCACAAATTTGGCATGATTGGACAGAATCCATGCCATTTAATCTTTTACCGTTATCATTCTCTTGCTTATCCATGCTGCTACAAGACTTTGTGGATTTGGAACCACAATAATGGCACATATTACATCTGAGCCCAGGAATCTTTTTCAACCTGCATGTCAAACCCTTGAAAAGTTCATTTAAAAACTAATTTGCAAGAGCAGGACAAGAGTATCCCAAAACAGAGCAAATTACTACAAACAACAATGAATCTTAGACAACATTAGATCTCACGAAGACCTTTGCAAGGGACTCCACTCTCTCTAAAAATTATTCGAAAAGAAAAGAGACAACCGTTAAAGAACTCCAAGACATTGTATAGTATACAGAAAAATATATACAAGGCCACTTAGTAAAACTTAGTGAAAAACAATCAAACTATTCAGAAGAAGTGCAGTAAACACAACTATAGAAACAAGACCAGGAGCCCTTAAGGATACAATTTCAAATGCCAAGGTTCATAATGACATCAGTATAATAAGAACTTTAAAAAGAGGATTTGGGAATGAATCCTACTTACTGGTTTTCTCAAAATATTCAATTACATATAGGGTGAATGTACCTAAAAGCTACCAGGTAACAAGGAAAGATTGAGGAAAATTACTACTAACCTAACACAGCTGATAATCAGGAGGTGGATCTGCACACGACCATTTTGCTCCTCGCGGGGTCCAATAGCCTCGACTTCATCCCCATCAACAAAACACCGGACTTTCGCCATAACGAAGAGGTGGATCTGCACACGACCACCTCCTCCGCCGAAGCAGCATTATTCATACGGTGCTCGCCACTTACAAAAAATAATTTTAACAAAAAAAATAAAAAATTACCTGCATATACGACTTTAGATCGGCGGACAGCAGACTGTGTCGGTGGAGACGGTGATGGCAGCGTCGTGGGTGGCTTATGAGAGAGCCGTTAAAGTCCTTAGCTTAGTGTCGGAGGCGGCATTTGATCGAGGCTGAGGGGGTCGCGGTGAGAGAGGCGGTGTCAGCGGCGTCGTGGGAAGGGTGTAAACGGCGGAGGTGAGGGCGATGACGGAGGTGTGGTGAGCGCGACGGCAATGGCGTTGAGGAGAGGCGTGAGATCTGATTTGGGCGTTGAGGGTTAGAGGCGTGAGATCAAATCTACATCTGCTATTTATTTATTTATTTATTTATTTATTTATTTATTTTTATCCAAATCCGTTTCCACTATCCTTTCTTTTTAGCAAGGGTAGCGGAAACTTTATTCGCTTTTTTTCTTTTTAAAACCGCTACCTTTGTTTTTAAAAGGGTAGTGGTTTCTTGTTCATTTATTTACAATTATGCCACCGCCTGTTTGTTTTTTAACAATACACTACCCTTGTTTAAAGAAGGGTAGCCTAAAGTCATATTTCTTTGCTCTATTTTGTACTAGTGATCCTTGGTGCTTATATGATTAGGGCTTAGAAAAGTATGCTTGCTTGAGAACAAGCAAGTTTTAAGTGTGGAAACTTTGATAAGCGCCAAGGATAACACTTATAAGGGGTCTTTATTAGAATAAAAACGCATTGTTTTGACATCTAATTACAACAATTGCATGCATTTTAGCTCAAATGTGATCAATTTCTTCTAACATCATTTCCAGAAAGAGTCTTGAAGTATTTCACAGGTTGAAGAGGGATTTGAAGCTAAAATGGAGCAAAAGACGAACAAGTCGACATGCAGTAGCGCCCCACGCAGCCTCACACGCGTGTGGCCGAGCGTTGAATTATTCCAGAGAACCACCACGCCACTCACACGCGTGTGAGCAAGCGTGGTTGGGCCAAGGGCTATTTTGGGAAATTTGTTCCTTTTCTTTGTCACCTATATAAATCCCTTTTTGCCCAAAACCTAAGAGGAGGAGGAGGAAAAATCAGAAAATTAATAGATTAGGATAGATAGATCTAGAGGGTTTTCTCCCCTCTTGGGGGAAATTCCTTCATAGTTTTAGAATAGATCAAGGGCAAGAAGAAAGATTGAGATTCAAGATCAAGGTTGTAAGATCTTCTTTTTCAAGGGGTGGTAACCATTCTCTTCAATTTCTAATTCAATACTTGTTTCTTTGAATTTCCTTTTCCTTTTCTTGTTTCTTAGTATGCTATAGTAGATTAGATAGGGGATTGGTGGCCCCATGGTAGATCTATGTGGATGTTTAATATTATTGCTTTGATTTGTGAATTGCTTGCTTGGTGGATGTTGAACTTCTGTGGATGATGTTCTTTAAGCTTTGTGCCTTTTGTGGCCACATTAGGTAGCAAACCCAAAGGAAGTGAGTGTGCGCGCGATAGCGGCCACCCACGAGTCTCACTCACCCACATCTCAACTCTTAGTCCGAAAGGACAAAACCCGAGAGGAGTGGTAGACAAAGTGTTCGATGAAATACTCCAACCGAATGAGGATGTAACCCCTCGGTTTTTACGACAAAGTTAAGATTCGAGAATAGCGATATAAATTTTTTTTAAGCTATGACATTTAAGATAAAACTATTCGGTACTCGAAATAATTTTTCTCTTAAGGATTAATTATCAATGAGTTGCGAACTACGTATCGGTTACGTACCGAGGAAATTTTAAGGACGTAGATTCAAATCGAATTTTCCAGAATTGGGATTATTAAGTATCATACGATTAGGCCTGAATTTTTAATTAGTTCAAGAGAACTTCTAAATGGACTGTAAGGGATAAATTGTTACGGACTCTGTACCTAAATTTAGCAGGATACCGAAAAATTCCCAAAATTGGTGATTTGCGACGGGAATATTTTTACGATAATTTTGGTATTAGAATTTTCCCGAATTAAGTTATAATCCTCCGAACATTCATCTGATTTAAGCTTAAACTGATCAAGTGAACTAATATCTTCATAAGGGATTAATAGGGTGTTGACATGTGGCATTATAATCCTAAGATAAGATTTGATCTTGATTGTGGCATTAAATGAAGTATGGTGTCTTGTACTTTGTTTCTTGATCTTCAAGAGAACCTAGCTAATCACTCACATCATCTCTCTCCCTCACTCCCAATTTCGGACTACACTAAGGAAAATAGGAGGAAAAACTTAAGCTAGCAAATGTGATCATCCCCCTCTTCTCTCCACTCCAATTTTCGAAAATACACCCTAGTAGAAGAAGGAAGAAATTTACTAAGTCTTGCTCTTGTGATCTAAGGTTCCCATTCACCTATTTTTCCTAACTCAAGTAACCAAGTCTAGGTAAGACTTTAAGCTTTAATGGTTCAATCATCTCTAGCATTTAAGTGTTGATGTTTAATGCAAGAAAAATATTGTTATTATGGTGACATTTCTTTAGGATTTTTGGAGGAAAATTCCAAGGAAACCCCCTCAACTTCACGGTTCAAAAATCCTCTACAAAGGTAAGGATTCCCTTAAGTCGGTTCAATCGCTTGGAAATAGGCAAATGCTAGGAAAATTACATGCTTAGAATTTTGTTCATGAAAAATATGTGTTACACTTTAGATCTATAAGTTGGCTCCAAAACTTTTGAATTTAATCTTGATAAAATTTATTGTACGTGTTCATAATCATTTTTATGCATGTGTATGTTGTTTGGGGTCCATATATGCTTATATTTGTGAAAAAGGTGGAAGATCGGGGCGTCACAACCCCGAACTTGCGGCCCGAAGTGGTCAGAAAACGGGCGGGACGCGACAGTGGACGCGCGTCCACCGCGCGTCCACCGCGCGCCCTTGCGAACTCGCCATACGGCCCCTCGGCCGAGAGGCTGGACGCCGCACGGACGCGCGCGTCCGCTGCGCGTCCGTGGGCGCCCAGTCTCGGCGCGAGAGGCCGAGCCCGCGGACGCGGTCCGGATGCCGCGTCCGCCGGGCGTCCGCAGGCGCGGAAATTTGCGAGTCCGCGCGACGCGGACTCGTTTCGACCTATTCCCGACCCGGTTTTTCCCCGATGCTTTTAGACCTATGTGTTGTGATGTTTTGAGAGCCTACGGGCATCCGGGTGGGTGTTTTTTAAGCCAAATTATTATACTTAAATATTTTATGATTTTGGGAAATAACTATGTATTGAAATTTATCATGACTCTATGCTTGAATATTTTGGGTATGTGTTTAACACTAACTAAGTATGACAGTTGGAAAGGTGGATGTGTTGTGTACCCCACCGAGATCTAAATAGTGGATGTGTTTCGTACCCCACTCGTGAACTAATCGTGGATGTGTTTTGTACGCCACGTGAAATTGGAAAGGTGGATGTGTTGTGTACCCCACCGAGATCTAATAGTGGATGTGTTTTGTACCCCACTCATGAATTTAAAGGTGGATGTGTTTTGTACCCCACCGTGAACTAATCGTGGATGTGTTGTGTACCCCACGTGAGATTTGAAAGGTGGATGTGTTGTGTACCCCACCAAGATCTAATAGTGGATGTGTTTCGTACCCCACTTATGAATTAAAGGGTGGATGTGTTTCGTACCCCACCATGAACTAATCGTGGATGTGTTTCGTACCCCACGTGAGAATTGGAAGGTGGATGTGTTGTGTACCCCACCGAGATCTAATAGTGGATGTGTTTCGTACCCCACTTATGAGTAAGGCGAGAATTGTGTACCATGGGTGACGTGTAAGAGCTAACTACTGGGTGAATTTATGACTGAGTTAATTGCTCTAATTATTGAAATAAAGTGAAATTACTTGTTGATTAAATTGTTTGCAGGTTGATTGCGATTGTGGGTAATATTATCTTACCTTGTACTTATTGATTAATTATTTTGAAAACCTTTGTTTATTTTCAAGTGATAATGGATATCCTTACTTAGCCGTCGCGCTAACTACACTTCATTGTGTCATCTATTAGATGCAATCTAGCGTGAGCTCTGAATAGGATGGAAGTCGAGGTTGAAGACTACTCTGTCCTAGAATAGACACCCTGGAGGATTATTTCCATATGTACATATCTGGATATTGATATGGTTATTTGAGGTTGTAAGTTTAGCCTTAGCGTTTAGGTATAGAAAAGATACCTAAGCGTGGCGGTAACACCCAGTTTTCTGCTGGTTAGACGCTTCCGCAATGTATTATATTTTAAGGATTTTGTAATAAATCCAAGTTGTAAAAATTGGGGTGTTACAGAGGATGTGGGAGTCCAAAGTGTGACGCCACTTGGTAGTGTGCCATGAACTCCCTAGTCTATTCCACAACTTGCACTCGCAAAACCAACCAAAGATAAACCACATGGAAAAGCCTAAAGCTCCAATCCCCACTTTACTTTTCTTTACTTTAAACAACTTTTATCAACCTTACCCTCTCACCAATGAATCCAACTCCTAGCCATTCCCGTAACTCTTTTCCTTCAACCTCCTAAATGCCAACACACCAATTCGATTCTCATTCGTCATCCTTGAGAGACACGACACTCGGGGAGTCTTGACTCTTTGTTTTACCACCTTCACATTCACCTTCACCTCCCACTAAATTACAAGCACTTCACACACCTTTGGAACGGGTTTGCATGCAATTAGTTATTCACCTGTAAGCACAAAAACAACAACACTTTTCCAACCAAAAGTAGTTGCTAGTCAGCGTAGTAACCAATTTAAAAGCTTAAAAAGAAAAAAGAAAAATCAACAAGGTACTTTATGAGAACAATAAACAAAAAGATGTATTTGATTGCATTAGATAATGATAAAAACAAGTAATTGAATTAATAAATAAACAATGATAGAGAGGAGGATTTAAATCAAATAACAATGCACAAATGATTCTATAATGTTCTAAGGTTCTAGGCTTAACAATGCTAAACAATGAAGTGAGGGAATTAAGTCAATGCCAATGCCACTCTCGTGGACATTGGCTATCACCAAAGTTCTAATCCCATTCCCATAGCAATTAGACTAGGTGAGACATTTAATCAAACACATTGTGTGCATAATCCCTTCCAACTTCCCTTTCTCAAGGGCAAGTTAGAATTGTGAAAGGGGTGGCCATGGTGGATCCCTATTCTCATAGGTGAAACACCAATTCCATACATTTCTTGCATAATTTGGCCACAATCAAACAAGAATCAAATAATCCCCTAAAATCACAATCACATTCATATTAAAAGCAATGCAAACCTAGATTAAACAATTTAGTTCATGTAAGCATTCATGCATAGCAATTCAATCTAAATCCCTAAAGCATTTAACTATCCATAGTGGAATTGAAAACTAAAACAATTGGAATAATCAACAATGAATTTAAATACAAAAGATATTGGAGAATTAAAAGGAGAAGAAATTAGAATTCTTACTTGAATGAATTTGTAAAAAGCAAATATGAAATTGAAGTTTAATGTGTGATTACAATTGAGAATTCTTCTCTAAATCTTCTTCAAAACTAATGGAATTGTAATGGATTTAAATTCTAAAGTGTTTGTAGAGAGAAAACCTAAAAGAAGACTTAGAAAAATTGAAAAGTGAATTTAAAATAAAGCCTAATCCTATTTATACTATGACATTTGTGTTGGAAAATTGCACTAAAAATGGCATTTTAAGTGGCCATTTTGCGGTATAAATATTTCCGGGTTCACTTCCGATTTTGGGTCGGGTCAAAGTGGATTCGGGTTCTTCGTTCTTAGACGAAGAAATCGATATATTATACGCTCAAAATGGATAATGGGTGAATGAGAAATTGATTCTCAAAGTAGACCCATTTGAGATGGAATTCAAGTGTGGAAAGCTTATGTAGCTTTGTCCCACATTGGTTTGGAATGAACTTTTGCACCACTATATATACAAGAGACTTTTTATGACTAAGTAACTTGTATAGCATAGATGCTCTCTCTCGCGCGCAGGGGGGGGGGTGCAAATCAAATTCCAAAATGAGTTCGAAAGGCTTGAACTTGTGTGCGCCTGCACCTGCGGGCACGAATGTCGTCCGGAAAAGTGGCTGGCCTTGCGGGCTAAGTTATGCTACATTTTCGAACGAGTTTTCCATCTCAGACCACATGAGATCGAACTGATCTCTCGTTCGAGACATCAAATGAACTGACCTCTCGAGAGGTAGTTCGATGTCTCGAACCAAGTCGCGTACGAGAGCGATATCGCGCAGCCCCGTTCGATGTCTCGCGGACCAATCTGATGTCTCGATGCAGTGCGATGTCTCGAAGCTAGCACTTCTCGACGTCCCACGGCACGAGCTATGTCTCGACGGTACGCAGATATGAACGATGTCTCGGATAGCGATTTTGGTGACCTCTCATTTGCGACCGTTCACCATCTGGATCCGTTCAGAAATAACTCTTATTATTACGGAATTAATGTGATTAATTCCAATCTTTATTTCAGAGTTTATTTCTTGATTAAATGGATTAAGAGTGGGTGTAAATAGGTTGCTAGTGGTTACGAATGGGAATTAAATGCCAGATTTAATGCAATGATCCCATCCTTCACTACATATTCGTTGTGAGCAGCAGGTTTGAAATACACACAACAAGAACACACGAATACACAGCTTTCTCCTCAAAACCCTGCTCATATTTCCTTCAAGCCATCTGCGTTCTTCCCACGGTTTAGTTCGCCGGATCTAAGTTTGAGTGCACAAACGGCGGATCGTAGCACGTTTTATCCTGGGAAGCCTAGGCCGCAACGTTCCAGCACCTTGGGAAGCGGCAAATAAGGTTTTAAGGATAGTGGCAACACGACTCGTGCTTCCAACCACCCCGGAGTCCATACAGCTCACCCGTCTTCTTCCAAGGCCACTCGACCGAGAGTGGTATCTTCATCGCAAGTAATCTTTTAATCCTACGTGGATTATATTTCGCTGTAATTTGTTTTAGTTTCGTTTTCCAGTTTCTTGTATTTCCGACTGTCAGAGAGTATTTTTCTTAACAATTTGCGCCAAAAAAACTACTTTCAGGATGCCTGGTCACGATGGAGGTCACGGCGTGACCTTCATCGTGACCAGACTTAAGCTTTGCGGGTTCCACGGCGTGACCTGCAGCGTGACGCCTTGAATCCGCAAAGTGGCGTGCAGGTCACGATGGAGGTCACGACGTGACCTACATCGTGACCACGCAGGCCACTTTCAGATGGTGCTTGTCATGCTGCGGGTCACGGCGTGACCTGCAGCGTGACACACACCATCTGAAAGATAACCATGGTGTCACGCTGTATATCACACCGTGACCTCCAGCGTGACACCCTCCAGGTGGTGTTATCTGGCTTTTCCTTTGCTCCAATTCTCCGTTGAACTTGCTATGGTTTTGACCCTTCATTCTTGACCAATTTTTGCCTTGAATTCATCTCGAATTGTCTTCATTTTACGCTTCATCATGCCTAGATCCTGGCTTTCAATCATTGTGCCATAAAAACCTGAAATATACTTCGTTCTTGCACAAACACATAGAATTCACTTAAAAGTTAGTACAATTAAAGCATATTTATAGGTTAATTCACGGCTTATCACATACTCTGTCACTATCCATATAGAAATTTCATAGCTTGATCCAAAACAATAGCCAACGTTTCAGGTAACTCCAACTCTGGAAAGTTCTCCCCCATACCATCAAATAATTAACACGTACATTCTTGTTTCTTGCAATATTGTTTTGATTAACCTTAATCTTTCCAATCCAATGTAGTGATCCACTTGAATATACTTCACCATTGGTCAAGAAAATAAAGTTACAAGCACCATGTAACTTATGTTCTCCCATGTGTGTGTGCTTACCTTTAAAAATCTCAACTGCATGCTTATCATTATATTATCCATTCATATAATACTAACCACTTTATAGTATTTCTCAGTCGAATCATAACTGAACCGAAATCAATGAACATTATTGTACTCACATGAATAGCAAGTATATATTTTCCCATGAGTGGATTTCAGACAATCACATTATCATAACAACAGCAAAAGATTATCAAAATCGCATAATTTAGCCCATTACAAGTACTAACTATTTGAAAATTTTCTTTTTAGGTATGAAAGGGATATATATATATTTAATTCAACTAGTATATCAATAGGGAGATTATTTTCTTCATAAAATGTGAGTTTTGCTTGCCTAGGGTTACCGTATCTATGGACAATAAGAAGGCAAGATTTATGATCTTCACTCTTAAGTTTGAAATTGATGTGTTTGGAGATAAATTATTAATTTTTTATCACATCTTTTCATGATAGGCAAACACTTGTACAACTAGAATTGGGAGCTTTGACAAAGATTTCCATTCATAAGTGGTTGGGTAAATAGTTGCACATATTTAGCTTAATTGTTGTTGCATAAAAAAGTCAAAAAAGTCCACAAAAACTTCAATAATCAAGCAAATAGGTTGTGAAAAGTGATTTCAAGAGTTGTTGTCACCAAGGAATAGTTTCTAGTTATAGAATATCTTGTTTTTTTTTTTTTTGAAAAGAAATATCTTTTATGTTAATCACTAGATACACAAGTTCTCTAATAATAAGCTAGTTAACCTATAAAGGAGACACTAGTAATACATTAGAATCTCTTTTTTTTTTTTTTGTTGTCGTCTATATTTAATTTTTTTAATGAAATTATGATTTTATTCATATTCCTTATGAAACTAAATTTTTTCATTATTAAAATGGGTTTTTAAAAGTAAAAAAAATTGCCAAAGGCTTTGTGGTCAAGCGACATGAAGTGATTCTCCCAAGTGGGAGGTCATGGGTTCGGGCCTCAGTGGGGGCAATGTTGACTTTGTTGGGCTTCAGTAGGTTGATAAAAGTATATGGACAGATAGTACATGTAACAGGGTCAATAGTATTAAAACAAAATAATAATTGAGCATATAGGTAAAATCAAAATTTTTTTTTAATATTTAATTTAAAAATAAAACAAACCATTTTATATATTAACCCAAAAAAAAAAAAGAGATAATAATGTGTTGTCATTCCTTTAAAATCAAAATAACAATTCATAGAAGGGGAATAAATCCCTTCCTTACAAAATACATGAAATAAAGAGTCAGATCATGTACTTTTAAACTTTTAGACGACACATCTTTTAAATTTAAATGTGCGTACAAAATCTTAAATTGATTTTGTATTAGTTAATTTTGTGTATGCTTTGAATCTTATTATGCATTTTTGGTAGATATTAGTTAATATATAATACCTTTTTAATAGTCGTGTGATGAGTTTGACGGCACAAAAAATCATATTGGATAAATTTGGCTTGTATTTGAACTGAAAATTGTTTGGGGTACAAGAATTAATATAACATCAATTAAATTGATAACATGTTTAAATCAAATAAATGGTTTGAGATTATAAGAAATCTAATCGAATAAGTTTATAACCTATTAAAATTTAAAATTTTTGAGTATTATATTTTTCAATCGGTTTAGACACCTATTTAAATCTAAGTTGTAGGAGTATTTTTGCACTTCACACTAATTTGACATTACTAACTCATCAATAATATAATTTTCCTATAACTTTTCTAGACCATTTCACTAATAAAAAAAATATGGGACACTTTTTAAAATGAAATGCATTTTAGGGGTATAATTGAAAATATACTCTGTAATTTTTTGGTCAAAATAAACACCTTTTAATGACAGATGAATTGCAGGTTGTGTGGGGTTAGTTAACCCCACTAGTTATTACTTTAAAATTGTCTTTACAAACATACAATGCAAAGATTCCTTAAGCCTACTTTTTGTTGTCCGACAATTGCTTTAATATATTACTAGTATTTTCACCCGTACGTTGCACGGAATGGAATTGTTATAATATTTTAAGAATATTTGAATCGATATACAATTGTATAAATTATAACATCGATATACAATTTACACAAAACAATTACATCGTTTTGGAATCTGATTCACGGCATAATTTGATATTTATTGCCTTACACTTAATAAAAATTCTCTTAGTGTATACCATTAAATGAAAAGAAATTAGGGCCCCCTAAATTTATTAATGTTTAAGAAGAAAATTTAATTTTTTTTCCATATTTAAATTTCTGTAACAAGAATACTCTAATGTGTCATCAATATAAAATAACCCCATTTGGAAATTAAAATAGCTATTTTAGTTTTAGTGTCAACATATCATTAAAATTTAAATTCATATCATATTTCATAGATTATATAGAGGGGCGGCGCACATGTCCCATGATCTATATATATCTAACTCTTCTTGTTGCAACACATGCCAAGTCTCTTGCTAGAAGCTATATTTCTCAATTCGTTCCCCTGTTTCTCCAAAATTGTGGCACCCCAATCTTTAGTTTGGTGCAAGTTAGCTAGGTAATCAAAATACCATTCTCTCAACGTATGTGAGATGTTCTTGTATGTGGAAGAGCCAATCTTTACCGTAAACCCACAAATTCATTGCCCCGGCCCTCATGATCCCGAATAAGGCTAACGCCTTCCACGAGTTAATCCCGAGCTCATGTTTCTAGCCCCATTCCGTGTAAACAGCCAGAGTTCTACCTCACCCATTGTTTTCTATGCATTCCAGGAGCGGCGTATGGCCATCCGCTCTAAACTTTGTTGGCTCTAGCTCCAGCCGACCGTCCAAAGTTTAAAAGTCGCACAATTTTGAATTCACACAGGTAAAATTTTAGAATTTAAAATTTCATATGTTTAAGAGTTGATATTTGTGTATATACACAACCAACATTAGAACATTTCATATGTTTTTGTTTGTGCCACAACACACAACCCACTTCAACTACAATTAGAAAATTGTTTTTTTTTTTGTTTGAAATTTTTATTGCTAATTTTTTATTTTTAGTTACAAGTTAGAATGTTTAATCGTTAATTATTTTATTTTGAAAGAAAATTTGATGTTAAAATGTTATATTTATTTACAAGTTAAAATGTTTTATTAATATTTTTTATGATGTAAAATTTATACATTAATATAATTGTTTTTGTTGAAAACTAATATCAAATCAGATTTCATTTTTAAGTAGGGTTATGATAGAAACATATAGGTTATTCAATATAAAGTCTCCTAAAGCAATTACGAAAAAAAAAACAAAAACAAAAACAATTCAACTTAATTTGGACACAATTATCTAGAAAGGAACACAATTGAGAAAGGAAAAAAATGTTAGTCTTGTAATCTATTTTTGTTATTAAATAGCTTCCGTAATCTTCACACTCAATAGTACCTTCAAGTTTTAAAAAAAAAATGGTCAATACTTTTAAACTTTTAGACAACACCTCTTTTAAATATAAATTTGCATACAAAATCTTAAATTGATTTTGTATATTATTTAATTTTGTGTATGCTTTGACTTTTATTAAGCATTTTTGGTAGAAAATTTATTGTTTGATATAAAATAATTAAAATCATTAATTGTATTAAATTTCTAAATTTAGCGCATTAAAGTGTAACTAGAGTAATAAATTAAAGTGATAAAAAGATATCACATATATTGTGGCACCCCAATCTTTAGTTTGGTCCATGTTAACCAGGTAATCAAAATACACACTGGTTCCCTTCTCTCAAGTTATGTGAGATTTTCTTGTATGTGCAAAACCCAATCTTTACCGTAAACCCACTCATCAGATCATGATCCCGAATAAGGCTAACCCCTTCCACCAGTTAACCCCGAGCTCATGTTTCTAGCCCCATTCGTGTTTAAGTTTCGATTTCCCTTGGGAAGGAGGAGACAAGGATATTAAACCCACCTTTATGTTGTTCTTCTATTCCCATTCCGTGTAAACAACCAAAGTTCCATTCCGGGAGCGGCGTATGGCCATCCGCTCTAAACTCTCTTGGCTCTAGCTCCAGCCGACCGTCCATAGTTTAGAAGTCGCACAATTTTAGATACACACAGGTAAAACATTAGAATTTAAAATTTCATATGTTTAAGAGTTGATGTTTGTGTATATACACAACCAACATTAGAACATTTCATATGTTTTTGTTTGTGCCACAACACACAACCCACTTCAACTACAATTAGAAAATTGATTTTTGTTTGAAATTTTTATTGCTAATTTTTTATTTTGTTACAAGTTAGTGTTAAAATGTTATCTTTATTTACAAGTTAAAATGTTTTATTAATATTTTTTATGATGTAAAATTTATTCATTAATATAATTGTTATTTGTTAAAACTAATATCAAATAAGATTTCAATTTTAAGTAGGGTTATCATAGAAACATATAGGTTATTCAATATAAAGTCTACTAAAGCAATTATGAAAAAAACAAAAATAAAAAACAAAAAACCAAAAACCAAAAACAAAAACAATTCATCTTAATTTGGACACAATTATCTAGAAAGGAACACAATTGAGAAACGAAAAGAAAATGTTAGCCTTGTAATCTATTTTTGTTATTAAATAGCTTCCATAATCTTCACACTCAATAGTCCCTTCAAGTTTAAAAAAAAATGTTCAAATCATGATGTACTTTAAAACTTTTATACAACACCTCTTTTAAATTTAAATTTGCATACAAAATCTTAAATTAATTTTGTATTAGTTAATTTTGTGTATGCTTTGAATTATTTATTTATTTATTTATTTTTGAGAAATGTATGCTTTGAATTTTATTAAGCATTTTTGGTAGAAAATTTATTGTTTGATATAAAATAATTAAAATCATTAATTGTATTAAAATTTCTAAATTTAGCGCATTAAAGTGTAACTAGAGTAATAAATTAAAGTGATAAAAAGATATCACATATATGGTGGTTGAGTTTTTCAAAAATGCAACAATGTGTGGAGGACAGAATGACACTCTACTAATGCTGATTCCCAAAGTAAAGAAATCGGAGAGACCGGGTGAACCAACGTAACTTCGCCCAATTAGTCTTTGTAATGATCATGGTCAAAAGAAACATCTTTTAATTTAATGATCGTGGATTGTGGGTTGTGTGGGGTTAGCGCTAGTTATTTCTTTTGTCTTTACACAGAACAAACTCTGCAAAGATTCTTTGAGCCTACTATTTGTTGTTCTAACAATTGTTCACGCACCTCATTGCTTCCTACTTAAGCTCATCCTTCGACAATCATTCTCCAGGTCCTAATGATGTCTTCACCACTACTTCCAACAGAACAATCATCCATAGATTACAAGTCTCACAATAGCGGATTCACACATGTAACATTTAAGAATTTAAAATTTCACAACCATGATTATCAAATTTCATATGCTTAAGAGTTGATATTTGTGTATATACACAACCCATGTTAGAACATTTCATATGATTTTTTTTAATCTTGTGTCACTACCCACAACCCACTTCAACCACAATTAGACAATTGTTTGTGTTTGAAATTAAAATTTCAATTACTAGTTTGTTGTTTTCAATTACAAGTTTGAATGTTTGATTGTTATTTACGGAGTATTTTTTTATGGAAGAAATTTTGATCATTAAAATGATATTTTTGTTTACAAGTTAAAATATTTTATTTATATTTATTTTTTAGGTTGTAAAATTTCATCATTAATTATTGGATATTAGAAAATCGATATGATCAATAATACAAAACTAATATAGAATAATAAACATTTTTATTTTATTTGTAAAAACTAATATCAAATCAGATTTCAATAGTGTTATGGTAAAATTGAATGAGTTATTGAGTATATAATCAATGGAAGCAATTTAAACTACCCCGTCATATTCTACCCGTAATACTCACACTGTAAAAGTAAAAGTCTTAATAACTTCTATAGTCTTCATGCCCAACAGCCCTTTCAAGTTTTTTCTTTAACCTAGGCAAGTCCTCTTATATGAGTTGTTTTTTTTTTTTTTTTTTTTTTTTTTTTTGGGCTCTTAAATGGAGGCTAAGTCATTGTTATCTCTTTTCTTTGTGTCAATAAAATAGTTTGCTTTTCCAAAAAAATAAATATTAAAAATAAAATTTGATTTTTTTCTATATGCTCATTTGTTAATTTTGTATAATTTTTAAAACCCATTTCAATACTGAAAAAATTAGTTTCATAAGGAATATGTATAAAATCATAATTTCATTAAAAATCTAAATATAGCTTGTGAATATAATAAATTAACAAAATATATTTGTAATTAAAATATTACAAATATAATAAAAAAGATTCTAATGTATTACTAGTATCTCCTTTTTCGGTTAATATAATTAGGCATATCATTAGAATATTTCTTTACTCAGATTTAAATAATCATTGCTATCAATAACTATGAAAATTCAAAAACATAAACTTTATCATCATATTTTATGCAGTTAATGAATTGTTTTATTACTTTTTATAGTCGGTGTATAATTTTTTTTTTATTATAATTTCAGTCAGAAAAAATAATTATATTAACATGAAGCACGTAATTATGTATTCTTATGATGAGTACGTAATTGTCCCTTTGTTCATACATGTAAGTAGCATATAATGAAGAGATGAACTTAACAAAGAGAGGATTCTTTGAATAGATGAGCTTTGATTTTTTCATCTATTTGGTTCTTTGTTGACTAATAATAATAAAAATACTTGTCTTTGGTTAATTATATTAGAACTTACATATAAATATTGCATTGTTTATTGATCTGCTTACAAATTATGAGTTATACAAGTACTAATTTATAATACATGTTAACGTTATGTCTTCATCAAATGTGTATTTAGATATTTTGACACAAACTAATGTACATATATGCACATATATGCACTCTTTACACCATAAGTAAATATTAAAATCTTATGTAAGTCATGCATTACCTTTTGATGGAAGAGAAGTGCATGTTCCCTTTCACCCTCAGATTTCATATAGAAACACTTCCCGTGCGTGGCTTCTTGTGAAAATAATAATAATAAAAATGAATTTTATCATGTCTTATTCTATTTGTTTATTTATATTTTTTCAAAGTAAATAATAATTTTCAAATTCAATTATACGATTTTATTGTGGCAGGCTGAGGAAATGCTAAACACTGGTATGGTGCCACATAAAAGGTGGCGACAACTTAAAAACTCCATAGTTTTGGGAGATCATGATATGAAAGTAAAATTTATTCCATTTGTAGAAAGTCCAGGCAATTATAAACTCGACATCATCAAGGTTGGTATATAATTTCCTTAATAATATACATTCAATTTGAGGTTACAAGTTTGGTAGTTTTATAACTGCATTTAATTATAGGATGAGAAAAACTCAAATGAAGAGGAAGTGGAAATCCCTCCCCAGTATAGAGAAAGAGCGCAAAATTGGAAGATGCAGATGAGAAAGCGTTCATCAAATGGGAAAGTTGAAAAGGTAATCCAATTGTGTTTTTAATTAACCAAACAATAAAAAAAATTTATTTCACAGTAATATAGTAAACAACTAGTTAGTAGAGAAGTACTACAATTCTATTATTTATTTATTTAGTTTCTTTGTACGAAACCCAGTTTGTTTCTTAATTTAGTTTTGCATTAGTATATACAAGAACATGGCAGCAACTTATGTATGTGTGGGAGATTTTGTTAATTGTTAACTTTATTGAAGATAATAGTTGTTTCAGTATTTTGTATTTTATTTTTAAATTTAGCTTTCAATGTACCAATAAGTTTATTCTTTGCATGGTGTACATAGTTCTTTTATAAAGAAGGTGTGAGAAAGACTTATAGATCAGTTCCAGAAGTAACAAGCTACATCCTACAAGGACATGCTCCTGCACGTAAATCATCAATGAAGGTAACTTGTAATTTATCTGGTTACAATAAATCTTTTCAAAATTTAGTTGTAACATAAATTTTTTTGCATGGCCTAGTGTAACCCAAAGAGGAACGGTGAAGCTTCGACCTCCAAAAATGAAAAGAAAGTGAAGGAAGAGGAAATGGCAAAGGAGGACTGTCCTCCAATGAAGGCCAATCATTTTGATGAAGTGGAAGATTTCCAAAATCTTCTTCGCTATGTTGATTAAAGTTGGGAATTGAAGATCGCATTGGCAATAATGGCCCAACCTTTTTATTTATTAATTATGATGAAAACTTGACCTTTTTATTTCATGAATGATAGACCAGATTGTTTAATGAAATTATGATGTTTAAATCATTTATTAATTTTTTAAACTCATTTCGCCCTGTTCCCACCCCACCCCATATGTCAAAGCCAAATCCACACACTCACCAAAAAAGAATACACCTCAATACAATGTTAAAGCATTCAAAAAACAATTAGATTAACCCAATCACTACTAAATTAAAGCACGACAACCATTACCTATTTCTTATTAACAAATACTTTCAAAGACTTCAATTATAATCAAACATGATCCGAGTGTACAATCAAAGGATGCCAATCAATCAAAGGCATCTATCAACTCAAGTTGAACAATATTCATCCATACACTAGTATATTCACTCACATGCCACACAAACAATGACTTTTTGAAATCCCCTTCAAATCGATCACTTCAATTCAACTATCATCCACAAATATAATTCTCATCGTGCAATTGACAACACATCATAAAAATCTATTCCAAAGCCATTAACAATTCAAGATAAAAAAATAAAATAAGAATAAAAAAAATAAAAAAACACACACATAGAGAAAAGATGCTAACATTAGCAACCAGCGGACAGCTATGCTAGAAAACGTCATACGCAAGCTAGGAAATGGACACACAAAGTGTTTGTTGAATTGTCTCATCTAACCAAGTTGCCATGAGAATGGGACTTATGGTTATTTGATAGTCCTATTGATCACTAGAGTGACATTGACACTATATCATCATTTCCCAAGTTTGTCATCTAGAATTACATAACTTATAAAACACTAGACACACAAGGGACTCTATGCAAGAATGTTTGGTTCAAATCTCTCTTTTATCAATTGTCATTTAATTCACTCACTTGTTTCCTTTCAATTTTTTTTTTTCACTTGTTATATATCATTATAGGTTATCTGAACATACAATACTAAAATATCTATTGGGTAGCTTTCAAACACTGTACGAACCCGTGCTTAACCCCTCACTATTTAAATAGTACCGTTAAAGTCACTCCTTGAGAACAATACTCTTAATTTTCATACCACCACTAAAATCAACTTTTAGTGGGCGCGTGGTAGATAAATTACACATTAATCCTTGAACCACAATAAAATCTCTCTCCACTTTACTTAAATATTTTATTGTATTTTTCATGTCTACCAAAACATAATTTATACGAGTGTTATCAATTTCATTGAAACTAAAAACGAGTTAAAAATTTCCATTGATTGTTTTCAAGCTCAAATTTTCAAGACTGATTAGTTAAGATTTCAACATAAAACACTAATTATATTATGGAGAAATTGATTTACTAAGTCTTACGCAAAATGATTATTTTTGAAAAATTTACACAAATCAATTCACCCCACCCCCACCCCTCTAATGAATATTTCGAACCATCAATCTTATTAAATAAAAAAAAAAATTAAAATCTTCTTCTTCAAGAGTGAACGGGAAAACTCTATTATTTTCTTTCTTTCTTTCTTTATTTTTAATAGAAAAATTTTCACTTTTGGTCACTGCACTATTATACATGTATCAAATTTGGTCCTTGACTATTAATATTTTCAAATTTGGTGCATGACGTACTATGTAATTCGTATCACATTTGGTCCTTAGTTATTAATATTTTCAAAGTAGGTGCATGACTATGTATCTTGTATCACATTTGGTCATGTCGTCTAATTTTCTTGCCAAGTTTCAAGCCAACTATTGCTGAAATTTCAAAGGAAAAAAAAAATAATATGTTCTAATTAAAAGAGTGCTTTTGGCCAAATAATTGCTGAAAAAATTATTTTTCTCGTTGAAATTCAGGCAATAGTTGGTCGCTAAATTTGACGGTAGGACCAAATATGACACAAATTACAAAGTCATGCACCTAATTTGAAAATATTAATAGTCAATGACCAAATGTGATACAAGTTATATAGACATGCACCTAATTTAAAATATTAATAGTTAAGGACCAAATTTGATACGTGTACAATAGTACATAGACTAAAGGTGAAATTTATTCTTTTTAATACTTGAATCTCCCAAACTAAGGCAGCTATCAAACTATATGACCAACAAAATTTCACACACTAAGTTAGTATTGAAGAAAAATATAATACGCCAATATAAATACTACATTAACACAAACTTATTGTAACACCCCGGCTCGGCTATACCGTACATCCGGAGTAGTTACCGCCACACCCAGACTGAACCCCACTCGAATACAGATAGAGTTCACTCTACGTGCACAGGCTAACAGACTAAAGACAAGGATCGTGTTTCTTATCGTCAAAATCCAACATAATCTTATATATATGCAGCAAAAGAGTAGCTATACTAGCCACGAATATTTATATATATATATATATATATATATATATATATATATATATATATATATAAAAGAGTTTCTTACAGCCCATCAACAAAGAGTTTGGACTATTCCCGTTCTTACTAGCCATGTTCGTACTACCATGGCTACAAAAGATATGTACAAAAAGGTCAGACTTGACTTTTCTCTTGAGGCATAACGGATTAACGAAGGCAGGAGACCAAAATGGGTACCACTGATTGAACAGGGATAGGAACGGGATCAGGAGTACAACTGGAACAGAAGCATGAGCCAGAGCTGGAGGATCAGAAGCAGAAGCAGGAGCATACCCACGCTAGACTTCATCTGATAAGGTACACAATGAAGTGTAGTTAGCACGACGGCTAAGTAAGGAAATCCATTGTCACTTTAGAGTAGACAAAGGTTTCGAAAATATAATAATTTGTAAGTTGTAAAATTTACCCACGTGTTATAGCTCTACCTGCAATCAGGTTATCAATAATAGATAATATAATATAAGGCGTAAAGCTAACTCAACCCGTAAACTTTTCTCATGTAAAGGTACCGGCAATTAAAGCATGTGCTCCATCTCAACTAAAAGCCTAAGCTGATAGTTGGACTGCACATATTATATTTATGCCCACACGCCCCCTCAACGTGTGCGGTGAATTTCCGAGCGCAACACGTGGAAGTCTCTTTTTGAGGGTGACGCGGAGATTCGAACCTATGATCTTTTGCATGGCTCTGATACCAAATTAAAGCATGTGCTCCATCTCAACTAAAAGCCTAAGCTGATAGTTGGACTGCACATATTATATTTATGCCCACACCGGCATCATTGCCACTAAAAACACATTTTTCTATTTTTCAGACAAGTTTGTAAAATATTTCGTTTCCAGTAGTTCTCATCATTTACTAGCAATTGTCCACTTTCAAGTAACTAAACCGACTTAAGGGATTTCTTACCTTCCGGGAGTGTACTAATACCGTAGAAGCAACTCTTGGATTTTTCCCCACATTCACCTTAAAATCCTAGG
Organism: Ipomoea trifida; assembly: GCA_003576665.1. NCBI lineage: Eukaryota > Viridiplantae > Streptophyta > Magnoliopsida > Solanales > Convolvulaceae > Ipomoea > Ipomoea trifida. The sequence continues at coordinate 12,580,272 of CP025655.1, read as the reverse complement.
ATCAAAATCAACACCATAACAACAAATACAAAGAAACTAAGCTTAGATTCATGATCTAGGAAGGAATACAAAGCTTTTTACCGAATAAAATTGGAGTTTTACCGAATAGGTTGACACTTGTGAAGAAAGCTTGGCTATGGAAGGTGAGCTCTAATGGTGGAAGAAGATGAACTCTCTCTTTCTCTCCTTGTAATTTCAGCCATGGGAAGAAGAAGGAACAAATGGAATAAATTGGTCTTTGGGTATTCTTCCTTTTGAGGTAAGATGTCTTTATTGGGAAAAAAAAATAGAATAAAATAATGAAGTATCTTCCAACCTTATCAGTTGGGGTCCAAACAGATAAAGTTTCGGTGGAAAATAATCCAGATAGAATAATTTCTGAAACTAAAAATTTATTCCTAACTAACCCTCAAAATTGGGCTAGGTTCGGTACACCGCGGAATGAGTTGATTTAACTGAATAGGACATTCAAGAATAATAATATGGTGTCTAATAATCCATTTCCTAGGATAATCGGGTCCGAATACCAGCTCCTAAAATTCTTACGGTTCGTGACCGGTACGTAGATCGCAGCTTAATAACAACTATACTTCCTTATAAAAATTTCTTTGAAGCATCGGTCACTCATCTTATGAATGTCATAGCCTAAAGACATATTTTCCGAACCTCAAACTTATCGGAATAGACGAGGGGTTACACTTATATAGATCAAGCAACTTTTTTTTTTTTATTCATGAAAAAAATGCGAAATTGGATTTCATTTCTAAGTAGTATATAAATTAGAAATGCTAAATAGTTCGGAATGATCAATTTATGTGTATTTTTTGTTAATTAGGGATTGATTAAACAAATTTTATTTTAAACTTCATACCTAAATTAAATACTCAACATTAATAATATTATTAGAATCTATTTTAAATATTTTTGAAGATCTAAATTCAATACTTTTTATGAATATACGCATACGGCATACTACCTGTTTTAGTAATGACTTTTTCACTCCATATTTGAATATCCTAAATTTAGAAATTTTGATACAGTTAATAATTTTAATTATGTTAGGTAAAAGGTGCAAATAGGCCCTTGAACATTTCGCGAAAAGTCAATTAGGCTCATGAACTTTTTAAAAGTGCAATTGAACACATGAACCCACGATTTTAGCTCATCCCACCCCTTTAACAGGTTATTCCTCCGGTTACTTCCGGTAAAAGCTTACATGGCAGATTAGTTGGCAAAAATATTAATATTTGTCTTGCCATATAGGTAAAAAAAAAATTCATATTATAAAATTATAAAATAAGCTTATGTTCATCGCCAGCTTCTTCTTCCCTAATTAATCTTCCTCTTGAATCTTGACAGTTGCTTGTTTACGTTCATCTATCTAAAGTTCTCAGAAAATCAAAATTTTTACAGGTTTCTTGTTTCTATTCATACAACGATTGCTTGTTGACTCTCTACTCCAAAATTTTTAAAACACCCAAAATTCATATCACATTCATAACAAATATTCATATATTCATGAATTTTCCGGTGGTGGTGCAAGGAGATTGACTCGGGCGGGGTGTCCGGTAAATGGCGCCGCCGTGGTGGCCGGCGACCGAAATGGGGAAAGTCCATAAAATATTTTGAAGGCGTCAGAAATGGGGAAATGTCAAGAAACCTTCCAGAAAATGGTGGAAATGTCATGAAACGTTCCAGAAATTGGGGAAAATGCTAGAGTCTTGACGGCAGCTGCTGAAATGGGTTCACCACCAAAATGCGAAGATTGAAATCAATTTGCTGAAGCCGATTGTAAATAAAATATGGACAGAGATCACATCGACGAAGGAAGATGATAAGGGATTTTGGCAAAGGATTGAATACGAATCGATTCCTGCTTTATTGTTCTAGGTGTTCTAGATTTGGACACATATTGATGGAGTGTAGGAAGATGAGAAATTCAAGATTGGTTCCAGGAGATGGCCGGACTGGCAGGAATGGCGGAGGAGGAAGCGGTGGCGAACGAGGGTGATGTTTTGGTGGATTACGTCGGGTGGAAAAGGGATGGACGACAGAGGCTGGACAATTTGGTGATTAAGTTTAAATTAGGTCTGAATTTTAATTTACAATTTTTTTTATTTATATTTAAGCTTATGTGGATTATGTGGCAACCAAATATACAAAACAATGCTTATGTGGCGCTCCAAGTGTGCAGTTACCGGTTTTTACCGGAGAGGTAACCGGGCAATGGGCTTAGACGACTCAAAATCGTGGGTTCATGTGTTCAATTGCACTTTTAAAAAGTTCATGGGCTTAATTGACTTTTCGCGAAATGTTCAGGGGCCTATTTGCACCTTTTCCCATTATGTTACTTAAAACACTGAGTTTTCTACCATAAAAATGAAATAAGATTTAGTATGAAGTTTAAAAACATAAAGAAAAATTTAAAATTAGAATATTATTACGTTCAGGAACTATTATACAGCTTTAAATCCGAGGGAGGTGTATATGTTGTCAATTTTTATATTGTGGATAAGGTCTAACGTACAAGGCTAGTGGACCTTGATTCAAAATGACGTCTCGTATTTTATTTACATATGTCACATATTATAAACTTAAAAAATATTAGAATAATTTCACATGATATGTTTATAGTTAACTAATTATGAACGTACTGCAAAGGTTAATATTGGTCAAAAGAAAAAAAAAAAAAAGGTGACCCTAATTCAAACAGAACAACATCGTTTTGGAACTTGGTTCACGATATAATTTGATATTTATTGCCTTACATTTAATAAAAATTATCTTAGTGTATACCATTAAATGAAAAGATATTAGGGCCCCCTAAATTTATTAATGTTGAAGAAGAAAATTTATTTATTTTTCTATATATAAATTTATGTAACAAGAATACTGTAATTTGTAATTTGTCATCAATTTAAAATAATCCCATTTGGAAATTAAAATCGCTATTATATTTTACCAAAATAGGGTCTGAACATGTCATTAGAATGCAAAATCATATCATTTTTCATAGATGATATGGAGGGACGCACACGTCCCTAGATCTATATATATCTAACTCTTCTTGTTGCAACACCTGCCAAGTCTCCTATTGCTTAAAAGATTTCTCAACTCTTGTTTCCCTGTTGCTCCAATCTTTAGTTTGGTCCTACAAATCTTTAGAAGATTTCTCAACAGCTTAGAAGACCCAATCTTTACAGTAAACCTACAAATCCATCGCCCCTTATGATCCCGAATAAGGCTAAACCCTTGCACCAGTTAACCCCGAGCTCATGTTTCTAGCCCAATTCGTGTTAAGCTTCGATTTCCCCTGGGAAGAAGGAGAGGAGGAAATTAAACCCACCTTTGTATTGCTGTACCATTCCCATGCCGTGTAAAGAGCAATTGTGTTCTATCCATTCCAGGGGCGGCGTATGGCCATCCGCTCTAAACTCTCTAGGGGCTAGCTCCAGCCAAACAAACGTCCACAGATTAAGAGTCACCATCTTGGATTCACAAATGTAAGATTTTAAAATTTTAAAAAGCATGCATATCTAGTGATCAACATCCAACATATTTTATACCTAGAAATTATTCTTCAATGACAACAACTCGTAAAATCACTTTTCACATTTTCACATGTTTGCATACATCAAACTTTTATGCAATAAACCATTAATGGTAATTGTGTAATTATTTTTCTAGAAGAAAAAGTAATATATTATTGATTAAGGTTTTTTGTTGACTTTTTTTATGCAACAAGGACTAAGTTAAATATGCTTGACTATTTGCCCAACCATTTAGGCACATACGTTTGCCTGTCATGGAAAGATATGATCGAAAGTCTAAGAATTCATCTTCAAACACCTCAACTTCAAATTTGAGAGTGAGTCTCTCAATTCTTGTCATCTTGTGCATAGATGTTTTAACCCTAGGAAAGCAAAATTCACATTTTATGAAAAAAAAAAAAATTGACCTATGGATATACTTGTTGAGTTAAACTACCCTTCCAGGCCTAAAAACAAAATATTTCAAATTTTTGGTACTTATAATGGGTTAATATGCCTTCCTCATAATCTTCCTAGTTATTATGATAAAGTAATTGTTTGGAATCCACTCATGGGAAAATCTATGCACTTACCACATCCAAACATTACTTGCTATTTTGCGACTACAATAGCAATTGGTTTGGGTCTTGTTTTGATTCAGTTGAGAAGACTATAAAGTTGTTAGTATTATATGCTAACCATGTGGTTGAGATTTTAGAGGTAAGCACACCCACATGGGATAACATAAGTGGCAGGGCCTTTAATTTCTTAACTGATTACCAAGTAGATCTAACTGGGTTAGTGCATTGGATTGAAAAGATTGAAGGCTAATCACAACAGTATTACAAGAAATAAGATTATTTTATTTGATGTGTATGAGGAGAGCTTCTATGAGATGGAATTACCTTAAACGTTGGCTACATATCCTCATAAAATGCATGTTGTAACATACATGGGATCATTGGCTATTGTTTGGGATGAAGTTATGAAATTTTCTATATGGAAAATGGTAGAGTATGGTAGTGTGGAGTCATGCACGGAACGAACAAATTTGAATTTATTTCTCCTTGACCAAGTCATCGTGTTGTGTATTTAAGAGGAATGATAAGATTTTAAGTATGAGGATAAATGGAGATTTGTACAATTATAACCCATAACAGAAAGATTCAACTTGTTCAGACATGATGTATTCTCAGTTGGCCAATTCTGGTTTGGGCTCTAAGGGGTTACATAGAGCTGCAATAAGAATTGGCATACTAACAATACATGTTGTCTGAACAAGTTGAATCTTTCTGTTATGGGTTATAATTGTACAAATCCCCATTTATCCTCACACTTAAAATCTCACAATTCCTCTTGAATTCACAACACGGCCACCTATATTCAAGGAATAATATGTTCAAATTTGTCCATGCCATGACTCCACACTACCATACTCTGTCATTGTCCATATAGAAATTTCATAGCTTGACCCAAAACAATAGCCAACGTTTCAGGTAATTCCAACTCTTGAAAGTTCTCCAATACCATTGCATCTTGTTTCTTGCAATATTGTTTTGATTAACCTTAATCTTTCCAATCCAATGTAGTGATCCACTTAAATATACTTCGCCATTGGTCAAGAAAATAAAGTTACAAGCACCTTGTAACTTATGTTCTCCCATGTGGCTTACCTTTAAAAATCTCAACCGCATGCTTATCATTATATTATCCATTCATATAATACTAACCACTTTATAGTATTTCTCAGTCGAATCATAACTGAACCGAAATCAATGAGAATTATTGTACTCACATGAATAGCAAGTATATATTTTCCCACGAGTGGATTTCAAACTATCACATTATCATAACAACAGCAAAAGATTATCAAAATGGCATAATTTAGCCCATTACAAGTACTAACTATTTGAAAATTTTCTTTTTAGGTATGAAAGGGATATATATATATTTAATTCAACAAGTATATCAATAGGGAGATTATTTTCTACATAAAATGTGAGTTTTGCTTGCCTTGGGTTACCGTATCTATGGACAATAAGAAGGCAAGATTTATGATCTTCACTCTTAAGTTTGAAATTGATGTGTTTGGAGATAAATTATTAATTTTTAATCACATCTTTTCATGATAGGCAAACACTTGTACAACTAGAATTGGGAGCTTGACAAAGATTTCCATTCTTAAGTGGTTGGGCAAATAGTTGCACATATTTAGCTTAATTGTTGTTGCATAAAAAAGTCAAAAAAGTTCACAAAAAATTTCAATAATCAAGCAAATTAAATAGGTTGTGAAAAGTGATTTCAAGAGTTGTTGTCATCAAGGAATAGTTTCTAGTTATAGAATATCTTGTTTTTTTTTTTTTTTTTTTTGAAAAGAAATATCTTTTATGTTAATCACTAGATACACAAGTTCTCTAATAATAAGCTAGTTAACCTATAAAGGAGACATTAGTAATACATTAGAATCTCTTTTTTTTTTTTGTTGTTGTTGTCTATATTTAATTTTTTTAATGAAATTATGATTTTATTCATATTCCTTATGAAACTAATTTTTTTCATTACAAAAATGTGTTTTTAAAAGTAAAAAAAATTAATAATTGAGCATATAGGTAAAATCAAAATTTCTTTTTTTTTTTTTAAATATTTAATTTAAAAATAAAACAAACCATTCTATATATTAACCAAAAAAAAAAAAAGAGATAATAATGTGTTGTCATTCCTTTAAAATCAAAATAACAATTCATAGAAGGGAAATAAATCCCTTCCTTACAAAATACATGAAATAAAAAGTCAGATCATGTACTTTTAAACTTTTAGACGACACATCTTTTAAATTTAAATGTGCGTACAAAATCTTAAATTGATTTTGTATTAGTTAATTTTGTGTACGCTTTGAATCTTATTATGCATTTTTGGTAGATATTAGTTAATATATGATACCTTTTTAATAGTCGTGTGACGATTTTGACGGCACAAAAAATCATATTGGATAAATTTGGCTTGTATTTGAACTGAAAATTGTTTGGGGTACAAGAATTAACATAACATCAATTAAATTGATAACATGTTTAAATCAAATAAATGGTTTGAGATTATAAGAAATCAAATCGAATAAGTTTATAACCTATTAAAATTTAAACTTTTTGAGTATTATATTTATTCAATCGGTTTAGACACCTAGTTAATCTAAGTTGTAGGAGTACAGTATTTTTGCATTTCACACTAATTTGACATTACTAACTCATCAATAATTTTCCTATAACTTTTCTAGACCATTTCACTAATAAAAAAAATATGGGACACTTTTTAAAATGAAATGCATTTTAGGGGTATAATTGAAAATATACTCTGTAATTTTTTGGTCTAAAGAAACACCTTTTAATGACAGATGGATTGCAGGTTGTGTGGGGTTAGCTAACCCCACTAGTTATTGCTTTAAAATTGTCTTTACAGAAAACAGACTATGCAAAGATTCCTTAAGCCTACTTTTTGTTGTTGGACAATTACTTTAATATATTACTAGTATTTTCGCCCGTACGTTGCACGGAATGGATTACTAGTTTCGACATTACTAACTCATCAAAAATTTTCCAATAACTTTTCTAGACTATTCCACTAATTATAAAAACATAAAAATAAAAGTTTTGGGACACTTTTTAAAATGAAATGCGTTGAAAATAATTGAAAATATATTTTTTTTTTTGTCAAAAGAATCATCTTTTAATTTAATGACCGAGGGATTGCGGGTTGTGTCACTAGTTATTGATTTAAAATTGTCTTTACAGAAAACAGACTCTGCAAAGATTCTTTAAGCCTACTTTTTGTTGTTGGACAATTGCTTTAATATATTATTGGTTAAGACTTTTTGCTGATTTTTTTTTTTAATGCAACAAGCTAGGATTAAGTAATTAAATATGCCAGACTATATGCCAGACTATTTGCCCAACCACTTAGACATAAAAATCTTTGTCAAAATCTCAATCAAGTTAATCCTTAGTTCAAACTTGAGAGAGAGGCTCACAATTCTTGTCATCGATCTTATGCATAGATGTTGTAACCTTAGGCAAGAAAAATTCACATTTTATGAAAAATATAATAATAATAATCGACATATGGATATACTTGTTGAGTTAAACTTCCCTTTGAAATCAAAAAATAAAATATTTCAATTTTTTGGTCTAAATGGCTTATAACCTATTAAAATCTAAACTTTTGAGTAGGATATTTATTCAATGGGTTTAATTTGTGATGCATATGAAATTGATTGAAAAAAATCTATAACCTATTTATATCTAAGTTGTAGGAGTATTTATCAAAAAAAAAAAAAAAAGTTGTAGGAGTATTTTTGCATTTCACACTAGTTTCGACATTACTAACTCACAAAATTTTCCAATAACTTTTCTAGACTATTCCACTAATTATGAAAAAAAAAAAAAGTTTTGGGACACTTTTTAAAACGAAATGCATTGAATATAATTGAAAATATATATATAATTTAATGACCGATGGATTGCGCGTTGTGTGGGGTTAGCTAACCCCACTAGTTATTGGTTTAAAATTGTCTTTACACTGAATAGGCTCTGCGAAGATTCCTTAAGCCTACTTTTTGTTGTTCTGACAATTGTTCACACACTAGCTACAACTTCATCGCATGGCGTTTGTTATTTTTAATTACAAGTTAGAATCTTTGTTAATTATTTTTTTATGAAAAAAAATTTGATCATTAAATGTTATTTTTATTTAAATTTTAAAATATTTTATTTATATTTATTTTTATGTTGTAAAATTAAATAATTAATTATTACTAGTATTTTCGCTCATGCGTTACACAGAATGAATGTGTTGTTCTATTTGTTTATTTATATTTTTTCAAAGTAAATAATAATTTTCAAATTCAATTATAAGATTTATTTTATTGTGGCATGCTGAGGAGATGGTAAACATTGATGTGGTGCCACAAAAAAGGTGGCGACAACTTAAAACCTCCATAGTTTTGGGAGATTATGATATGAAAGTAAAATTCATTCCATTTGTAGAAAGTCCAGGAAATTATAAAGTAGACACCATAAGACAGCATATGATGGTGGTGACCGATATAAGACAGCATAGGGACTCTTATTGGATAAAACAGAAGTAGGCATACGATTAATAAGATAAACCGCACACTCAAAAGCATAACCCAGAACCGTGATGGAACAGAAGAATGAGCAAGCAAAGTAAGGCCTGTCTCAACAATATGACGGTTCTGACGCTCAACACGACCATTTTGTTCGTGAGTGTAAGCACAGGACTGCCTGTGGAAAATACCTAAACGAAGAAACTCGGAATGTAACTTCTTGTATTCAGCCCCAAGATCAGACTGAATAGACTTAATACGACAGCCAAAAGAACGCTCAACCAAAGCACGAAATTGAGCAAACACAGCATATAGATCAGATTTTAAACGCATAGGATAAAACCAAGTAAAGCGAGTAAAATCATCGACAAAAATAACGAAATAACGATATCCATGAACAGAAGAAACTGGAGCAGGACCCCAAATATCACTATAAACCAAATCTAAGACATGCGTACTAGAAGAACGAACACTAGAAAGAGGGAAACGCGCAGATTTCCCAAGCTGACAAGCAGTACAAATAGAATCTAATCGACTAGACGAACTAACTAAGCAAGACTTCAAAACATGACTTTGAGCACGATGATGAGGATGGCCAAGACGTCCATGCCACACCGAAGACGAAGCCTGAGCCGAAACGAAAACAGAAGGTGCAGAAATCGGCAAAGAATATAAACCACCCGAACTGTTACCCCTGAGGAGGACCGCTTTGGTGCGGATATCCTTCACAACAAAACAAGTGGGGTAAAACTCAAAAAACACAGAATTTTCAGAAGCAAATTTCTGAACAGAAAGTAAGGACGCAGACAAACCAGGAACATGCAAGACTCGAGACATCTTAAAAGAACGATACGGGGTAGTAAACGACGTAGAACCAACACTAGAAATAGGCAAAGCCTTACCATTACCAACCCGGAGTGAGTCAGTACCAATGTAGTCCTCAGCCGTAGTGAAAGAACGAGCATCCGGAGTCGCATGATCAGTAGCCCCCGTATCTGGGAACCAAGTCTGAGAGCCCATCGTGCCCGAGTCAGTAGAGTCCTGATACACCATATGCGCCTGCGACCCGTCTGAATAGCGACGATAACACGTCAAGGCCGAATGACCGGGAATATCACATATCTGACACCTCAAATTCGACCGTGAGCCACCACGACCGCCACGTTGCTGCCCACGGCCCCGGTTTCCAGAACCAGCCCCGCGCCACTGCTGGCCGAACTGCCCAGCCGACGGCGAACCACTGCCAGACCGCGACTGGCCTCCGCGCCACTGCTGCGAGCCGCGGCGACCGCCACGACCATTACCACGCCGAGCAGCATGCGCGACCGACGGCGACACCCCAGCAGGCGAGAACTCGGCAACCTGTGCAAACTCCTGTGCGCCGAGCAAATCCGCCATCTCCTCTAAGGTCAGAGGCACCGGCCGAGTAGACAACGAGGCAGCAAACGAGCGAAACTCTGCCCGCAATCCACGAAAGGCGTAAATGTTCATCTCATCGTCAGTCACCGGTCGGCCGGCCAACACAAGGTCTTCGAGCAAAACCTTCACACGCCCCAAATAATCAGCAACAGACGCCTCACCCTGCTGCAATGTCTGGAGCTGCCCGAGGAGATGAACAGCACGAGCACGGGACGTAGAGGCCAGCGCAAGCTCGAGCGCATTCCAAGCCGCCATGGAGGTCTGTTTTCCGAGAATAATTGGGATAACCTCCTCAGAAAGGGATGAAATAATCATCGATAAAATTGCTTGGTCCTGATGGAACCAAGGTGCATAGGCCGGATTGACGGTGGGTGCGGCAGTGGGCGTCGCTGCCGGCGGCGGAAGCAAAACTGGCGGAGCGGGGATCGAACCATCAATGAAACCCATCAAACGTTGGCCGTGAAGGAACGGAACCAACTGAGCTCGCCAAAAGAGAAAGTTACGCGAGGTTAACTTGATACTCACGTAATGATGAGCCGAGGAAAGGGCATTCGGCGCCGGTAGTGAAGCCGGAGCACCGTCGGAGACGGTCCTTTCCGATGAAACAGCCGCAGACGTAGCATCGGCCATAGAGATCACCCGGCGATTGATACCAGATTAGGATTAGGATTTTGTATAATTGAATGTGTTGACTATACAACGTAATCTGTAACACCTATATACAAACTATAGAAGTATAACAATAATAGAAGTAGCTAACAAGAAGAGTCCTAACGTGACTAACACTAGGAGTCCTAACAAAGACAACATACAGCATGGCAGATGATCTCATGAATGTCTTTGGGGATTTCTATTAGAGAAAGGATTGTATATATTAAATTGGGAATCTGCTTTCAAATTGAAAATCGTCCGCCGTGCACTCACCTCCCGAGTATATGCTTCAACAGGAATCACACAAGGGTAGATTAGAAACCTTGGTAAAATGCCGGCCCATTACCCAGTCAATTCTATTCCCCATATATATTTGAAATATTATTTATTTATTTGACATCAATGAATAGTTAAAGGGAAATATCCAAACCCATGTCTTAGGACATATTTATTAGCTTAATTGTTGTTGCATTAAAAAAAGTCAAAAAAGTCCACAAAAAACTTCAATCAAGCAAATAGGTTGTGGATTTCTTCTTCTTCTTGTTTTTT
>CP025655.1:12512813-12568948 GCA_003576665.1 Ipomoea trifida | reverse complement strand
TTCTTCTTCTTCTTCTTCTTCTTCTTCTTCTTCTTCTTCTTCTTCTTCTTCTTCTTCTTCTTCTTCTTCTTCTTCTTTTGTTTTTTGAAAAGAAATATCTTGTATTTTTTTTTTTGAAAAGAAATATCTTGTATGTATCTTCTTCTTCTTCTTCTTTTTCTTCTTCTTCTTCTTCTTCTCCTCCTCCTCCTCTTTTTTTTTTTTTTTTTTTTTTTTTTTTTTTTTTTTTTTTTTGTTTTTTGAAAAGAAATATCTTGCATGTTAATCATTAGATGCACGAGTTCTCTAATAAACTTGTTAAACTATAAAGGAGACACTAATAATACATTATAATCTTTTTTCTTTTTTGTCTATATTTAGTTTTTTTTAATGAAATTATGATTTTATTCATATTCCTTATGAAACTAATTTTATTCATTATTAAAAAGGGTTTTTAAAAGTAAACAAAATTAATAATTGAGCACATAGATAAAATCAAAATTTCTATTTTTAATATTTAATTTAAAAATAAAACAAACCGTTTAAAAAAAAAATAAAACAAACCATTCTATTAGCAAAAAAAAAATCAGATAATAATGTGTTGGCATTTCTTTAAAAGCAAAATAATAACACATAGAATGCGAATAAACCCCTTCTTTAGAAAATACATGAAAAAAAAAAGAGTCAAATCATGATGTACTTTTGAACTTTTAGATGACACCTCTTTTAAATTTAAATTTGCATACAAAATCTTAAATTGATTTTGTATTAGTTAATTTTGTATATCCTTTGAATTTTATTAAGCATTTTTGGTAGAAAATTTATTGTTTGATATAAAATAATTAAAATCATCAATTGTATTAAAATTTCTAAATTTAGCGCATTAAAATGTAACTAGAGTAATAAAGTGATAAAAAGATATCACATATATGGTGGTTGAGTTTTTTAAAATGTAGCAATGTGTGAAGGACAGAATGACACTCTACTAGCGCTAATTCCCAAAGTAAAGAAACCGGAAAGGCCGGGTGAACCAACTTTGCCCAATTAGTCTTTGTAATTTAAATTATAAAATCATTACAAAAATCTAAATATAGCTTACGAATATAATAAATTAACAAAATATATTTGTAAATAAAATATTACAATTACAATAAAAAAGATTCTAATGTATTACTAGTATTTCCTTTATAGGTTAATTTGGCATATCATTAGAGTATTTCTTTACTCAGATTTAAATAATAATCATTGCTATCAATAACTATGAAAATTCAAAAACATATATAAACTTTATCATATTTTATGAAGTTAATGATAAAGTTTTTAACTTTTTAACTTTTTATTACGAATTTAATGATAAAGTTTTTAACTTTTAAACTTTTTATTATGAAGTTAATGATAAAGTTTTTAACTTTTTAACTTTTTTATTACGAAGTTAATGAATTGTTTTATTACTTTGTATAATTGTTGTATAATTCTTTTTTATATAATTTCAGTCAGAAAAAATGATTATGTTAACATGAAGCACGTAATTATGTATTCTTAAGTTGAGTAATTGTCCCTTTGTTCATACATGTAAGTAGCATACAATGAAGAGATGAACTTAACAAAGAGAGGATTCTTTTTAATTCATGAGTTTTTGATCTATTTGGTTCTTTGTTGACTAATAATAAAAATACTTGTCTTTGATTTGTTCTATGAGTTTTCTACAGTAATTATATTAGAACTTACATATAAAATAATATTGCATTGTTTATTGATTTGCTTACAAATTATGAGTTATACAGGTACTAATTTATAACATATGTTAACATTATGCCTTCATCAAATGTGTATTTAGATATATTCTTTGTACAAACTCTATTCCTGAAGATTTAAATTCAATACTTTTTATGAATATACGCATACTACCTGTTTTAGTAATGACTTTCTCTGTAACCCCTCGGATCTTACGACAAAGTTAAGATTCGAAAATAGCGATATAAATTTTTTTTAAGCTATGACAATTAAGAGAGGACTGTTCGGTACTTGAAATAATTTTTTTCGTTTAAGGATTAATTATCGATAAGCTGCGAACTACGTATCGGGTACGAACCGAGAAAATTTTAAGGACATGGATGCAATTCGGATTTTTCAGAATTGGAATTAGTGAGTATCATACGATTAGGCCTGAATTTTAATTGGTTCAAGAGAATTTCTAAATGGACCGTAAGGGATAAATTGTTACGAACTCTGAACCTAAATTTAACGGACTATCGGAAAATTCCCAAAATTGGTGATTTGCGACGGGAATATTTTTACGATAATTTTGGTATTAGAATTTTCCCGAATTAAGTTATAATCCTCCGAACATTCATCTGATTTAGGCTTAAACTGATCAAGTGAACTAATATCTTCTTAAGGGATGAATGGGGTGTTGACATGTGGCATTAAATCCTAGAATGAGATTTTGATCTTGATTGGGCATTTAATGAAGCATGGTGCATTGTACTTGTTTCTTGATTTACAAGGATAATCTAACCTAATCCCATCACCTCACTCCATCACTCTTCCCCTCTCCCATTCGGATTACACTAGAAGAAAGAAGAGAAAAATAAAAAAACTTAAGCTAGCAAGGTGATCTTTCCCTCTTCTCTTCCCACTCCAAATTTTCGAAAATCCCAAAGAGAAGAAGAAGAAAAAATTGGCTAAGTCTTCATTGTGATCTAAAGCTTCCTCCTACTATTTTCCTAACTCAAGTAACCAAGTCTAGGTAAGACTTTAAGCTTTAATGGTTCAAACATCTCTAGCATTTAAGTGTGATATTTAATACAAGAAAAATGTTGTTATTATGGTGACATTTCTTTAGGATTTTTGGAGGAAAAATTCCAAGGAAACCCCCTCAACTTCACGGTTTAAAAATCCTCTACCAAGGTAAGGATTCCCTTAAGTCGGTTCAATCGCTTGGAAATAGGCAAATGCTAGGAAAATTGCATGCTTAGAGTTTTGTTCATGAAAAATGTGTGTTACACTTTAGATCTATAAGTTGACTCAAAAATCTTTGCTTTGATTTTTGATAAATTTGTTATGCATGTTCATAGCTATTTTATGCATGTATATGTTGTATTTATGTCCATATAAGCTTATACTTGTGAAATAGAGAAAGGAAAATCAGGGTAGATTTGGCGGTAACTTCCGTGAATTCTGGGAAAAATCGGTAGGTATTTTGATCCAATTTTTTTTATACATGTAGTTCTATAAGTGTAAAAGCTGCATATAAAATTTCATAATTTTTGGAGTAGTATAAGTATGGTTTCCAAATTATTTTCCGAAACTGGTCCAGAGAGAAGAAAAATCCGGACAGCACACTGCCAAGGGCAAAAATGTAATTTTCTGTGTAAATTCGTGAACCTAGGTGACCAAAACTTTTTATGAACATCAAGTACTATGAGTTAGGGTCCTACCATAAAAATTTCAAGTGAAAAAGAGTTCGGGAACTATTTTTACCGGCTCAATCTTTCGGACTGCGCCAAGCTGAAACTTTCTGAAAAAAAAATGGTTAGAAACAATTTTGACAAATATTACTTTTTGTGTATTATATTAACGTGGAAAATAACTATGTATTGAAATTTATCATGACTCTATGCTCGAATATTTTGGTATATGTTTAACACTAACTAAGCATGGGAGTTGGAAAGGTGGATGTGTTGTGTACCCCACCGAGATTTAAATAGTGGATGTGTTTCGTACCCCACTCGTGAACTAATCGTGGATGTGTTTTGTACCCCACGTGAAATTGGAAAGGTGGATGTGTTGTGTACCCCACCGAGATCTAATAGTGGATGTGTTTCGTACCCCACTTATGAATTTAAAGGTGGATGTGTTTCGTACCCCACCGTGAACTATTCGTGGATGTGTTTTGTACCCCACGTGAGAATTGGAAGGTGGATGTGTTGTGTACCCCACCGAGATCGTACCCCACCTGAATGGATGTGTTTCGTACCCCACTTATGAATTTAAAGGTGGATGTGTTTCGTACCCACCGTGAACTATTCGTGGATGTGTTTTGTACCCCACGTGAGAATCGGAAGGTGGATGTGTTGTGTACCCCACCGAGATCTATTAGTGGATGTGTTTCGTACCCCACTTATGAGTAAGACGAGAATTGTGTACCATGGGCGACGTGTAAGAACTAACTACCGGGTGAATTAATGACTGAGTTAATTGCCCTAATTATTGAAATAAAGTGAAATTACTTGTTAATTATGTTGTTGCAGGTTGATTGCGTTGTGGGTAATATTATCTTACCTTGTTCTCATTGATTGACTATTTTGAAAACCTTTGTTTATTTTCCAGTGATAATGGATATCCTTACTTAGCCGTCGCGCTAACTACACTTCATTGTGTCATTCATTAGATGCAGTCTAGCGTGGGCCCTGTGGCCGATGAGCTCCAAATAGGATGGGAGTCGAGGTTGAAGATTACTCTATCCTAGAATAGATATCCTGAGGAATTATTTCCATATGTACATATCTAGATATTGATATGGTTATTTGAGGTTGTAAGTTTAGCCTTAGCGTTTGGGTATAGGAAAGATACCTAAGCGTGGCGGTAACACCCAGTTTTCTGCTGGTTAGACGCTTCCGCAATGTATTATATTTTAAGGATTTTGTAATAAATCCAAGTTGTGAAAATTGGGGTGTTACATTCTCACTCCATATTTAAATATCCTAAATTTAGAAATTTTGATACAATTTATAATTTTAATTATGGTACTTAAAACATTAATAGGGCGTTTAGTTGGAGTGAATTTGAATTCCATTTTCACTTAATTCTCACATAATTCCAAAAGCAACTAAATTTCTTAGTTCGGTTGGAGGGAATTGCAATTACACAGAATTGTAATTCCCTCATTTTCATGCAATTAGAATCCCATGGCCCCCTTGGGATTTTAATTCCATGGATTTTAGGAAGAAAAAAAGAGAGTCCTAAGACAAAATTACTCCTCAATTTTTCAACCTAAAATTAATGCCTAACCTTCCTTTCTAGATGATAACGTGTATTATTCTTCGATTACTATCAACAGAGAACGTCGTTCCTGAGCAATAATCATTCCAGATCAACCTTAATCAAGTATGTTTTTTCAAAACTCTCAAATATTTAAATTTGATGTGTATATACCGTATTTGCCTACATTTTGAATAACAAAATTTTGAATTTAATATGTTATATTTTTTTAGGTGTTTGAATATGCAAATGGTCCAATAGATACTTGTCATATAAGATGATTAATAATAATAATAATAATAATAATAATAATAATAATAATAACAACAACAACAACAACAATGAGCATTTTGGACTTTATACTACTTATTATCTTTCAATTTCCATGTATACCAAACGTTGGAATTGAAATTTCCAGTAATTTTATTCCTACAAACCAAACACTGAAATTTAAACTCCCACTTTATTTCCAATTTTCCAAATTATTCTTTTCCCATGAAATTACAACTCCTTTCCTCCAACCAAACGCCCCGTAAGTTGTCTACCATAAAAATGAAATAAGATTTAATATGATGTTTAAAAACATAAAACAAAATTTAAAATTAGAATATTTGATAAGCACCAAAGATAACTAGATTAAGAGTTTAAGTTGGGGTAATTTAGGATTGGTTTTGCATCCTTTTATGAACTATTTAAGACATTTCTAAGCTCTTATGTGTAAATCTAGTTCAAATGTTATTCTTGTCACACTTTGAATGTTTTTATAGGTTTCAGAGATGAACACACAAAGCATGTGAACTTGGCAAACAAAACAAAGCAATTTTGGGGAAGCTAAGTCCAAGCTTAGGAAATTTTAGGGAGACTTTTGAAAGTTCAGTCTTTTTACATTTTACCAATTAGACATTGTAGAGAGAGAGAGAGAAAAAAAAAAACTAGCTAGTTGCATTTCAATCTTTGATTTCAATTGAAGAAGACAATCTACTTTGAAGTTTGCTTTCGGATTCTACATTTGATTTCAATTAGGTAATATACATTTCTATCTTTGATTCTATTGCAATTTAGATTTCTATTTCAATTATTGTATGATTTTTAGATATTGTGATTTCAATTTCGAGATATGAGTAGGTAGATCTCAAATAAGGATTGAATTGTGCAAGATCGTGATGCTAAGTGTAGATCTATAGTTTCTTATTGAGGAGATTGGATTGCTTGAGTTGGATTGATTATTCTTGTTCATGATTGTTGATTTGTTTGTACTCTATGAGTTTTGACCAATCTCTTGAATGATCTAAGGCAATGAAGTAGGCAAGATATTGCTAGATTTGTTGATTAGCTCCACTCAATAATCATGATTTCCTATGTTGCCAACTATTATATTGTGGACGAGGGTCCACCGTACAAGGTTAGTGGACAATTGTTCAAAATGACGTCTCTTAGTTTATTTACACACACTTCACATATTATAAACTTAAAAATATTAGAATTATTTCACATGATATATTTATAGTTAACTAATTATAAATTTACTGCAAAGGTTAATATTGATCAAAAGAAAAAAGAAAAAAAAAAGTGACCCTAATTTAAACAGAATAAAATTATTTTGGAACCTAGTTCACGATATAATAATTTGATATTTATTGCCTTACATTTAATAAAAATTCTCTAATTAGTGTATACCATTAAATAAAAAGAAATTAGGGCCCCCTAAATTTATTAATGTTTAGGAAGAAAATTTAATTTGTTGTCTGTAATTAAATTTCTGTAACAAGAATACTCTAATGTGTCATCAATTTAAAATAATCCCATTTGGAAATTAAAATAGCTATTTTATATTATTACCATAATAGTTTGACACATCATTTGAATGTAAATTCATATCATTTTCACATGTCTCTTTATCTATATATATCTAACTCTTCTTGTTGCAACACCTGTCGAGTCTCTTGCTAGAAGCTATATTTCTCAATTCGTTTCCCTGTTTTTCCAAAATTGCGGCACCCCAATCTTTAGTTTGGTCCATGCATGTTAACCAGGTAATCAGAATATTGGTTCCCTTCGCTAACGTATGTGAGATTTTCTTGTATGTGGAAAACCCAATCTTTACCGTAAACCCATAAATTCATCGCACCGGCCCTCATGATCCCGAATAAGGCTAACCCCTTCCACCAGTTAACCCCGAGCTCATGTTTCTAGCCCCATTCGTGTTTAAGTTTCGATTTTCCCTAAACCCACCTTTATGTTGCTGTTCCATTCCCATTCCGTGTAAACAGCCAGAGTTCCATTCCTGGAGTGGCGTATGGCCATCCGCTCAAAACTCTCTTGGCTCTAGCTCTAGCCGACCGTCCATAGTTTAAAAGTCGCACAGTTTTGGATTCACATAGGTAAAGCTTTAGAATTTAAAATTTTCATATGTTTAAGAGTTGATGTTTGTGTATATACACAACCAACATTATAACGTTTCATATGTTTTTGTTTGTACCACAACACACAACCCACTTCAACTACAATTAGAAAATTATTTTTTTGTTTGAAATTTTTATTGCTAATTTTTTTAGTTTTAGTTACAAGTTAGAATGTTTAATCGTTAATTATTTTATTTTGAAAGAAAATTTGATGTTAAAATGTTATCTTTAATTATACAAGTTAAAATGTTTTATTAAGATTTTTTATGATGTAAAATTTATTCATTAATATAATTGTTATTTGTGAAAATTAATATCAAATCAGATTTCATTTTTAAGTAGGGTTAGGATAGAAACATATAGGTTATTCAATATAAAGTCTACTAAAGCAATTACGAAAAAAAAAACAAAAAACAAAAACAAAAACAATTCAACTTAATTTGAACACAATTATCTAGAAAGGAACACAATTGAGAAAGGAAAAAAAATGTTAGTCTTGTAATCTACTTTTCTTATTAAGTAGCTTCCGTAATCTTCACACTCAATAGTCCCTTCAAGTTTAAAAAAAAATGGTCAAATCATGATGTACTTTTAAACTTTTAGACAAAACCTCTTTTAAATTTAAATTTGCATACAAAATCTTAAATTGATTTTGTATTAGTTAATTTTGTGTATGCTTTGAATTTTTTATTTATTTTTGAGAAATGTATGCTTTGAATTTTATTAAGCATTTTTGGTAGAAAATTTATTGTTTGATATAAAATAATTAAAATCATTAATTGTATTAAAATTTCTAAATTTAGCGCATTAAAGTGTAACTAGAGTAATAAATTATAGTGATAAAAAGATATCACATTTATGGTGGTTGAGTTTTTCAAAAATGCAACAATGTGTGGAGGACAGAATGACACTCTACTAGTGCTAATTCCCAAAGTAAAGAAACCGGAGAGGCCGGGTGAACCAACTTCGCCCAATTAGTCTTTGTAATGATCATGGTCAAAATAATCATCTTTTAATTTAATGATCGTGGATTGTGGGCTGTGTGGGGTTCGCTAGTTATTGCTTTTGTCTTTACACCGAACAAACTCTGCAAAGATTCTTTATTTGAGCGAACTTTTTCTTGTTCTGACAATTGTTCACACACTACTTACATCTTCATCACACCTCATTGCTTCCTACTTAAGCTCATCCTTCGACAATCATTCTCCAGGTCCTAATGATGTCTTCATCACTACTTCCAACCGAACAATCATCCATAGATTACAAGTCTCACAATATTGGATTCACACAGTTAACTTTTAAGAATTTAAAATTTCACAGCCATGATTATGAAATTTCATATGCTTAAAGAATTGATATTTGTGTATATAAACAACCCATGTTAGAACATTTCATATATTTTTTTTTCTTCTCTTTTTTTATATTTTTTTTTATTTTTTTGTTTTGGTGTCACTACCCACAACCCACTTCAACCACAGTTAGACAATTGTTTATGTTTGAAATTAAAATTTCGATTACTAGTTTGTTGTTTTCAATTACAAGTTTGAATGTTTGATTGTTAATTACAGAGTATTTTTTTATGGAAGAAATTTTGATCATTAAAATGATATTTTTATTTACAAGTTAAAATATTTTATTTATATTTATTTTTTTGGTTGTAAAATTTAATCATTAATTATTCCATATTAGACAATCGATATGATCGATAATACAGAACTAATATAGAATAATAAACATTTTTATTTTATTTGTGAAAACTAATATCAAATCGGATTTCAATAGTGTTATGGTAATATTGAATGAGTTATTGAGTATATAATCAATGGAAGCAATTTAAACTGCCCTGTCATATTTTACCCGTAATACTCGCCCTGTAAAAGTAAAAGTCTTAATAACTTCTATAGTCTTCACACCCAATAGCACTTTCAAGTTTTTTCTTTAACCTAGGCATGTCCTCTTAAATGGAGGCTAAGTCATTCTTATCTCTTTTCTTTGTGTCAATAAAATAGTTTGCTTTTTCAAAAAATTAAATATTAAAAATAAATTTTGATTTTTTTCTATATGCTCATTATTTCATAAGGAATATGTATAAAATCATAATTTCATTAAAATCTAAACATAGCTTATGAATATAATAAATTAACGAAATATATTCGTAATTAAAATATTACAACTATAATAAAAAAGATTCTAATGTATTACTAGTATCTCCTTTTTAGGTTAATTAGGCATATCATTATTAGAGTGTTTCTTTACTCAGATTTAAATAATCATTGCTATCAATAACTATGAAAATTCAAAAACATAAACTTTATCATATTTTATGAAGTTAATGAATTGTTTTATTACTTTTTATAATCCGTGTATAATTTTTTTTTTTATATAATTTAAGTCAAAAAATGATAAAAATGATTATATTAACATGAAGCACGTAATTATGTATTCTTATGGTGAGTAATTGTCCCTATGTTCATGCATGTATGTAGCATATAATGAAGAGATGAACTTAACAAAGAGAGGATTATATTCTTTGAATACATGAGCTTTGATTTTTTGATCTATTTGGTTCTTTGTTGACTAAGCTAATAATAAAAATACTTGTCTTTGGTTAATTATATTAGAACTTACATATAAATATTGCATTGTTTATTGATTTGCTTACAAATTATGAGTTATACAAGTACTAATTTATAATACCTGTTAACATTATGTCTTCATCAAATGTTTATTTAGATATTTTGACACATAGCACTCTTTACACCATAAGTAAATATTAAAACCTTATGTAAGTCATGCATTACCTTTTGATGGAAGAGAAGTGCATGTTCCCTTTCATCCTCAGATTTCATATAGAAACACTTCCCTTGGGTGGCTTCTTGTGAAAATAATAATCATAAAAAAGGATTTTATCATGTATTATTCTATTTGTTTATTTATATTTTTTCAAAGTAAATAATAATTTTCAAATTTAATTATACGATTTTATTGTGGCAGGCTGAGAAAATGATAAACACTAATGTGGTGTCACAGAAAAGGTGGCGACAACTTAAAACCTCCATAGTTTTGGGAGATTATGATATGAAAGTAAAATTTATTCCATCTGTAGAAAGTCCAGAAAAATTATAAAGTCGACATCATCAAGGCTAGTATATATAATTTAATTTCCTTAATAATATGCGTTCAATTTGAGGTTATAAGTTTGGTAGTTTTATAACTGCATACAATTATAGGATGAGAAAAATTCAAATGAAGAGGAAGTGGAAATCCCTCCCCAGTATAGAGAAAGAGCGCAAAATTGGAAGATGCAAATGAGAAAGCGTTCACCAAGTGGGAAAGTTGAAAAGGTAATCCAATTGTGTTTTTATTTAACCAAACAATAAAAAAAATTATTTCACGTAATATATTAAACAACTAGTTAGTAGAGAAATACTACAGTTCTATTATTTATTTATTTATTAGTTTCTTTGTACGAAACCCAGTTAATTTTTAGATTAAGTTTTGCATTAGTATATACAATAACATGGCAGCAACTTATGTATGTTTGGGAGATTTTGTTAATTATTAACTTTATTTAAGATAATAGTTGTTTCGGTACGGTATTTTGTATTTTCTTTTTAAATTTAGCTTTCAATGTATCAATAAATTACGGTGTACATATATAGTTCTTTTATAGAGAAGGTGTGAGAAAGACTTATAGATCAGTTCCAGAAGTAACAAGCTACATTCTACAAGGACATGCTCCTGCACGTAGATCATCAATGAAGGTAACTTGTAATTTATCTGGTTACAAAATTTTTTTTCAAAATTTACTTATAAAATAAAAAAAATTTCATGGCCTGGTGTAACCTAAAGAGGAACGGTGAAGCTTCATCAACCTCCAAAAATGAAAAGAAAGCAAAGGAAGAGGAAATGGCAAAGGAGGACTGTCCTCCAATGAAGTGGAAGATTTCCATGATCTTCTTCGCTATGTTGATTAAACTTGGGAATTGAAGATCGCATTGACAATAATGGCCCAACCTTTTTATTTATTAATTATGATGAAAACTTGACATTTTTATTTCATGAATGATGGACCAGATTGTTAAATGAAATTATGATGTTTAAATCATTTAGGAATTTTATAAACTCATTTCGCCCTGTTCCCACCCCACCCCATATGTCAAAGCCAAATCCACACACTCACCAAAAAAGAATACACCTCAATACAATGTTCACTGCATTCAAAAAACAATTAGATTAACACAATCACTAAAGCACGACAACCATTAACTATTTCTAATTAACAAATACTTTCAAAGACTTCAATTATAATCAAACATGATCCGAGTGTACAATCAAAGGATGCCAATCAATCAAAGGCATCTATCAACTCAAGTTGAACAATATGTAAGACTATAACCATATAAGACTAACCTCCAGCCATAGTTGTTACTTGTGAATATGTTGTAGATGCTGGTAGTTGTGTGGTAGAATTCCTGCAGAGTTTCTGTATAGTAGTGTCTCCCACTTGCTCTCAGGACTTTTGTATAGTTGGTGTAAAAGGTAGTAACCAGAGCAGTGGGGAACCATATGCTTATATAGCCTATTGAACCATCAATATAGGCATTTGTAACGGTTGTAACAACAACCGTTACAACCTTAGATTAAATGATACCACATTATGGCCATTGAAGACCATAATTGCACCATATTGAAGATAGAAATTGTTACATTCTCCCACTTGGTGCAATTACAAACTCAAAGAAAACAAAAAACATGAACCATAGAGATACGTCCTCTTAATGTGAGTAGCATCTACCATAATCACAATGTAACTTGTTCTCTAAGCATTTTGTGGTAATCAAAACTTAATGGATAAACCTTATGTTTAATCCAGGTCCAAAAATATATTTTCTCAACAAAATGTGTGCACAATACAATAACGAGAAAATATCTGAATACTTTAAGAATTTCATATAACAATAACTGTATGTATACAAACTTTACAAAGTGGGCGCAAGTCCCATTTTCTCAAAAAAAATCCCTAAACTTGAATGGTGGGATGCCTTTAGTCAGGGGATCAGCAATCATCAACTCAGTGCTTATGTGCTCATGATGACCACTTTCTTATCTTTAACACGTTCCCTTATGGCTAAGTACTTGGTGTCGATATGCTTGCTTCGACTCCCACTCTTATTGTTCTTAGCCAGGAAAACCGCAGCTGAGTTGTCACAATAAACCTTTAACGGCTTAGAAATAGAATCCATAATTCTAAGCCCTAAAATGAAATTCTTAAGCCATACACCTTGAGATGTAGCCTCAAAACAAGAAACGAACTCGGCTTCCATGGTTGAAGTGGTGACAAGAGTTTGTTTAACACTTCTCCACGAAATAGCTCCACCGGCCATAAGGAAAATGTTTCCCGAAGTTGATTTCCGAGAATCAACGCAACCGGCAAAGTCCGAGTCAGAGTACCCAACAATGTCCAAAGTGTTCATCTTCCTGAACACAAGCTTATAATCCTTGGTACCTTTGAGATACCTCAAAACCTTCTTTGCAGCTCTCCAGTGGTCTAACCCCGGATCACTTTGATATCGTCCCAGCATTCCAACAGCAAAGGCGATGTCCGGCCTAGTACAGACTTGAACATATCCGAGACAGCCGACAACCGAAGCATATGGAATATTCTTCATTGATTCTCTTTCAAAATCATTCTTTGGACACTGGTCCAAACTGAATTTATCACCTCTCACGATAGGAGCTGGACTCGGTGAACAATCTTTCATCCGAAATCTTTCTAAGACTTTGTTGATATAGGTTTCCTACGATAGTCCCAGAATGCCCCGGGATCTATCCCTATGGATCTTTATGCCAATGACATAAGATGCCTCACCCATATCTTTCATATCAAAGTTCTTAGAAAGGAATTGTTTAACCTCGTGCAGCATTCCCTTATCATTTGATGCAAGCAAGATATCATCCACATATAAAATAAGAAAACAGATTTTACTCCCACTTGTCTTCTGGTATATACAATGGTCTAGGATACTTTCAACAAAACCATATGATGAAATGACTCCGTCAAACTTAATATACCATTGGCGGGAAGCTTGTTTTAATCCATAAATGGACTTTTTGAGCTTGCAAACCAAATGATTGCCTTCACTAGAAGAGAATCCTTTAGGTTGTTTCATATAAACCACCTCTTCTAGATCACCATTAAGGAATGCCGTTTTCACATCCATTTGTTGCAATTCAAGATTGAAATGTGCAACCAAAGCCAAGATTATGCGAAGTGAATCTTTCTTTGATACAGGAGAAAAAGTCTCCGTGTAATCGATTCCTTCTTTTTGATTGAATCCTTTAGCAACGAGTCTAGCCTTGTATCGTTCGATGTTGCCTAATGAGTCCTTTTTGGTCTTATAGACCCATTTACAGCCAATGGCCTTGGCCCCATTAGGCAACTCAACAAGGTCCCAAACCTCATTGCTCCGCATATAATTCATTTCTTCTTTCATGGCTTCAAACCATAAATCAGACTCTTTACAATTTATAGCTTGTGAAAACGTTTCTGGATCATTATATTTTCAGCTCCAACATCATACTCTTGTAGATGCACTATGTAATCACTAGAAATTGCAGATCTTTTATTTCGAACAGATCGCCTCAAAGTTGAACTACCATCTTCTTGAGAAGTTAGCGGTTCAACTACCGCTTCAGGAATTTCCTGAATTGGTTGATCGGTTGAGATATTATCAGCATCTCGTGGAATTTCTTCAATAGGTTGTTCAATACCCATTTGATCTTGAGGGGTGCTTGAATCTATTATCAACCTATATGATGATGTAGAAGGACATGATTCAATATGATCATGATTAGAAATCAAATCATTGAATCTATCCCTCCCACTAATCATGTCATTTTCAAGAAACTTAGCATTTCTTGATTCCACGATTCTAGTCGAATGAGATGGACAATAAAACCTATACCCTTTGGAGGACTGTGCGTATCCAATAAAGAAACCACTAATAGTCATTGAGTCTAACTTCTTTTCTTGTGGGTTATATATCCTTACCTCAGACGGGCATCCTCAAACACGCATATGTTGCAAACTCGGTTTCCAACCTTTAAATAACTCAAATGGTGTCTTTGGGACAGCCTTGGTTGGAACACGGTTTAATATATACGTTGCCGTCTTAAGCGCGTCGGCCCACAAAAACTTAGGAAGTTTTGAGTTGCTAAGCATACTCCGCACCATGTCAATAAGCGTTCGGTTTCTTCTTTCAGCAACACCATTTTGGTCCGGAGAATCAGGCATGGTATATTGGGCAACAATCCCATGTTCTTGAAGAAACTTTGCAAATGGACCAGGTGCTTGTCCACTTTCAGTGTACCTACCATAGTATTCACCACCTCTGTCGGATCTTACTATCTGTATTTGTTTCCCACATTGGTTCTCAACTTCAACCTTAAAGGACTTGAAGGCATCCAATGCTTCATTTTTATTATGAATCAAATACACATAAGTAAATCTCGAGTAATCATCAATAAAGGTAATGAAGTACTTCTGACCTGGCATATCCATATCTGGACAGCAAATGTCAGTGTGTATGATTTCTAATATGTTTGAACTCCTTTTGGCACCTTTCTTAGACTTGTTAGTCTGCTTTCCCTTAATGCAGTCTATACAAGTCTCGAAATCAGTATAATCTAGAGTACTAAGTACCCCGTCATTTACTAATCTCTTTATACGTTCAAGGGAGATATGACCTAATCTCCGATGCCATAACATAGAGGAGTTCTCACTATTACTTGATCTTTTGGAACCGGAATGAACATGCAATGAACTATAAGTGGTATTGTTTTGTAAATGTAAACGATAAAGACCATCAGACAATGTACCATATCCAACACAAGTTGATTTATTAAAAATATCAAAACGCTTGTCTTGAAAATTAAAGGAAAACCCCATTGGTACAAGTCTCGAAACTGAAACCAAGTTTCGGGAGAAACTTGGTACATAAAATGTCTTTTCCAAAAACAAAACAAAACCACTACTTAAAACAAGTTTGCATGTTCCAATAACTTCCACTTGTGATCCCATCTTGTTTCCTGATAAGATGGTCCATTCATTTCCCACCGGCTTCCTCAGATTTTGCATTCCCTGTAAAGAGTTTGCAATGTGGATTGTTGAACCAGAATCAATCCACCAAGTATTAGCGTTAACTTTAGACATATTAGATTCATAACAAACGAATGAGGATAGATTACCTTTCTTCTCGACCCACTTCTTATACTTGATGCAGTCTTTCTTCATGTGTCCCTTCTCTTTACAGAAGAAATACTTATGCACCTTCTTTATGCCAGCTTGAGGTGGAATGTTTCCTTTCCCCTTAGCCTTTGAAGTGGAACCTTGAGATTTTCCAGATTTAGACTTCTCACGTGCCGTAGACAGCATGGCACGTCACTTTCACCCATTTCCATCACCAATCTACTTTCTTCTTGAACACACATGGTCATTAAATCATTTATAGACCATTTCTCCTTATGTGTGTTGTAAGAGATTTTAAAAGGTCCGTATGATGATGGTAGGGTGTACAAAGCATAATAAACGAGAAAGTCATCCGGCATATCTACCCCAAGAGTCTTAAGTTGAGCTACAATGTCACGCAATTCCATGATGTGCTCACGCACACCTTTAACGGAAGTGAGACGAAGAGAGGAGAATCTCATGATGAGGGTGCTTGCCAAAGCCTTTTCTGAAGTGACGAACTGATCGTCAATAGCCTTGAGCAATGTTCGGACATCCTTATGCTTTTCACTAACAGAACCCCGAATCCCATTAGATATTTTCGCCTTGATGTACATTGTGCTAAGCCGATTGGATCGATCCCATCGCTCATATAGCGCAACCTCATTTTGGGTACTCTCCTTAGTGGGGACAGGCGGTTGCTCATTGTGAATAGCGTAGTCCAAGTCTTTCCACCCTAGATTAAGAAGAATAGTTTCCTTCCACATTTTATAGTTGTCGCCCCTAAGTTCTGGAACTTCGATCTTCAAATCTGTGTGAGTAGCGGATTGAGATGCTGTAAAGGTAAAGGTTTGGATTAGAATTTTGAGGCATAGATAGAACTGAATTGCATACATTAGCAATGTAAATGATGCATATCCAAGATCTGAATGCAATAAAAATTGCCTGTGGGCTAAATTTTTACGCAAAATGGACCTTGTAAAATTAGAATAGAAATGAGATGGGTACAAGGTTGAATTTCTATTCTCAATGTTAAAAAACTACCAAAAAACTATATGCCGACACATAATTGCCCGTGGGCTAAATTATGGTCATAGTTTGGTATTTTAACCTGATCAATCATATAAATATAACAAAATTGCCTGTGGGCTAAATTTTATTATAATAAGTATGATTAACCACAATGTATGCCTAAGCTTTATGCGATTTCCAAAAAAAATTTGATGTACGATATTAATTAAATTAAGGATGTTGTGGCTACTCCTTAATCAACTAAAATTGTACTATCGCATCGGCATAGATTTTGAAAAGGCAAAACAAATTATGCAATTAACATGATATGCAATTCCCAAGTATTACTCCCAGGAAAGTTGGTTGAGCTAAGGCTCATTAAAAACCAACTCCTTAGACAGAGTAGGATTTCAAGGGAACTTGTAGCACATTGGCTAATTTTCAAGTTTGCTTCCCAAGAAACTTTCCCCGGGTCATGCAATTTCACATTATAGCAAAATTGTTCTGAAGGTGTTAACGATGTTCACGGTTTAGAAAAAGGCTTTAAGGATAGGTGAACTTTTGAACTTAACGTACTACCTTCATGCACTACTGTAGTTGTACTAAACTATATGTACTATATATGTAATATGCTAAAGTCCAATAACCTTAAGGAATTTCACTAATTCCTAAATATGCTTTTCTAAGGCATAATATAAATGGCATAATTAAAATAAATATTATGCTAATTGGACATAAAACGCATATTACATAAAGTTCATATTATACAAGAAATTGCACAAAACATTATAGCAATTTAACAAATATGAACATATAAAATTTAAATTCAATTTACAATTTACATGAAAATTTCTTTGAAAAACTATATAATTTTCAAAACTTTATCAAATTGCAATTTGAATAAAATACATAAACAAATAATAGGCCCAAAAACTAAAACAAATATTTATATAACATGTGAATTAGAAATCATGTAAACAAATAAATTAAAAGTCCAATTAAAACCAAAGAATTAATTAAAACAAAAAAGGCCCAAAACCATATTTTTTTTTAATGAATGAATGGGTCAAGCCCAAACAAGAGACCCGGCCCAACTCCTTATGAGCAATTAGCAAAGCCAAAACCTAGCATTACGAGAAGACAGAGAGAATATAATTCCTCAATCGCACCCATCACCGCCGCACAAGTACCAGCCGCCAGAGCACCGCCGCTCGCGAACCAGCCGCCGGAGCACCACCGCTCGCGCCACCCTCACCAGCGACCCAACGCCGCCGACCTTCCGCCATCTCCAGCCTGTTGCGGCCGTCAAGCAGAGAGAAGGAGAGCGACGAAAGACAGGATAGCCGAAGCCGACGCTCGCCATCCTCCCAGCCGTGAGAGAAGCAGCGACGAGCCCAGGCCGGGAAGCCAGTCTCGCCACTCGCCGGACGGAGGAGCAGCGTCGCCGGCGCGGTTACTGGATATCCGAAAGATTGGAGTCCAAAATGGCGATTCAATGCCAGGTTTTTTTTTTTTTTTTTTTTTATAAAACTGTTTCGCCGATTGTTCGCTGTTTGGCCGGAAAAGAGGCTCACCAGCGACCGCGCCGCCCCATGGCGACGATTGAGGTCGCCGGAAAATGAGGGACGCCGGCGACCCGAATGGTTGCCGGCCAAAAATCCCCAAAAATTTCCATTGCCTCCTTTTTTTTTTTTTTTTTTTTTTTTTTTTTTTTAATACCAAAAACAGAAAAGGTATACAAAAAATGCGGAAGTTTGTATATAGTTTTCAGAACTGAATACAAATATATATTCAACGTATATGCTTGTATGAATATATACATTTACAGGAAAGAAAATTGTTTACATATACATGAACAATATGAATATGCATATACAACAAACATTACATATCAAATTGCACATACAGTATATTTGCAGAATATGAAATTGCAAACATAGGCAATTTAAACAACTAGGCAGAGATAAATAGGGCTCTGATACCAAATGTAAGACTATAACCATATAAAACTAACCTCCAGCCATAGTTGTTGCTTGTGAATATGTTGTAGATGCTGGTAGTTGTGTGGTAGAATTCCTGCAGAGTTTAATTTCTGTATAGTAGTGTCTCCCACTTGCTCTCAGGACTTTTGTATAGATGGTGTAAAAGGTAGTAACCTGAGCAGTGGGGGACCATATGCTTATATAGCCTATTGAACAATCAATATAGGCATTTGTAACGGTTGTTGTTACAACCGTTACAACCTTAGATTAAATGATACCACATTATGGCCATTGAAGACCATAATTGCACCATATTGAATATAGAAATTGTTACACAATATTCATCCATACACTAGTATATTTACTCACATGCCACACAAACAATGACTTTTTGGAATCTTCTTCAAATCGATCACTTCAATTCAACTATCATCCACAAATTCTCATCATGCAATTTCTCATTGTGCAATTGACAACACATCATAAAATTCTATTCCAAAGCCATTAACAATTCAAGATAAAAAAAAATAAAAAAGCACACACACCGAGAAAAGATGCTAACATTAGCAACCAACGGAAAGCTACGCTAGAAAACGTCATACGCAAGCTAGGAAATGGACACACAAAGTGTTTGTTGAATTGTCTCATCTAACCAACACTAGTACAGAATTGACTATCTGCGTCTGGAGTAATTGACTATCTGCGTCCGGAGTACTCCGGACGCATATGCCGGAGACGCAGCTGCCTTCGACTATCTGCGTCCGGAACTGGGCAATTCCGCCCAGTTCCGGACGCAGGTTTATTTAAATTTTTTTTTATTATATACCATCTGCGTCCGGAACTGCCCAGTTCCGGACGCAGCTGGTTTTTGTTTTTTTTTTTAATAAATAGCAACTGCGTCCGGAACTGCCCAGTTCCGGACGCAGTTGAATTTTTTTTTAAAATTTTTAATATGCTCTTTATTTACTGTGCACCCCCAACAATTTTCTGTAGCAATTACAATATAATTCCTGTCCAGTTCTTAACACATACACATCAAAACATACCAATTCCAACGTAACATCTATCTATCCAACAAGTTCAACATCAAAACATACCAATACATCAAAATCATACACCAAACATCAAACCACACTTATCCAACACTTCAACACTTCAAAGCTACTTCAAAGTTTTCAAAACTTCAACAATAAATAAATCAACTTCAACACTAGCTACTCCAAATCTAAATATTTCTCACCAATTCAAAGTAAAACTAAGTTACCAAAATACATAATTACACATAATTTTAACACATATCAAATACTTAACACATACATAATTACAATATTATAAAACATAAGTCATTACATCATTACAACACTTACACAAAATGTCATAAGCATTCTTCACAAAAGTATTTAGCCCAAATTTCACGAATTTCATTGATTTGATTCTCCGTGTAGGACTTTGACCCCGCAAATGCCTACAAAAATTTTGAAATTATAAAATTATTAGTTTTAACATTAATAAAATATAATTTAAAATTCTTTAGTTTTATTAAATTTTACTTACCGATGCTAAATCTTCATACTCATAGTATTGAGTGCATATCTCAAACATATATCGCAAGACATAAATCCGCACTCCACACTACCGGGTTGTGTAGGACACTACAAATTATAAATTTTGATGTATATATATTAGAAAGTTAAACAATAAAACATTACTAATAACATTATAAAATATATAAAACAATTTTGATATATACCTTAATTTCCCTCCATTTTAACAAATTTTTAGCTCTTTGTCCTTTCAAATTTGTTGCCGACCGAAATGCCCTATAATATACTCTCATAAGGTGAATTGAAAAGAATAATAATAGTTAATAATAATAAATAAATATTATTAGGAGTTACTTACACACTCAATGGAGCCTTAATCTGTAGATCGCGGTTACATGGCAGTGAGTCTAATACATAGACCACATATGATTTCAAGCAAATGACCAAAAGCATCCAATGACTTCTACATTATTTAAAAACAAAATGTTAACGAAATTCACAAATAAGTCAATTAATTTATATAAATAGCAAAGAATAAAAATTTAGTTTTCTTACTCTTGATGGTATGGAGCCAAAATAAATCTACGGTCATTCTCTTTCTCAATCGCATGCATGACATAAGAAACGACCGCGTTGTAATTATGCTTGAGACTATCTTGTGAAATCTTCCTTGGGCATACAAATCCAATTGATGACACTCCAATTTTCTTGCATAGCCGATAAAGACATCTAAAATGTAAATAATTAGTAAATCAAATGATAAAAGATAAAAGACTAAAGACAAAAGAAAAAAAATACTTACACTATAAAGGCTTGTATTATGGACACATCGAGCCATTGCATTGTCAGCAAGTCTTTAATGTCGTCAAACATCACGACACCAGACTTATTTGAATGATGGAATATGTCGAACACCTCCTCTACCTCCATCTCAACATAGTCCAAATTGGCTGGCAAGTGTCGTAGATATGAAACCATCTTCTTGGATTCATCTCCCAAGTGCTCCAACACATCTTCAGACACAATCGCGGGTTGTAACTCTATGGCATATTGATCATCACTTTGAAAATTCCTCATATTTTGAGCTTTTGGAATTTCCTACGTGCCAAGAAAATTTAAAAGCTTAACAACAATTAGAAGATATGAAATTGAACAATATATTAAAGATATTCAATATTACCTGAAACTCGTTCACTGGATCAACAGACTGACAACTAATCCAAAGCGGTGTGCCTACCCTTGGACTAGCTTGTGCATTCTTCATAAAAGATTGAAGCAGCTGAGATTGCATATCCTTAAACTTTTGCTCCATTTCTTCCATTGTTTCTCTTCTTATTTTGTCAGCCAATTTATCATACAGATTTTTCTCCATAGCCTCAAGATCAACCGCTGAAACACCCCCAGATGATTTCCCACGGCTAGGCATACCAAACACTTCCCCAATCTTTCTATGCACTCCAACACCTCTCACATAGCCATCGTGCTCATTGGTGCCCAGAGCTGCTGATAATATATCATTTTGACGGGATGATCGGAATGATCCTTGAGACATCTCTTCACCCTTCTCGATCTATTGCAACACAAGAAGATTGTTAACATTCTCATTAATAATATATATATATATATATATTTATATATATATATATATATATATATTTATTTATTTATATTTATATTTATATTTAAAGTATTTGTATTACTTACAATTTTACCAAACACTTCCATTGTTTTTTCGTTGGGAATGTAATAACTTCCATCTTCGGATTTTTTAGACATCGCTCGAACCCAATCCAAGCTACGATCATTTGCTCATATTTTCGATGTAATAGAAGTGCAAGAAGATTGTGAAGACAATGGGTCAGACAACATCCACTAAGACTGCTTTCCAATATAACCTCTGGACCCTAAGTAGTGTGGATGCTCATTTCGAGCTTGCAACTCCCTATACTTCTGACTTTTGGCCTAAAATAATTTGGTTTTAAATAATAGCATGTTAATAGTAACAAAGCATTAAAACTAATAAAACATGAGTATTAAGTTTACCTGGAACTCCTCAGTTTGATGATTTTCTAGAAATATGTTCCATTTTTCTTCATCCAAGAAAGCATATAACTTAGTGGGAGAGTCATACTTCTGATGCTTTTTGTTGATGAAGTCCCGCACCAACCTTGTCTTGAAATCTTTCCAACGCAACCCCGCAATCCTCAGAATATTTTTCTTTAGCTCTTCATCATCTGGGATATTAAAATCTTTCTGTGCATTTAGAGACAACACAAAAGCAAGCAATTAGATTTTTCATATATATATATATATATATATATATATATATATATATATAAGTAATGATCGATATATCAATTAAATAAAGTTAATGCTTATTACATTAAGAGCATGCCAAATTTGTTCTTTAACTTTCTGGGGGACGTGAGGCCAATCTATGATATTAATATCCACATGATGGCGAACCAAACTGCCCAGGTAGTTTGAGAAATGCTTTGCATTTGCGCCAGTAGGCCTACCGGACGCATCGAACTCAATCTCATAAAGTCCATCAACTTGCTTTTTCTTTCTCATTTTCGCACCAACTGTAGGTCCTCTTGTTCTAACAGGCTTTGTGGGCTGTGTGGGCTCTGTGGGCTCTGTAGGGTCGGCCATGGATATTTATATACCTGCACATTCATAAGATAACAAAATTATTAGAAATTATATTGGTATAAAAACATCTATATATATAAAACAAATAAGATTAGCATACATTTTAGAAATTATACATTTTAGAAATTATACTATAGGATGGTCAACCCACAATCCTTCTCCATGATCCGTACGCATGTAATTGGTATCAATGTTATCTTCACCTAAAGCCACAGATTGAATACCAATAGAAAATGGTGGGATTTCATCAAAGTGGTCATATTCTTCTTCATCCTCAACATCACCAACACCAACAATACTTCTTTTCCCTTGCAAGACAATTGACCACTTACTATCAATTGGATCAGAAACATAGAAGACTTGTTTAGCTTGAGATGCAAGTATAAACGGTTCATCACGATATCCCAGTCGACCAAGATCAACTAAGGTAAAACTCATATCATCTACTCGGACACCCCGTCTGTTATCAACCCAAGAACATCGGAATAGAGGAATCTTAAACACCTTATAATCAAGTTCCCAAATTTCTTCAATGACTCCATAGTATGACAAAGCAGCATCTACCGGGTTAGTATCTTTAGCACTAGAATAGTCTCTTGATAGTGCTACTAATGTCACTCCACTGTTTTGCACCACACTTTTTTCATCTCGAGATTTTGTGTAAAACGTATACCCATTAATATCATATCCTTCATAAGAGTCCACAAGAACACCAGGGCCCCATGCTAACCATCGAATGGTTTCACTAATATTATCGGACACTTGAGATAAATCTTTGAACACTGTATCTTTGAACCAGTTGATAAAAGTGTTATTATGTTCATTTGTTATCCATCTTTCACCCTTAGAAGGATTTTGTTTCCTCAGAATAGACATGTGTTGATCCAAGTATGGATGAACCTCAGAAAGGTGCTCTAGTACGAGATGATGAGCCTGATTTCGCATTTTTGCATTTGGTAGAATAGTTTTATACCCAATGGTACCTTTTCCTGTGAGTCTTCCTTCATGACGTGATTTAGAAACACCAATCGACTCAACATTAGACAAATAATCAGTACAAAAATCAATAACTTCTTCAGCGCCATAAGCTTCAATTATACTCCCTTCTGGCCGGTATCGATTTCTCACATATCCTTTCAAAATTCCAATGTATCTCTCAAATGGATACATATACCTTAAAAATATAGGACCACACATTTTAATTTCCCACACCAAGTGAACTGTTAAATGCACCATAACATCAAAAAATGATAGGGGGAAATACATTTCAAATTGGCATAAAGTTACCATCACATCAGCTTGCAACGAATCTAACACATCTGGATCAACAACTTTACTACTAATGGCATTGAAAAAGTAACAAAGCTTGGTAATTGTTTGTCTAACATGGTTTGGTAATATGCCTCTAATAGCAACAGGTAACATATGTTGCATTAACACATGGCAATCATGAGATTTCATACCAACCAATTTAAGGTCCTTCATTGAAACAAGTTTTTTAATATTAGATGAATAGCCGGAAGGAACCTTAATACCATTCAGACAGCTACAAAAACTTGTTTTCTCCTTTTTAGACAAAGTATAAAAAGCTGGAGGTAAGTATGCCCTCTTTCCCGAGTGTTGTGGTGCTAACTGATCCCTTATCCACATTTCAACCATATCTTTTCTAGCTTTTATACCATCTTTCGTCTTACCTGGAATATTCAACAACGTCCCGATAATGCTATCACAAATATTTTTCTCTACATGCATTACATCAAGACAATGTCTAACAGATAAGTGCTCCCAATATGGTAAATCCCAGAATATAGACCTCTTTTTCCAAATACCCTTCTGACTTGTTTTTGAAGTTTTTCCAAACACAATATCAATGTTTTTGACTCTTTCATAAACGACATCCCCTGATAATGGTGAGCGAGCCACTCTAGTCTCAGATTTTCCATTGAAAACTTTTTTTTTTTCTATAAGGATGGTCAATGGGTAGAAAGGTTCGATGACTCATGAACACATTTTTCTTACTATTGTTTAGCCAAAGATCATTTGTTTCATCTTCACAAATAGGGCATGCCTTAGCCCCTTTAGTAGTGTATCCTGACAAGTTACCATATGCTGGGAAGTCATTGATTGTGCAGAACAGCATGGCTCGCAAGGTGAAGTTGGTTTTGCTATGAGCATCAAACACCGCCACACCTTCATTCCACAGTATCTTTAAATCTTCAATAAGCGGTGTCAAGTACACATCTATGTCGTTTCCTGGTTGTTTAGGCCCAGATATTAACAAAGATAACATGATGTATTTACGCTTCATGCATAACCAAGGAGGAAGATTGTAAACTGTTAAAAGAATCGGCCAAGTGCTATGGCGACTGCTCATGTTACCATGAGGATTCATTCCATCTGTGCATAGTCCAAGCCTAAGATTTCGGTTTTCGGAACCGAATTCAGGAAACTTCATATTAATGTTCTTCCATTGAGGAGAATCGACGGGATGTCTCAACTTTCCATCTACTTTTCTACCAACAGCATGCCATTGCAAATTGTTTGCATCATTTGGATTTGCAAACAAATGCTTGAACCTTGGAATTACCGGTAGATACCACAACACCTTCGCAGGTGCACCTTTCTTCTTCTCACATGCATCATCGTATCCTTTCCGTTTATAACGCGATGCTCCACACTTCGGACACACATGCAAGTCTTTGTATT
Organism: Ipomoea trifida; assembly: GCA_003576665.1. NCBI lineage: Eukaryota > Viridiplantae > Streptophyta > Magnoliopsida > Solanales > Convolvulaceae > Ipomoea > Ipomoea trifida. Next base: position 12,543,456 of record CP025655.1, on the reverse strand, counting down.
GTTTCCAATACAAAATACAATCGTTTGGACATGCATGGATCCTTTCAATGTCCAAACTCAACGGACATAACATTTTCTTTGCCTCATAAGTTGAACAAGGAAGTTCGTTATCATCGGGAAGCATGTCCTTTAAAAGTTTCAATAACTCCGTGAAACTCTTATCACTCCACCTATACTTTGCTTTAAGTTATACAATTTCAGCATTGATGATAACTTTGTAAATTTACTACATCCTGAAAACAAAGGTTTTCCAGAATTTTCAAAAAAAGTTTCAAACTCTTGAGGCAGTTCATTCAAATCCCCTTGCATATCACGCATCAATTCATCTAGCCGGTCATTGTCTTCATCAGTTCTAACAGTATCTTCTTTACGTTTATCTTTCTCTACATCTAATTCGACATCATATGTACTAAAAGGTACATTCTCACCATGCCATATCCACGGGTCGTATCCTTCTTGAAAACCACGACGTATCAAATGACTCTTAATTTCGTCAATCCCACGAAACTTTTTTAGATTTCTACAATCACAACAAGGACACACTATATATTTTTCACCAATTTTACTTGCATATTCCTCGGCAATTTGTACAAAGTCTAGAACCCCATTGACATATTCAAGTGTATTACGTTTCTTATACATCCAACTCCGATCCATATCTCCTATTGTCACACAAACATTTGATAAATGAATTAGTTTATTTGAGCTACAACTTAAAGGCTCAAGTTCAATAATTGAAAATTTAAAATACTACCAAAAACAAATTAAAAATTTATTGGACACTTTGTTAAACATGGTTATATACTTTATTGAGTATTTACTAATATATTTGTTGGACACTTTGTTAATTTTGAGTATATACTTTATTGATAATTATTTGATTTACTTGAATTTTTCATAATTACTTAGCTTCTAATTATTTATTGGACACTTTATTGTAAAATTTAAAATACTACCAAAAACTAATTACAAATTTTACCAACTAACTAAAACTAACTAAAATTTTACCAACTAATTATTTATTGGACACTTTATTGTAAAATTTAAAATACTACCAATAACTAAATTTAAAATATTTAATAACTTGTTAGGTTTCTAAAATTTAAAATACTACCAATAACTAAATACTAATATGTGTTAAATTTAGCTACTTAAAAATTTTCTATATAAATAACACAAAAAATTTTTAAAATATATTATTGAACATTTTAACACATAATAGCAAGTATATGGATGTAAATAATACACAATTTTTTTAATTCAACTATCACAATATCAATATTTAAATTTGTTAGGATATATGTATTAAATTTAGCTACTTAAAAATTTTATATATAAATAACACATAAAACATAATATACAAAAAAATTTCTAAAATATGTTAATATTAATTCAGAATAATTAATATTTAACATATACAATAATACACAATAATTAATCAAAATTCAATTTAACAATAATAAATATTTATTATGTATAAAACAAATAAATAAATAAATAAATAAAGAAGAAATCTGCGTACCGTAGCTTTGCAGCGGCGACGAGCGGTGGAGGGGGTAGGCGACCGGCGGTGGAGTGGGGGAGGCGACCGGTGGTGCAGCAGCGTCGGCGGCAAGGGAGGGCGGCGGTTGCGTTGGGCGGCGAGGGGCAGAGGCGCGTAGCTTCCGAGAGCAGCGGCGGCGGTGGGTGTGGAGAGTAACGGCGGTGGCGTCGGCGGCTGTGGAGGGTGACGACCGGAGGCGGAAGCGGCGGTGGCTGCGTTTATGGAGTCGTCGGCGGCTGTGGAGCGATGGAAGTTAGAACTTCGGCTGTGGAGCGTTGGCTGCGTCGATCCAATAACCTCGCTCATATCTGTTTTATATTAAAAGAAAAAAGAAAATAAAGGGTAGCTGCGTCCGAAGTTCTAACTTCGGACGCAGCTACGTGTCTTCCGCCAAGCAGCTGCGTCCGAAGTGGGAACTTCGGACGCAGCTTCTCTTTATAATCTGACCAGCTGCGTCCGAAGTATGAACTTCGGACGCAGCAGGTCTTTTTAAAAAAAAAAAGTGGACAATTTAATTACAAAAATGCCACCGCGCCGCTTTGTGCGTCCGGAGTTTGAACTCCGGACGCAACTGGTCCCAAATTTATGCTCAATTCTGTACTAGTGCAAGTTGCCATGAGAATGGGACTTATGGTTATTTGATAGTCCTATTGATCACTAGAGTGACATTGACACTATATCATCATTTCCCCAAGTTTGTCATCTAGAATTACATAACTTATAAAACACTAGACACATAAGGGATTCTATGCAAGAATGTTTGGTTCAAATCTCTCTTTTATCTATTGTCATTTAATTCACTTATTTCCTTTCAATTTTTTTTTCACTTGTTATCATTATAGGTTATCTAAACATACAATACTCAAATATGTATTGGGTAGCTTTCAAACACTGTACGAACCCGTGCTTAACCCCTCACTATTTAAATAATACCGTTAAAGTCACTCCTTCAGAACAATACTCTTAATTTTCATTATCTCCACTAAAATCAACTTTCAGTGGGTGCGAGGTAGATAAATTGCACATTAATCCTTGAACCACTATAAAATCTCTCCCTCCCTCTACATTACGCCTTTACTTATATATTTTATTGTATTTTTCATGTCTACCAAAGCATAATACGAGCGTTATCAATTTCATTGAAACTAAAACGAGTTTAAGATTTTCATTGATTGTGTACCAGCTCTAACTTTCAAGACTGATTAGTTAAGATTTCAAGCTAATGCACACTATATAAGTATATATTGAGAAATTAATTTACGAAGTCTTACACACAATTATTTTTGAAAATTTTACAAAAATCAATTCACCCCTCCTCCCCCACCCCTATAATGTTTTGAATATTTGGAACCGTCAAACTTATTAAATAACAAACAATCAAAGGATGTCAATCAATCAAAGGCATCTATCAACTCAAGATGAACAATATTTGTCCATGCACTAGTATATTCACTCACATGCCACACAAACAATGACTTTTTTGAATCCCCTTCAAATCACTTCAATTCAACTATCATCCACAAATTCTCATCGTGCAATTGAAAACACATCATAAAATTCTATTCGAAAGCCATCAACAACTGAAGATAAAATTTTAAAAAAAAAAAACACACACACACAGACAAAAGATGCTAACATAAGCAACCAACGGACAACTTAGCTAGAAAACGTCATACGCAAGTTAAATCATGCCAATGTCCAACCGTCAATATCCAATGAGTTACAATTAAAGTTTGAAATATCTTATTTTTCAATGAATATTCAAACTGAAGTATAAGTAAAGATGAAGAACTACAGGAAAGGTTATCGAACAAGTTGGATATATTAATACAACAACAAGCAACCTTCGAGCGTAAAAGACACAATCAATGCTTTAATGCTATATCAAGATTTTGAGTCACCAAGTTGAAAAACCTCACAACCCTTAGTTGTATGTATTTCAAAGTGAACAATTTTGTACTCAAGTAACAAGTGGGGCGACACTTATGAAAAAGAAATAGATTGTGGTTGGCTTATTGGTCAAAGCGCAAACTAGTTTAATTTGTAATTTGTGGGAGACAAAGTTACTTAGTGAAAAATTTTCAACTAAAATGAAAAAGAGTGGGTGATATGTCATGAAATAGCTTATATATGTGCTTCATATATGCTTGTGTTTTGCTCAAATGCTAGGAAAATGAAGGTGGAACAATGCTTAATTTGGTGTATTAAGCCGTAAAAGGGATGTTAATCTTGGGACGGAGAAAAATGGTGGCTGGAAGCACAAAGAGTCAATATCGTCTCCACTAAGACTTGAACCCACCCTTTCCATATGGAGTGCAACTGGATGCCACTAAACCCTCGGCATCACTAGAGTGACATAGACACTTATATCATTTCCTCAAGTTTATCATCTAGAATTACATGCATAACTTATAAAACACTAGACACACAAGGGACTCTGTTGGTTTTATGACTTCTGGGTAGTCAAAGGCAGGCCAACACTACCTATTAAAGTAACGAGAATATAGGAAATATGTAGGAAAAAATAACGAGAGAATATAGGTATTGTATTGCTCAGAATTGCTTGTCCTTTCTTCGTGGAGGGAGGGTCTATTTATACATATATTGGGCCTAGGGCCTAGGAATAAGAATCCTGGATCGCCTCTTATTGGGAGTCCAGGTTACATTATGACTAATGAGTCATAATCTTGCTAGTATTATGAGTGTTAAGTCCAATCTTTATCGAACTCCTCTGTAGCTTTGGGTTAACGGTCCTTCTTGGGCTTTCTTGATCCAGTCGCTCTTTTGGGCCGGTCCATGTAGCAAGGGCCTAGTGTATTATCCATCAGACTCTATGCAAGAATGTTTTGTTCAAATCTCTCTTTTATCTATTGTAATTTAATACACATACTTGATTCCTTTAAAAAAAAATTCACCTGTTATCATTATAGGTTATATGAACATACAATACTCAAATATCTATTAGGTAGCTTTCAAACACTGTACGGACACATGCTTAACCCTTCACTATTTAAATAATACCCTTAAAGCCACTCCTTGAAAACGATACTCTTAATTTTCATATCACCACTAAAATCAACTTTCAATGGGCGCAAGGTAGAGAAATTACACATTAATCCTTGAACCACTATAAAATCTCTCTCTATCTACTTTACGTCTTTACTTATATATTTTATTGTATATTCCATGTCTACCAAAGCATAATATGAGTGTTATCAATTTCATTGAAACTAAAACGAGTTTAAGATTTTCATTGATTATTTACAAGCTCTAACTTTCAAGATTGATTAGTTAATTATGATTTAACATAATGCACACTAAGCATATATTGAGAAATTAATTTACCAAGTCTTACACAGAATGATTACTGTTTAGAATTTTACAAAATTTAATTCACCCCACCGCCACCGCCACCCCTCTAATGTTTGGAATATTTGGAACCGTCAATCTTATTAAATAAATTTTTTTAAAAATCTTCTTCTTCAGGAGTGAATGAGAAAGCTCTATTATTTGCTTTCTTTCTTTCTTTTTAATACTTAATCTCCCAAACTAAGACAGCTATCAAACTATATGACCAGCAAAATTTCATACCCTAAGTTAGTTTTGAAGAAAAGTACACCAATATAAATACTACATTAACACAAACTTATATAGATCAATCAACTTTTTTATTTTAATTTATTCATGAAAAAATATACGAAATTAGATTTCATTTCGAAGTAGTACATAAATTAGAAATGCTAATTAGTTTGGAATGATCAAATTATGTGTATTTTTTGTTTTTTTTTTTTTGAATACAACTGACCCTATTACATTGTAGTATCTGTTCATCTATACTTTTCTCAACCTGTTGAAGCACAAAGAGTCTCGACCCACTACATGCCACTTGAGCACAAGGTGCTTGGCATGTGTATTTTTTGTTAATTAGGGATTGATTAAACAAATTTTATTTTAAAATCCATACCTAAATTAAATACTCAATTAACATTAATAATATTAGTAGAATCTTTTTAAATATTTTTGAAGATTTAAATTCAATACTTTTAATGAATATACACATACTACCTGTTTTAGTAATGACTTTTTCACTCCATATTTAAATATCCTAAATTTAGAAATTTTGATACAATTAATAATTTTAATTGTGTTACTTAAAACCCTAACAGGGCTATTAGTCAGAGTTACATTCCCACTTAATTCTCACATAATTCGATAAAAATGAAATAAGATTTAATATGAAATTTAAAAACATAAAACAAAATTTAAAATTAGAATATTACGGAACTATTATACAGCTTTAAACCCAAGGAGGTGCATATGTTGCCGACGGTCATATTGTGGACGAGGGTCCACCGTACAAGGTTAGTGGACACTGGTCCAAAATGACGTCTCTTAGTATATTTACACACACTTCACATATTATAAACTTAAAAAATATTCGAATTATTTCACATGATATATTTATAGTTAACTAATTATGAACTTACTGCAATGGTTAATATTGGTCAAAAGAAAAAAGAACAGAAAAAGTGACCCTAATTTAAACAAAATAACCTGGTTCATAATATAATTTGATATTTATTGCCTTACATTTAATAAAAATTCGTATACCATTAAATGAAAAGAAATTAGGGCCCCTAAATTTATTAATGTTTAAGAAGAAAATTTTATTTTTTTCTATATTTAAATTTCTGAAACAGGAATACTCTAATGTGTCATGAATTTAAAATAACCCTATTTGGAAATTAAAATAGCTATTTTATTTTACCATAATAGATTGTCAACACATCATTAGAATATAAATTCGTATCATTTTTCACAGATGATAGGGAGGGGCTATATATATCTAACTCTTCTTGTTGCAACATCTGCCAAGTCTCTTGCTAGAAGCTAGATTTCTCAATTCGTTTCCCTGTTTCTCCAAAATTGTGGCACCGCAATCTTTATTTTGGTCCAAGTTAGTCAGGTAATCAAAATACTGGTTCCCTTCTCTCAACCTATGTGAGATGTCCCCGTATGTAGAAAAAATCATCATGTTGACCCATCAATTGTTTTCTAACTGTCAATATTGTTGCTAGTTTTCAATTTCAACTAATTTAATCCTTGAATTGTTTAAAATTTCGACAATTAAACCCTTCAATGATTAAATTGACGAAATTTTTAAAAATGGGGAAATCCTGAGTTTGGTCCCTTGGAAGGGTTTAATTGAAATTTTAAACAATTCGAGGATCAATTAGTTGAAATTGAAAACTAGAGACTACATTGACATTTAAAAAATAATTGAGGGACAAAAATGATAATTTTTCCTTTATTTTATAGTAAATTTGATGGAAGAGAAGTGCATGTTCCCTTTCATCCTCAGATTTCATATAGAAACACTTCCCATGCGTGGCTTATTGTAAAAATAATAATAATAATAAAGGATTTTTATCATGTGTTATTCTATTTGTTTATTTATATTTTTCAAAGTAAATAATAATTTTAAAATTCAATTATACGATTTTATTGTGGCAGGCTGAGGAAATGGTAAACACGGATGTGGTGTCACAAAAAAAGTGGCGGACAACTTAAAACCTCCATAGTTTTGGGAGATTTTAAAATTTGTTTAATATACATTCAATTTGAGATTATAAGTTTGGTAATTTTTTAAGTGCATACAATTATAGGATGAGAAAAATTCAAATGAAGAGGAAGTGGAAATCCCTGCCCAGTATAGAGAAAGAGCTCAAAATTGGAAGATGCAGATAAGAAAGCGTACGCCAAGTGGGATAGTTGAAAATGTAATCCAATTGTGTTTTTATTTAACGAAACAATTAAAAAAATTATTTCACAGTATATATATATATATATATATATATATATATATATAGAAGTTGGCTCATATGCGGATTGTAGTTTAGATGCGGTCGTGTGGCCTAATCAGCACCGTCCAATTTCATTAATCTTACTGAAATTCGCGTATGTTTAAGTGGGGTTATTATAGTAATTTTAGTATTTATATTACATGATTGGAATGGTGCATTTTAGTACATAGTGTGGTGCGTTTTAATACATGTTGTGGTGCGTTTTATTACGTATGTTGGTGCATTAACTGTGTTGTAAAATGGTGTGTTTTAATCTATCCGTTGGTGCATTTTCATACGTAGAATGATGTGTAACTGTGTTGTAGAATGGTGTGTTTTAATACATAGTGTGGTGCGTTTTAATACATGCTGTGGTGCGTTTTATTACGTATGTTGGTGCATTAACTGTGTTGTAGAATGGTGTGTTTTAATCTATCTGTTAGTGCATTTTCATACGTAGAATGATGTGTAACTGTGTTGTGGAATGGTGTGTTTTAATACGTCGTCTGGTGCATTTTAATATATTGAATAGTGTGTATTTTAACACATGTGTTTCTAATAAATGTGGTGCATTTTAATACGTATAACGGTGCATATATTTAGCACATGTTTTCTAATACGTGTAAATTAATGTGTAAATAGTGTATGCTTATAATCTGACATGAGGCACGTTGTGGTACATTTTAATATGTAGAATGATTTGTTTTGTTAAGTATATTGATGAATTTTAAGTGAATAGACGCATTTGTGTATATTGTGTGGAATGGTGTGTTTTATCGGTCCTCTGGTGCGTTTTAGTACGTAGAATGGTGTGTTCTGTAACATACATATATTGCGCGTTGATTTGATGAGTTGATATGATCTAATGACTGAAAATAGGCCACACGACCACACCTAATGACCAGGCCACACCTGAACTCTACCCTATATATATATATATATATATATATATATATATATATATATAGAATATTAATCAAATGTGGCCGTGCTCTTAGGTGTGGCCGTGCGGTCACACACCACTCAATGTTACGAAATACACCACTCAATGTTAAGAAACACACCACAATGAAAATATACAAAAACACCATAAAACACACCACACACCCAAAATAATGCACCATAACTCCCATGTCCCTAATGGTGCATTTGCTAATACTGTGTGGTGTATATTTGCATACCTAGTGGTGTGTTTTTGGGTGATGCGTCCCTAACGATGCATATTTGTGTGGTGCATTTTCTAACACTGAGTGGTGTATATCTGTATACATAGTGGTGAGGCCGCACTGTTCACACCTAAGAGCACGGCCACACTTGAACATGACCCTATATATATATATATATATATATATATATATATATATATATATATATATATATATATATATATATATATAGGATCGCGTTCAGGTGAGAACTGGGCGCCCAGGAGAGAACTGAGAACGAATCACAGCGCGCCACGTGTCCGGAATGTAGTTGCAACTAACGCTATAACTAGGTGCACTTCATGTTATAACTAGGTGCACATAGGTGTACCCAGGTGCATAAATGTTAACAAGGTAAATTACTTGCACCTGCAGGTGAAAATAGGTGCACACGTGCAAGTAAAATGTATTACAAGTGCAAGTAAATTATACAATGAGCATCAATACTAAGTGCACCTAATGTTATAACTAGGTGCACCTATTGCTATAACTAGGTGCACATAGGTTGCAACCAGGTGCATGAATGTTAACAAAGTAAATTACTTGCACAAGTGCAAGAAAAATGTATTGCAGATGCAAGTAAAATGTATTACAGGTGCAAGTGAATTGTACAGTGAGCCAATACTAAGTGCACCTAATGTTATAACTAGGTGCAACCTATGTTATAACTAGGTGCACCTATGTTATAACTAGGTGCACCTAGGTTGCACCCAGGTACATGAATATTAACAAGGTAAATTACTTGCATTTGTAAGTGAAAGTATTTGCGAAAATAGGTGCATGAATATTAATAAGGTAAATTACTTGCACTTGTAAGTTAAAATATGTGCGAAAATAGGTGCACTTGTAAGAGAAACTAGGTGCACTTTTAAGTGAAACTAGGTGCACTTTTAAGTGAAACTAGGTGCACTTGTAAGTGAAACTAGGTGCACCAAAGTTCCAGTTATTTACGAAAATGCCACCGCGTCATTTTTTTAAAATTGCATCTGATTCGTTGATCTGGACACGTGGACGACTGTGGAGCGTTCTCATTTCCTACCTGGGCGAGAGTTCTCACGAGAGTGCACCCCTATATATATATATATATATATATATATATATATATATATATATATATATATATATATATATATATATATATATATACATATATATATATTTTATTTTAATATTTTTTTTTGAAAACCGCAGTAATATATTAAACAACTAGTTAGTAGAGAAGTATTACAATTCTATTATTTATTTATTTAGTTTCTTTGTACGAAGAGTTTTACAGATTTTAAGTTATTAAACCCCAGATTGTTTCTTAATTTAGTTTTGCATTAGTGTATACAAGAACATGGCATCAACTTACGTATGAGTCGGAGATTTTGTTAATTATTAACTTTAAGATCATAGTTGTTTCGGTATATTTTATTTTCTTTTTAAACTTAGCTTTCAATGTACCAATAAGTTTATTATTTGCATGATGTACGTAGTTCTTTTATCAAGAAGGTGTGAGAAAGACTTATAGGTCAGTTCCAGAAGTAACAAGATACATCCTACAAGGATATGCTCCACGTAAATCATCAATGAAGGTAACTTGTAATTTATCTGATTATAATAAATCTTTTCAAAATTTACTTGTAATATAAAAATTTTTGCATGGACTTCAGGCCTTGTGTAACCCAAAGAGGAAAGGTGAAGCTTCAACCTCCAAAAATGAAAAGAAAGCAAAGGAAGAGGGAATAGCAAAGGAGGAGTATCCTTCAATGAAGGAATGTTCTGATGAGGTGGGCAACAAAGAGGAAGGATGGGATGTGGCGTAGGTCGGGTCAAGTCCAGTCCTAGGAAGGATGATGGGCCGGAAGGCTATGGAACGAGTATATAAGTATGACTGTAACACCCCAATTCTCACAACTTGGATTTATTACAAAATCCGTAAAATATAATACATTGCGGAAGCGTCTAACCAACAGAAAACTGGGTGTTACCGCCACGCTTAGGTATCTTTCCTATACCCAAACGCTAAGGCTAAACTTACAACCTCAAAACCATATCCACATCCAAAAGTGTACATATGGAACTAATCCTCCAAGGGTGTCTATTCTAGGACAGAGTAGTCTTCAACCTCGACTTCCATCCTATTCAGAGCTCACGCTAGACTGCATCTAATAGATGACACAATGAAGTGCAGTTAGCACGACGGCTAAGTAAGGATATCCGTTATCACTTGAAAATAAACAAAGGTTTTCAAAATAGTCAATCAATAAGAATAAGGCAAGATAATATTACCCACAATCGCAATCAATCCTGCAAACAATTTAATCAACAAGTAATTTCACTTTATTTCAATAATTAGAGCAATTAACTCACACTACTACACAAACGGCTTTTAACGTCGGCTAAGTAGACCCTTTAACGTCGGCTAAAAGCCGACGTTGATCTGGCCGACGTTGTAAGTGTACACATACAACGTCGGCTAAAAGTTAGCCGACGTTGTAAGTGTACACATACAACGTCGGATACGAGTTAGCCGACGTTGTAGGTACACTTACAATGTCGGCTAGTTACAAATAGCCGACGTTGTAGGTAATTTGGAGGCTACTAAAATACCCTACAACGTCGGCTAATTAAAAATAGCCGACGTTGTAGGTAATTCGAAAGCTACTAAAATACCCTACAACGTCGGCTAATTACAAACAGCCGACGTTGTAGGTACCCTACAACGTCGGCTAATTACAAATATCCGACATTGTAGGTAATTTGGAGGCTACTAAAATACCCTACAACGTCGGCTAATTAAAAATAGCCGACGTCGTAGATAATTTGAAAGCTACTAAAATACCCTACAACGTCGGCTAATTACAAACAGCCGACGTTGTAGGTAACCTACAACGTCGGCTAATTACAAATAACCGACGTTGTAGGGAATTTGGAGGCTACTAAAATACCCTATAACGTCGGCTAAGTACAAATAGCCGACGTTGTAGGTAATATTAAACCAAAAAAATTACCCTACAACGTCGGCTAATAAGACTACCCGACGTTGTAGGGTAATTTTTTTTGTTTTTAAATATTAATTTTATTTTTCTATTATATTTACACCCAAAACTTGCTCAAATATATATAGCAATCACAATCACATTCAAAACCTGGACAATTTATATTTATAATATCAAAATTAATAAAAGCAATAAATCTCACAATTAATAATAATTAATAACAGAAGTTCATCCAAAATTATCTATATTAATTAATACAAGTCATAATATTATCCCAAACTTTGTACCGAATCAACAAAAGCAATACATCACATTACTATTTCACATACTAGCTAATGCAATGTATTAATCCATTTATCAACGAAGTACTTGGCCCATGTGTCTCTAATTTCATCAATCTCTTGTTGATTGTAGCTCAATGAACCAACTCTCTCCACTATCTGTAATAATTTTGAAAAGTAATAAATAATAATTAGTAAGCTAATTTAATCTAGTATTTTTAAAATTTGAATGAGAAATGTATTTTCTTAAATTACTTGCCTTATCCATTCCTTCGTATGCTTCTTTGGAAAGAATTTCAAACATGTACTTCATCACATAATACCCGCATTCGGTAGCTCCAACTTGTTTGGCACACTATAGAATCTAATCTTACCATTCTACTCAGGTTCATTTTTTGAAGTATACTTTTTCTGTAAAATAAAAATAAAGCAATTAAATAGGGAGAAAGCCAATTGCCAGGGATTGAATATCCCCATGGTTAAGTTGCAATAAAAAAGAATTGCAATTAAGAGATAAATTTTAGGCAATGAAGGGACAAAGCCTATGAATTGAGATAGCAGTAGAGTGCCTCCACAGCAAACTACATAAAAAGGGGAAAATATTGAAAGTTCACTAGTTACCTTTGGCATCTAAAGGATCAAATGTTATTGCATTGTCAGTTTGGGTCAAAGACACTAACTAAACATTGAAATGCAAAGACACTAACTAAACATATCCAATATAATTCTTTACCCAAACTGTAATGCAAAACCACCACCCATCCAAAAAAGATAAACATCCAAAAACAAAGATATATAGTAGCAGCAGATTAGCTTTCTAAGACAAAAAGGAGCACACTATCATCATCCTCTACAACTTTGCAAAGCCAAATGACCTTGTTCATTTAGATCACATCTTTCCATTTCCATACAGTGAACAAAATTCTGCCTCAATATTTTTCTTTTATGCCTATATATACTCAACTACACAAAGACCCAATTTCTTTTAGCAGGAAGTTAAAAGCAATTATGAATCCTATGTAGCCCAGCTTTATACTGCAAGTGACTGGTAATCCAGAACCAAATATAGTACTACAATTATTCACAGAGTAATTATTCAGAGTAATTCAATATTAACTGGGAGCATAATCTCTGGTTAATCTCTGGCATAAATTATAAATCAAACAATTAACTAGAAGTGTCATAGAAGTATTTCAACAAATAAATGGGAAAAAATCAAGAAAAGGCAAAATAAAATTTCTACAAATCATAAAATACCACATTTATCAAATTAATAATAAAACACACATGTATCATTAACCATAAAAATAAAATTAAAAATAAAACAACAAACCTGTAGATCGGGGGAGAAGATGGCACCGGCAGTATGTCGTCTGGGCTGGATAAATCTTTTCAAGACAACAATAAAACACACATATATTATTAACTATAAAAATAAAAAAAATTAAAAAAATTAAAAAAAACGAACATGCTTGCACGCGGCAGTGGACGATGAGGGCTGGGGCAGAGGCGGTGGCAGCGTCGGCGTCTTCGCAGGAGAGGCGGTGGCAGCGCAGCGTCGATGGTGGCGTCGGATCGGAAGAAACGACGAAGCAATCAGCGGTGGGGTCGGCGGCTGTGGCAGTGGAGGAGGTTCACGATGGAGCTACATCTGAGAGAGTGCGAAGGGAGTGTGGTGGAGGCTGGCGTCGTATGAGTGAGAGGGTGAGAAGGGATCGGAGAGTAAGATACTGAGAGAGAGGAGCGGATCTGAGGTCTGATTTGGGAGGTAGGGTTTTGTTTTACGGAGTATTGGGGAAATTTTGGGGAGCTAAGGAGGGAGAGTGGAATATTGGCTAAATTTTGGGGTTAAATCTGATAATGGCGCCATTTTTATTTTTTATCTTTTTTGAGAGAGAATGGCGCCAATTTTAATTATTAAGTGACGTGGTATATATTAGACGGCGGTTATTTAAAAATTGCCGTCTATTATGTGACGTGGTATATAATAGACGACAATTTTTTAAAAAACCGCTGTCTATATGTGACGTAGTAGACCAAAATATATTAGACGACGGTTATTCAAATAACCGCCATCTATGATGTGTCGTAGTAGGCCATTTCCGTAGTAGTGTGAATCCCTAATTTGAGCCACAAGTAAGGTCTAAAATTGAAGGGATTTGGAGTATATTAAAACCCTACAACGTCGGTTATTATAATCACCGACGTTGTAAGTTACAATATTATAAATCGGCGCAATACGACGTCGGCTAGGAGTGATAGCCGACGTCGTATAGCGCCGAGCCTTAATGATACGACGTCGGCTAACTACCTAGCCGACGTCGTATCGACGCCCGAATTCAATTCGGGCTATGATATGACGTCGGCTAGTAAGTTAGCCGACGTCGTATCTGCCGTAATTGGACACGACGTCGGCTAACCTCCTAGCCGACGTCGTATCATAGCCCGAATTGAATGATACGACGTCGGCTAGATAGATTAGCCGATGTCGTATCGTCTGTCGATGGCTAATATGTATGATACGATGTCGGCTAATAACTTAGCCGACGTCGTATCACACCGTCTTATAAAGTACACCCTTTAACGTCGGCTATTAGTAAATAGCCGACGTTGTAGGATTTTATAACATACAACGTCGGCTAAATATTTAGCCTACGTTAATTAGCCGACGTTGTATGTGATTTCTGTAGTAGTGTCAGTCATTAATTCACCCGGTAGTTAGTACTTACACGTCGCCCATGGTACACAATTCTCGTCTTACTCATAAGTGGGGTACGAAACACATCCACTAATAGATCTCGGTTGGGTACACAACACATCCACCTTCCGATTCTCACGTGGGGTACAAAACACATCCACGAATAGTTCACGGTGGGGTACGAAACACATCCACCTTTAAATTCATAAGTGGGGTACGGAACACATCCACTATTAGATCTCGGTGGAGTACACAACACATCCACCTTCCAATTCTCACGTGGGGTACAAAACACATCCACGAATAGTTCACGGTGGGGTACGAAACACATCCACCTTTAAATTCATAAGTGGGGTACGAAACACATCCACTATTAGATCTCGGTGGGGTACACAACACATCCACCTTTCCAATTTCACGTGGGGTACAAAACACATCCACGATTAGTTCACGAGTGGGGTACGAAACACATCCACTATTTAAATCTCGGTGGGATACACAACACATCCACCTTTCCAACTCCCATGCTTAGTTAGTGTTAAACATATACCAAAATATTCGAGCATAGAGTCATGATAAATTTCAATACATAGTTATTTTCCACGTTAATATAATACACAAAAAGTAATATTTGTCAAAATTGTTTCTAACCATTCTTTTTTCAGAAAGTTTCAGCTTGGCGCAGTCCGAAAGATTGAGCCGGTAAAAATAGTTCCCGAACTCTTTTTCACTTGAAATGTTTATGGTAGGACCCTAACTCATAGTATTTGATGTTCATAAAAAGTTTTGGTCACCTAGGTTCACGAATTTACACAGAAAATTACATTTTTGCCCTTGGCAGTGTGCTGTCCGGATTTTTCTTCTCTCTGGACCAGTTTCGGAAAATAATTTGGAAACCATACTTATACTACTCCAAAAATTATGAAATTTTTATGGTAGAACCCTAACTCATAGTACTTAATGTTCATAAAAAGTTTTGGTCACCTAGGTTCACGAATTTGCACAGAAAATTACATTTTTGCCCTTGGCAGTGTGCGGTCCGGATTTTTCTTCTCTCTGGACCAGTTTCGGAAAATAATTTGGAAACCATACTTATACTACTCCAAAATTATGAAATTTTATATGCAGCTTCTACACTTATAGAACTACATGTATAAAAAAAAATTGGATCAAAATACCCTACCGATTTTTCCCAGAAATTCACGGAAGTTACTGCCAGAATCTACCCTGATTTTCCTTTCTCTATTTCCACAAGTATAAGCTTATATGGACATAAATACAACATATACATGCACAAAATAGCTATGAACATGCATAACAAATTTATCAAAAATCAAAGCAAAGATTTTTGAGTCAACTTATAGATCTAAAGTGTAACACACATTTTTCATGAACAAAACTCTAAGCATGCAATTTTCCTAGCATTTGCCTATTTCCAAGCGATTGAACCGACTTAAGGGAATCCTTACCTTGGTAGAGGATTTTTAAACCGTGAAGTTGATTTTCCTTGGAATTTTTCCTCCAAAAATCCTAAAGAAATGTCACCATAATAACAACATTTTTCTTGTATTAAATATCACACTTAAATGCTAGAGATGTTTGAACCATTAAAGCTTAAAGTCTTACCTAGACTTGGTTACTTGAGTTAGGAAAATAGTAGGAGGAAGCTTTAGATCACAATGAAGACTTAGCCAATTTTTTTCTTCTTCTTCTCTTTGGGATTTTCGAAAATTTGGAGTGGGGAGAGAAGAGGGAAAGATCACCTTGCTAGCTTAAGTTTTTATTTTTCTCTTCTTTCTTCTAGTGTAATCCGAATGGGAGAGGGAAGAGTGATGGAGTGAGGTGATGGGATTAGGTTAGATTATCCTTGTAAATCAAGAAACAAGTACAATGCACCATGCTTCATTAAATGCCCAATCAAGATCAAAATCTCATTCTAGGATTTAATGCCACATGTCAACACCCCATTCATCCCTTAAGAAGATATTAGTTCACTTGATCAGTTTAAGCCTAAATCAGATGAATGTTCGGAGGATTATAACTTAATTCGGGAAAATTCTAATACAAAAATTATCGTAAAAATATTCCCGTCGCAAATCACCAATTTTGGGAATTTTTCGATAGTCCGTTAAATTTAGGTTCAGAGTCTGTAACAATTTATCCCTTACGGTCCATTTAGAAATTCTCTTGAACCAATTAAAATTCAAGCCTAATCGTATGATACTCAATAATTCCAATTCTGAAAAATCCGAATTGAATCCATGTCCTTAAAATTTTCTCGGTTCGCAACCGATACGTAGTTCGCAACTTATCGATAATTAATCCTTAAACGAAAAATTATTTCAAGCACCGAATAGTTTTCTCTTAAATGTCATAGCTTAAAAAAAATTTATGTCGCTATTCTCGAATCTTAACTTTGTCGTAAAAACCGAGGGGTTACAATGACATTTGTTCATATAAGTGTTACACATGCATCTTGATCGGACCCCACCTGTCTCATGGTGAGACGATCTCACACAAGTTTTTGTCTTTTACAAAAATAATTTCACGTTACCCCCACCCCTCTAATGAATATTTCGAACCATCAATCTTATTAAATAAAAAAATTTTAAAATCTTTTTCTCAAATGGAAAAACTCTATTATTTTCTTTCTTTCTTTCTTAATTTCTTTCTTTCTTTATTTTTAATAGAAAAATTTTCACTTTTGGTCACTGGACTATTATACATGTATCAAATTTGGTCCTTGACTATTAATATTTTCAAATTTGGTGCATGACTATGTAATTCGTATCACATTTGGTCCTTAATTATTAATATTTTCAAATTAGGTGCATGACTATGTAATTTGTATCACATTTGGTCTTGTCGTGTAATTTTCTTGCCAAGTTTCAAGCCAACTAGTGCTGAAATTTCAACGGAAAAAAAATAATATGTTCTAATTAAAAGAGTGCTTTTGGCCAAATAATTGCTGAAAAAATTATTTTTTTCTCGTTGAAATTCAGGCAATAGTTGGTCACTAAATTTGACGATAGGACCAAATGTGACACAAATTACAAAGTCATGCACCTAATTTGAAAATATTAATAGTCAATGACCAAATGTGATACAAGTTATATAGACATGCACCTAATTTAAAATATTAATAATGAAGGACCAAATTTGATACGTGTACAATAGTACATGGACTAAAAGTGAAATTTCTTCTTTTTAATACTTGAATCTCCAAAGTAAGGCAGCTATCAAACTATATGACCAACAAAATTTCACACACTAAGTTAGTATTGAAGAAAAATACGCCAATATAAATACTACATTAACACAAACTTATATAGATCAAGCAACTTTTTTATTTTATTCATGAAAAAAATGCGAAATTGGATTTCATTTCTAAGTAGTATATAAATTACAAATGCTAAATAGTTTGGAATGATCAATTTATGTGTATTATTGTTAATTAGGGATTTGATTAAACATATTTTCTTTTAAACTCCATACCTAAATTAAATACTCAACATTAATAATATTATTAGAATCTTTTTTAAATATTTTTGAAGATCTAAATTCAATACTTTAATTTTTATGAATATACGCATACTACCTGTTTTAGTAATGACTTTTTCACTCCATATTTGAATATCCTAAATTTAGAAATTTTGATACAATTAATAATTATAATTATGTTACTTAAAACACTAAGTTTTTTACAATAAAAATGAAATAAGATCTAATATGAAGTTTAAAAACATAAAGCAAACTTTAAAATTAGAATATTATTACGTTCAAAACTATTATACAGCTTTAAGCCCGAGGGAGGTGTATATGTTATCAATTGTTATATTGTGGATGAGGTCCAACGTACAAGGCTAGTGGACCTTGATTCAAAATGACGTCTCGTATTTTATTTACACATGTCGGATACTATAAACTTAAAAAAATATTAGAATAATTTCACATGATATATTTATAGTTAACTAATTATGAACTTACTGTAAAGGTTAATATTGGTCAAAAGAAAAAAAAAATGACCCTAATTTAAACAAAACAACATCATTTTGGAACCTGAACTACTACACAGACGGCTTTTAACGTCGGCTAAATGGACCTTTTAACGTCGGCTAAAATCTGACGTTGATTTGGCGGACGTTGTAAGGGTACACATACAACGTCGGCTAAATTTTAACCGATGTTGTAAGGTACACATACAACGTCGGCTAAATGTTAACCGACGTTGTAAGTTAAACATACAACGTTGACTCTTTACAAATAGCCGACGTTGTAGGTAATTTAAAAACTAATAAAATACCCTACAACGTCGGCTCTTTATAAATAGCCGACGTTGTAGGTAATTTAAAAACTATTAAAATACCCTACAACGTCAGCTCTTTACAAATAGCCGACGTTATAGGTAATTTGAAAACTACTAAAATACGCTATAACGTCGGCTCTTTACAAATAGCGGACGTAGTAAGTTATTTAAAAACTATAAAAATAAGCTAGTATAAATTGTTAACGAGGAAAGACATGGCCGTAGGATATGAATGCTAAAATGCATAAAAGATTGAGCTAAAACTATAATGTACTCAAAATATGATGCAGAGGAAAAATAAGCTAGTATAAATCAGCAGTTCCTATGAACAAGAAAGACAGAATAAAGCAGCGCTCTTATTGCGGTTTGCTCACTCACTTCAAGCACTCTTGAAGTTCTAGTGTGTCTATGAGATCTAATCATAAGGGTTTCTCAAGGGCATTTGTGATACGACGTAGGCTAATGTCCTAGCCGACGCGTATCAAGGGTCGGCCGGTGTGAGTTTGCGATACGATGTCGGCTAAACACCTAGACGACGTCGTATCGCGTAGTAGTTTTAGGGTCAAGCCTTTAACGTCGTTTATTACCTAATAACCGACGTTAAAGGGTTTTTTTTTATTTTTAATTATTTAAATAACATATAACGTCGGCAAATTATTTAGCCGACGTTGTATGTGATTTCTGTAGTAGTGTTGGTTCACGATATAATTTGATATTTATTGCCTTACATTTAATAAAAATTATCTTAGTGTATACCATTAAATGAAACGAAATTAGAGCCCCCTAAATTTATTAACCTTGAAGAAGAAAATTTAATTATTTTCTATATATAAATTTATGTAACAAGAATACTGTAATTTGTCATCAATTTAAAATAATCCCAATTGGAAATTAAAATAGCTATTTTATTTTACCATAATAGTCTCAACACATCATTAGAATGCAAAATCATATCATTTTTCATAGATAATATGGAGGGATGCACATGTCCCTAGATCTATATATATCTAACTCTTCTTGTTGCAACATACACCTGCCAAGTCTCTTATTGCTAGAAGATTTCTCAACTCTCGTTTACCTGTTGCTCCAAAATCGTGGCACTCCAATCTTTAATTTGGTCCAAGTTAGCTAGATAACCAAAATACTGGTTCTCTTTTATCAACCTATGTGAGATGATCACGTTTGCCATGCTTCTGAATCAACTTCCCCATCCACCTCCTTAATCCCCATTCAGTTTGTCAATCTGAGCCCCTCCCTAAGACCCCAAAGTTCTGCTGCAAAGTTAGTAGAAAACCCAATCTTTACTGTAAATCCACAAATCCATCGCCCCTCGTGATCCCGAATATGGCTAACCCCTTTCACCAGTTAACCCCGAGCTCATGTTTCTAGCCCAATACATGTTAAGCTTCAATTTCCCTTGGGAAGGAGGAGACCAGGTAATTAAACCCACCTTTGTATTGCTGTACGATTCCCATGCCGTGTAAAGAGCAATTGTGTTCTATCCATTCCAGGGGCAGCGTATGGTCATCCACTCTAAACTCTCTAGGCGCTAGCTCCCGCCTAACAAACGTCCACATATTAAAAGTCACACAATCTTGGATTCACACAGGTAAGATTTTAAAATTTTAAAGAACTACATATCTAGTGATCAACATGCAACATATTCTATACCTAGAAATTATTTTTCAATGACAACAACTCGTAAAATCACTTTTTGCAGGTTCACATGTTTGCATACATCAAAATTTTATGCAATAAACCATTAATGGTAATTGTGTAATTATTTTTCTTTTAGAAGAAAAAATAATATATTTTTGATTAAGGTTTTTTGTTGACTTTTTTTATGCAACAATGATTAAGTTAAATATGCTTGACTATTTGCCCAACCATTTAGACATAAAAATCTTTGTCAAAATCCCAATCAAGTCATCAATCGTTAGTTGCACATACGTTTGCCTGTCATGGAAAGATATGATCGAAAGTCTAAGAATTCATCTCCAAACACCTCAACTTCAAATTTGAGAGTGAGTCTCTCAATTCTTGTCATCTTGTGCATAGATGTTTTAACCCTAGGAAAACAAAATTCACATTTTATGAAAAAAAAAAAATGACCTATGGATATACTTGTTGAGTTAAACTACTCTTTCAGGCCTAAAAACAAAATATTTCAAACTTTTGATACTTATAATGGGTTAATATGCCTTCCTCATAATCTTCCTAGTTATTATGATAAAGTAATTGTTTGGAATCCACTCATGGGAAAATCTATGCACTTACCACATCCAAACATTACTTGCTATTTTACCTTGTTATGATTCAGTTGAGAAGACTATAAAGTTGTTAGTATTATATGCATGGAGAATGCTAATCATGTGGTTGAGATTTTAGAGGTAATCACACCCACATGGGATACCATAAGTGGCAGGGCACTTGTACACTTTAATTTCTTAACCGATTACCAAGTATATATATATATCTAAGTGGGTTAGTGCATTGGATTGAAAAGATTAAGGCTAATCACAACAGAATTACAAGAAATAAGATTGTTTTATTTGATGTGTATGAGGAGAGCTTCTATGAGATGGAATTACCTTAAACGTGGGATATATATCCTCATAAAATGCATGTGGTAACATACATGGGATCATTAACTATTGTTTTGGATGAAGTTATGAAATTTTCTATATATGGAAAATGGTAGAGTATGGTAGTGTAGAGTCATGCACGGAACGAACAAATTTGAATTTATTTGTCCTGACCAAGTCATCGTGTTGTGTATTTAAGAGGAATGGTAAGATTTTAAGTATGAGGATAAATAGAGATTTGTACAATTATAACCCATAATAGAAAGATTCAACTTGTTCAGACATTATGTATTTTCAGTTGGCCAATTCTGGGTTCGGCTCTAAGGGGTTACATAGAGCTGCAATAAGAATTGGCATGGTAACAATACATGTTGTCTGAACAAGTTGGTTGTGCGAGTCACGTGCGGAATGATGAAGTGGAAGGTTATGGAGTGTTAGATTTTTGACGCGATATTTATCCGCAAGTGCCTCGCACAACCAATTAGGTTTCATCATCACCGTACTTTTGATATAAGCCTTATTGAAACTCATCATTTTGCCATCGGTTTTGCATCCCATTTTCTTCTACTAATCAAACCCTAGATTTTTTTAATCTAAAGAAGTTTTTTCTGTAGAGATTTTTGATACAATGGCACAGGAAACACCCAACAAGAAGCTGATCGAGAGGGAACCAATAGAGGATAAGAAAAATTAAATTACCTAAAATATAATTTTAACAAAATTAAATTTTACTAAAACATTATAATTTATGTCAAAAATTATGTTGTATATTAAATTAATTAATATAGAAAGTGAGTTTAAATGATGTTTATATAGAAAGTAATGATGAAACCTAATTGGTTGTGTGAGTCAGGTGTAGAATGATGAGGTGGAAGGTTATGGTATGTTAGATTTCGGACGTGATATCTATCCGCACGTGCCTCGCACAGCCAATTAGGTTTCATCGTCACTTTTGATATAAGCCTCATTGAAACTCATCATTTCGCCATTGGTCTTGCATCCCATTTTCTTCTACTCATCAAACCCTAGATTTTCTTTCTAAAGAAGTTATTTCCGTAGAAATTTTGATACAATGGCACAAGAAACAGCAAACAAGAAGCTGATCGAGAGGAAACCAATACAGTATAAGAAAAATTAAAGTTCCTAAAATATAAACTTAACAAAATTAAATTTTACTAAAACATTATTATTTATATAAAAAATTATATTGTATATTATACTAATTAATATTGAAAGTGAGTTTCAATGTTGTTTATATAGAAAGTAATGATGAAACCTAATTGGTTATGCAAGTAACGTGCGGAATGATGAGGTGGAAAGTTATGGAATGTTAGATTTTGGACGCGATATCCATCCGCACGTGCCGATCAGAGCCAATTAGGTTTCATCATCACTTTTGATATAAGCCTCATTGAAACTCATCATTTCGCCATCGGTCTTGCATCCCATTTTCTTCTACTCATCAAACCCTAGATTATTTTTCTAAAGAAGTTATTTCTATACAAATTTTGATACAATGGCACAAGAAACAGCAAACAAGAAGCTGATCGAGAGGAAACCAATAGAGGATAAGAAAAATTAAAGTACCTAAAATATAAATTTTAAAAAATTAAATTTTACGAAAACATTATAATTTATATTTAAAATTGTATTGTATATTAAACTAATTAATATAGAAGGTCAGTTTCAATGACGTTTATATAGAAACTAATTATGAAACCTATTTCGGTGTGTGAGTCACGTGCGGAATGATGAGGTCTAAGGATATGGAATGTTAGATTTTGGATGCGATATCTATCCGCACGTGCCTTGCACAGCCAATTAGGTTTTTCATCATCACTTTTGATATAAGCCTTATTGAAACTCATCATTTCGCCATCGGTTTTGCATCCCATTTTCTTCTACTAATCAAACCCTAGATTTTTTTTTTCTAAAGAAGTTTTTTCTGTAGAGATTTTGATACAATGGCACAGGAAACACCCAACAAGAAGCTGATTGAGAGGAAACCAATAGAGCTTAAGAAAATTTAAATTACCTAATGTATAATTTTAACAAAATTAAATTTTACTAAAACATTATTGTTTATTTAAAAAATTATATTGTATATAAAACTAAATAATATAGAAAGAGAGTTTCAACGATGTTTATATAGAAAGTAATGATGAAACCTAATGGGTTGTGCGAGTCAGGTGCGGAATGATGAGGTGGAAGGTTACAGAATGTTAGATTTTGGACGCGATATCTATCCGCACGTGCCTCTCACAGCCAATTAGGTTCCATCATCACTTTTGGTATAAGCCTCACTGAAACTCATCATTTCGCCATCGGTCTTGCATCCCATTTTCTTCTACTCATCAAACCCTAGATTATTTTTCTAAAGAAGTTATTTCTGTACAAAACTTGATACAATGGCATAGGAAACAGCAAACAAGAAGCTGATCGAGAGGAAACCAATAGAGGATAAGAAAAATTAAAGTACCTAAAATATAAATTTAAAAAAATTAAATTTTACGAAAACATTATAATTTATATTTAAAATTGTATTGTATATTAAACTAATTAATATAGAAGGTGAGTTTCAATGACGTTTATATAGAAACTAATTATGAAACCTAATTCGGTGTGTGAGTCACGTGCGGAATGATGAGGTCTAAGGATATTAATGTTAGATTTTGGATGCGATATCTATCCGCACGTGCCTCGCACAGCCAATTAGGTTTCATCATCACTTTTGATACAATGGCACATGAAACACCCAACAAGAAGCTGATCGAGAGGAAACCAATAGAGGATAAGAATATTTAAATTACCTAATAAATAATTTTAACAAAATTAAATTTTACAAAAACATTATTGTTTATATAAAAAATTATATTGTATATAAAACTAAATAATATAGAAAGAGAGTTTCAATGATGTTTATATAGAAAGTAATGATGAAACCTAATGGGTTGTGCGAGTCACGTGCGGAATGATGAGGTGGAAGGTTATGGAGTGTTAGATTTTGGACGCGACATCCATCCGCACGTGCCTCGCACAACCAATTAGGTTTCATCGTCACTTTTGATATAAGCTTCATTGAAACTCATCATTTCGCCATTGGTCTTGCATCCCATTTTCTTCTACTCATCAAACCCTAGATTTTCTTTCTAAAGAAGTTATTTCCGTAGAAATTTTGATACAATGGCACAAGAAACAGCAAACATGAAGCTGATCGAGAGGAAACCAATACAGTATAAGAAAAATTAAAGTTCCTAAAATATAAACTTAACAAAATTAAATTTTACTAAAACATTATTATTTATATAAAAAATTATATTGAAAGTGAGTTTCAATGATGTTTATATAGAAAGTAATGATGAAACCTAATTGGTTATGCAAGTCACGTGCGGTATGATGCGGTGGAAGGTTACAGAATGTTAGATTTTGGACCCGATATCTATCCGCACGTGCCTCTCACAGCCAATTAGGTTCCATCATCACTTTTGGTATAAGCCACACTGAAACTCATCAATTCGCCATCGGTCTTGCATCCCATTTTCTTCTACTCATCAAACCCTAGATTATTTTTCTAAAGAAGTTATTTCTGTACAAATTTTGATACAATGGCACAGGAAACAGCAAACAAGAAGCTGATCGAGAGGAAACCAATAAAGGATAAGAAAAATTAAAGTACCTAAAATATAAATTTTAAAAAATTAAATTTTACGAAAACATTATAATTTATATTTAAAATTGTATTGTATATTAAACTAATTAATATAGAAGGTCAGTTTCAATGACGTTTATATAGAAACTAATGATGAAACCTAATTCGGTGTGTGAGTCACGTGCGGAATGATGAGGTCTAAGGATATGGAATGTTAGATTTTGGATGCGATATCTATCCGCACGTGCCTCGCACAGCCAATTAGGTTTCATCATCACTTTTGATACAATGGCACAGGAAACACCCAACAAGAAGCTGATCGAGAGGAAACCAATAGAGGATAAGAAAATTTAAATTACCTAATAAATAATTGTAACAAAATTAAATTTTACAAAAACATTATTGTTTATATAAAAAATTATATTGTATATAAAACTAAATAATATAGAAAGAGAGTTTCAATGATGTTTATATAGAAAGTAATGATGAAACCTAATGGGTTGTGCGAGTCACGTGCGGAATGATGAGGTGGAAGGTTATGGAGTGTTAGATTTTGGACGCGACATCCATCCGCACGTGCCTCACACAACCAATTATGTTTCATCGTCACTTTTGATATAAGCCTTATTGAAACTCATCATTTTGCCATCGGTTTTGCATCCCATTTTCTTCTACTAATCAAACCCTAGATTTTTTTTATCTAAAGAAGTTTTTTCTGTAGAGATTTTGATACAATGGCACAAGAAACACCCAACAAGAAGCTGATCGAGAGGAAACCAATAGAGGATAAGAAAATTAAATTACCTAATATATAATTTTAACAAAATTAAATTTTTCTAAAACATTATTGTTTATTTAAAAAATTATATTGTATATAAAACTAAATAATATAGAAAGAGAGTTTCAATGATGTTTATATAGAAAGTAATGATGAGACCTAATGGGTTGTGCGAGTCACGTGCGGAATGATGAGGTGGAAGGTTATGGAGTGTTAGATTTTGGACGCGAGATCCATCCGCACGTGCCTCGCACAACCAATTAGGTTTCATCGTCACTTTTGATATAAGCCTCATTGAAACTCATCATTTCGCCATTGGTCTTGCATCCCATTTTCTTCTACTCATCAAACCCTAGATTTTCTTTCTAAAGAAGTTATTTCCGTAGAAATTTTGATACAATGGCACAAGAAACAGCAAACAAGAAGCTGATCGAAGGGAAACCAATACAGTATAAGAAAAATTAAAGTTGCTAAAATATAAACTTAACAAAATTAAATTTTACTAAAACATTATTATTTATATAAAAAATTATATTGTATATTATACTAATTAATATTGAAAGTGAGTTTCAATGATGTTTATATAGAAAGTAATGATGAAACCTAATTGGTTATGCAAGTCACGTGCGGAATGATGCGGTGGAAGGTTACGGAATGTTAGATTTTGTAACCCCTCGTCTTTCCGATAAGTCTATGGGTCGGAAAATATATCTTTAGGCTATGACATTCATAAGATGATCTCCCGATATGTCAAAGGAATTTTTATACGGAGGTATAGTTGTTATTAAGTTGCGATCGTTAGTGCCGGTCACGAACCGTAAAAATTTTGGGAACTAGTATTCGGACCCGATTATCCTAGGAAATGGGATATTAGACACCATATTATTAATATTGAATTTCCCATCAATTAAAACAGCCCATAACAGTAAAAGATTTATTTTGATCGTACATCGCTAAAATTCCGCGGTGTACCGAACCTAGCCCAATTTCAAGTTTCGGTCTGGGATAAATTTTTGGTTTCAAAATTATTCCTGTTTAAATTATTTTCTACCGAAACTTTATCTGTTTGGACCCCAACTGATAAGTTTAAAAATACTCCATTATTTTATTCTATTTTATTTCTTCCATGAAAACATTCCCCTCAAAATTAATAAATGTCCCAAACATGTTTGTTCTCCTTGCTTCTTCTCCACCCCTTGGCTGAAATTTTAAGAGAGAAAAGAGGGAGAGGAGAACTTCATCTTCAACCTTGAGCAACAACTTCCATAGCCAAGCTTCTACACAAAGTTGATCATCCTTCGGTAAAATTCTAATTTATTCGGTTAAAAAGTCTTGATTTCTTCCCTAGAACTTGATTGTAGGTAAAGATTTCTTAAATATGTTGTTATGGTGGTGTATTCTACCTAGGGTTTTTCGGTGGAAATTGGGGATAAAGGTTCAAGACTACTTTTACGGTGATATTACACACTTGTGAGGTAAGGAATTCCCTTAAGTTGGAATTAGTCACTTGAAGTTGGATAATTGATTTTGGTTGAAATATGGTGTTTTTGGAGCTTTGGGAATATTTTGCATACATGTTCATAGCTTGAATATGCTTGTATATGTTGTATTTAAGTCCATATAAGCTTATACTTGTGGAAATAGAGAAAGGAAATCAGGACAGATTTCTGGCAGTGACTTCCGTGAATTTCTGGGAAAAATTGGTAAGGTATTTTGATCCAATTTTTTTATACATGTAGTTCTATAAGTGTAGAAACTGCATATAAAATTTCATAATTTTTGGAGTAGTATAAGTATGGTTTCCAAAGTATTTTCCAAAACTGGTCCAGAGAGAAGAAAAATCCGGACAGCACACTGCCAAGGGCAAAAATGGAATTTTCTGTGTAAATTCGTGAACCTAGGTGACCAAAACTTTTTATGAACATTAAGTACTATGAGTTAGGGTTCTACCATAAAAATTTAAAGTGAAAAAGAGTTCGGGAACTATCTTTACTGGCTCAATCTTTCGGACTGCGCCAAGCTGAAATTTTCTGAACTATGCTTAGTATGATTATTGATGTGTTAATGACAATTGTGAGTGTGTGTAATATATATATGATGTGTGCGTGTGGTATACATATACTGTATATGTATGTGTGTGATATATTTATATACATGAAAATAGTATTACATATTTATATATATATTGGATGTGTAGCATAACCTACATATGTGTATATAAGTAATACATACATATTATATATGGTATGAGTATTAAGTATATATATATATATGTGGTATGTATATATATACGTGTAATGTGTGTATTATAATATATGTGCATATATGAGTATGCATGTATATCTAAATGAAGTGTTGTAATATGTATATATTTGGTATGTGTACCTTAAGTGAATATGCATAAATATGTGGAAGGTGTTAGGCTTATGTGGTATGCATATATACAAATGTGTAGTGTGATGATGGAAAATGTTTTGAGAAAAATGTTTTGAGAGACGAGACTTGTGAACCAAATTGAGAATGGTAATTGTTTTCAAAATGGGGACTTGATTTTGTGGAAAATGTCCAAAAGAAGATGAGAAAGGAGGGGAAATGTTTTTAAAACCTTAGTTTCAAGAAGTTAAAGAGGACCTTGTCATTTATATTACCTCGGGCTATAGTACCGATGGTCTTCTTCAATATATGTACGGCAGTATACGCCAAGCCTCTACGTCACTTCGTCAGGCGTAGGGAGTTTCTGCGTCACTCAGTCAGGCGCATGTTTTATTCATACGTAAAGCGAAGTCTATTCGCCAAGTCTCTACGTCACTTCGTCAGGCGTAGGGAGTCTCTACGTCACTTCGTCAGGCGTAGGGAGGCTCTGCGTCACTCAGTCAGGCGCAGGGGAGTTCCCTATATCACTCAGTCAGGCGTAGGCCGTGGGGGTGTGCACACTTAAGTATAGATACCCATGTCACTTTCGGGTTGGTATCAGCTTTATGGACCTAGGTGGGGCCAAACTAGGGACCATAATGATGAACCTTCGTCCAAGGGATCACGAACGAGACTTGGGGCAGGACCGTAATCCCCATGTCCAGATCCGATTTCGGTCTAGTCAAAGAAACTTGTATCCTCAATAAGGTCTCTTGCTTCTAGTCAGAAACTAAGTAGCGTTTTCGTAATTAAAGGCAACTAGAGGTCATAATTGTGGCATTGACATATGTGATAGACAGGGATAGTTTTGAAAACCTATCCTGTATGAAAAGAAGTCAAAGGCAACCTAGCTTGATGAACTAGGAAGTTTGATAAGGAAATGTGTTGTGACTTATATACTCATTATATGCTTGTGATTATATGGCATTAATTGTTGATTGCAGTAATGAAAGGCATGGGCACCATATTTGGTAATGTGTATTTACCTTTATGAATTATTTGTCAAAACTTTTATCTGATGGAAGTGACAAATGGATTACCTTACTTAGCCGTCGTGCTAACTGCACTTCATTGTGCCCTTTATCAGATGCAGTTTAGTGTGTACCTCTGTGGCCGATGAGCTCAGAATAGAAGAGAAGTGCAGGTTGAGGCCTACTATGATGTTGTTGTAGTATGTTGGTGTTTTAAGTTTAGCCTGTGCACTTAGAGTGGAGTTTGTCAAAGAGGTGATAGAATTCGCTCTAGGTGTGGCGGTAGCACCCAGTTTTCTGCTGATAAGATGTAAGCTTCCGCAGCGTTATATTACGCATATTGTAATAGTTGTCGGAGCAAAAATTGGGGTGTTACAGATTTTGGACGCGATATCCATCCGCACGTGCTCTCACAGCCAATTAGGTTCCATCATCACTTTTGGTATAAGCCTCACTGAAACTCATCATTTCGCCATCGGTCTTGCATCCCATTTTCTTCTACTCATCAAACCCTATATTATTTTTCTAAAGAAGTTATTTCTGTACAAATTTTGATACAATGGCATAGGAAACAGCAAACAAGAAGCTGATCGAGAGGAAACCAATAGAGGATAAGAAAAATTAAAGTACCTAAAATATAAATTTTAAAAAAGTAAATTTTACGAAAACATTATAATTTATATTTAAAATTGTATTGTATATTAAACTAATTAATATAGAAGGTCAGTTTCAATGACGTTTATATAGAAACTAATGATGAAACCTAATCCGGTGTGTGAGTCACGTGCGGAATGATGAGGTCTAAGGATATGGAATGTTAGATTTTGTATGCGATATCTATCCGCACGTGCCTCGCACAGCCAATTAGGTTTCATCATAACTTTTGATATAAGCCTTATTGAAACTCATCATTTCGCCATCGGTTTGCATCCCATTTTCTTCTACTAATCAAACCCTAGATTTTTTTTTATCTACAGAAGTTTTTTCTGTAGAGATTTTGATACAATGGCACAGGAAACACCCAACAAGAAGCTGATCGAGAGGAAACCAATAGAGGATAAGAAAATTTAAATTACCTAATATATAATTTTAACAAAATTAAATTTTACTAAAACATTATTGTTTATATAAAAAATTATATTGTATATAAAACTAAATAATATAGAAAGAGAGTTTCAATGATGTTTATATAGAAAGTAATGATGAAACCTAATGGGTTGTGCGAGTCACGTGCGGAATGATGAGGTGGAAGGTTATGGAGTGTTAGATTTTGTATGCGACATCCATCCGCACGTGCCTCACACAACCAATTATGTTTCATCGTCACTTTTGATATAAGCCTTATTGAAACTCATCATTTTGCCATCGGTTTTGCATCCCATTTTCTT
>CP025655.1:12487002-12502166 GCA_003576665.1 Ipomoea trifida | reverse complement strand
GTAGGACTCAATCTCTATGGATTTCGTGGGAGGATTACCTAGAACCAAGGTAGGAAACGACCAAGCCTGGGTCGTTGTCGATCGATTAACCAAGACCGCAAGGTTCATTCCGATGAACAAAACATGGTCAATGGAGAAATTGGCAAGAGCATATGTGAAGCATGTGGTTAAGCACCACGGGGTGGCGCGAGATATCATTTCAGATAGAGACTCACGATTTCTATCACGTTTTTGGGGAGCGTTGCAGGCGGCAATGGGCACTCAACTCAAATTGAGTATGGCTTTTCACCCCACCACTCATGGTCAAACGGAGCGAACAATACAAACATTGGAAGACATGCTTAGAGGTTGCATACTCGATTTTCAGGGTTCATGGGATGAACAGTTGGATCTAATAGAATTCTCTTATAACAATAGCTACCATGCGAGTATTAAAATGGCACCTTATGAGGCATTGTATGGGCGAAAGTGTCGAAGTCCCCTGTGCTGGAATGACAAAAGCGATGTCGTTACACTTGGACCGCAGTATCTCCATGAGACCATTGAGGCAATCAAATTAATTCAAGGAAGGATGAAAGTCGCGCAAGATCGACAGAAGTCATACGCCGACTTGAAACGACAATTCACGGAGTATCAGGCTGGAGAGAAGGTGTTACTGAAAGTTTCACCTACTAAAGGAGTTAAAAGGTTTGGGAGGAAAGGAAAATTAAGTCCCCGATATATAGGACCTTACGAAATTCTGGAGAGGGTCGGAAATCTAGCCTATCGACTGGCCCTACCGATTGAGCTTGACAAAGTACATAACGTGTTCCATATTTCTCAACTCAAGCGGTATGTACCTGACGAATCCCATATATTAGAACCGGGGGAGCTCGAAATGGATGATTCATTGACCTACGAGGAGAGACCAATCCGAATCTTGGACTCGAAGACGCGAGACACGAGGAGAAAATCAGTCAAAATGATCAAAGTACAATGGTCGAACCACAGTCCCGATGAAGCTACATGGGAATTGGAGAGCGATATGATGGGACGTTATCCAGAATTATTTAATTCAGGTTAGTGGAATCGATCTAACCTTTATATGCCTGACTAAATTGTGTGTTTAGGATAGACGAGCTAAAAATTCGTTCTAGGTAAGAGGAGGTAAGTAGAAACCATCGGATGGTAGAAAAGAAGTTTCGAGGACGAAACTATTTTAAGGGGGGAAGACTGTAACCCCTCAGTTTTTCCGACAAGGTTAAAATTCGAGAACAGCGGTATAAATTTTTTTGTGACATTTA
The DNA here is from genome assembly GCA_003576665.1 of Ipomoea trifida. Lineage (NCBI taxonomy): Eukaryota > Viridiplantae > Streptophyta > Magnoliopsida > Solanales > Convolvulaceae > Ipomoea > Ipomoea trifida. Next base: position 12,500,883 of record CP025655.1, on the reverse strand, counting down.
AGAGAAGACGATTCGGTGCTCGAAATAATTTTTGAGGATTAGTTATCGATAAGCTGCGAACTACGTACCGGTCACGAACCGAGAAAATTTTAAAGATGAAGATTCAATTCGAATATTTTTTGGGACTATTAAGTATCATACGATTTAGCCTGAATTTGTAGTTAGTTCAAGAGAAATTTTAAATAGACTATAAGGGATAAATTGTTACGGACTCTGTACCTAAATTTAGCGGAGTACCGGAAAATTCCCAAAATTGGTGATTTGCGACGGGAATATTTTTACGATAATTACGGTATTAGAATTTTCCCGAATTAAGTTATAATCTTCCAAACATTCATCTGATTTAAGCATAAACTGGCCAATTAATTTAATATCTTCTTAAGGAGTCCATGGGGTGATGACAAGTGGCAAGCAAATCCTAGTCTAGAGATTGGATCATTAAATGCCATGACATAAGGGGTATGGTGCACTTGCACTTGATTGTTTAATTAACAAGACAAATTAATGATCATCTTCTCTCCTACTCCCTCCCCTCATTTTCGAAACTACACACTTAGGAAGAAGAAGAATAATTAGTTTGGTCTTCCATTGTGATCAAAGAACTCCCAAGCATTTTTCCAACTCAAGTGATCAAGTGTAAGTAAGATCTTAGACCTTGTTGAATTTATTCATCTCTAGAACTTAAGTGTTAATGTTTAGTGCATGAAAATTACTGTTATTGTGGTGATGTTTTTAGGAACTTTGGATTCAAGGAAAGATCTAGCACTTCTTGGGTTAAGGATCTTCTAGTGAGGTAAGGAATCCCTTAAGTTGGCTCAATCACTTGAATGTAGACAAATGCTAGTAAATCGTATGACTAGGAATTTTTATATGAAATTTATGTGTTAAGTGTGTGGATCAAAAAGTTGGCTCAAAAATTTCTACTTTGATTTTTGGTAAATTTTGTTATGCATGTTCATAGCTAGTTTATGCATGTATATGTTGTATGAGGTCCATAAATGCTTATATTTGTGAAAAAGGTGGAAGATCGGGCCGTTACCACCCCGATCTTGCGGCCCAAAGTGGGCAGAAACGGACAGGACGCAACAGTGGACGCGCGTCCCTTGCGAATCGACGTTCGGCGCCTCGGCCGAGAGGCTGGACGCCGCGCGTCCGTGGGCGCCCAGTCTCGGCACAGCGCGCCGAACCAGCGGACGCGGTCCGGACGCCGCGTCCGCCGGTCGTCCGCTGGTGCGGCTAGCCGCGAGTCCGCGCGACGCGGACTCGTTTTCGACTTGTTTTTGACCCGGTTTTTCCCCGATGTTTTTAACCATGAGTATTGTGAAATTTTGAAAGCCTACGGGCATCCGGTTGAATATTTTTGGAAAACAAATTATTATTTTGGTATTTTACTAACTTGGAAGAATATTTGTACTTTGAAAATTATTATGACTCTATACTTGGATTCCTGTGATGTGACTAAATCTAACCTAAGTATGTGGGTTGGGGAAACATACTTGAGTAAGTATAACGGTTGTGGAGTCATGTGATAATAATTAAATGTGGATGTGTTGAGTACCCCACGTGTGAATTAAACGTGGATGTGTTTCGTACCCCACGCGTGAATTAAACGTGGATGTGTTTTGTACCCCACGCATGAATTAAAAGTGGATGTGTTTCGTACCCCACGCATGAATTAAAAGTGGATGTGTTTCGTACCCCACACATGAATTAAAAGTGGATGTGTTTCGTACCCCACGCATGAATTACAAGTGGATGCGTTTTGTACCCCACGCATGAATTAAAAGTGGATGTGTTTTGTACCCCACGTATGAATCAAAGGTGGGAGTTGCGTACCCCACGGGTGATGTGTGAGAGCTAATTGTCGGGTGTCTCGAACAGTAACGTAGGTGTTGTGTTTCTCGCGTAAGAATTAATGGCTGTGTTATGTGCCGAAGTTACTTATATAGTGTGGTATCGCTGCTTGTTAAAATGTTTGCAGGTAGACTGCGACCGTTGGGTAACGTTTATCTTACTGTTGTAACCCCTCGGCTTTTCCGTAAGACTAAGGTTCAAAAAATATTTCCTTAGGCTATGACATTCATGAAATGGTCCCTCGAGGCTTCAAAAGAATTTTTTTTAAGGAAGTATAGTTGTTATTAAGTTGCGATCGTTCGTGCCGGTCACGAACCGTAAAATTTTAGGAACTAGTATTCGGACCCGATTATCCTAAGAAATGGATTATTAGACACCATATTATTAATATTGAATTTCCCATTCAATTAAATCAGCCCATAGCAGTAAAAGATTTATTTTGATCATACATCGCTAAAATTCCGCGGTGTACCGAACCTAGCCCAATTTCAAGTTTCGGTCTGGGATAAATTTTTGGTTTCAAAATTATTCCTGTTTAAATTATTTTCTACCGAAACTTTATCTGTTTGGACCCCAACTGATATGTTTAAAAATACTCCATTATTTTATTCTATTTCTTTCTTCCATAAAAACATTCCCCTCAAAAATAAAAATTGTCCAAGACATGTTTTGTTCTTCTTGTCCATTCTTGTCCTCCTTGGCTGAAAATTTAAGAGAGAAAGGGGAGAGTTCACCTTCTTCATCTTCATCTTCTTCTTCCTTAAACTTCAAGCTTTCATAGCCAAATCTCCACACAAGCCTTCAAACTATTCGGTAAGTTTGCGATTCTATTCGGTAGAAAGCCTTGTAATCCTTCCTAGGTTATGAATCTATGCTTGATTTCTTGAAATTTCTTGTTATGGTGATGATTTTAATCTAGGGTTTCAAAGTGGAAATTGGGAAAAATCATCCAAGGTCATTTCTAAGGAATTGTAACCATTTTGAGGTAAGGAATTCCCTTAAGTTGGAATTAGTCACTTGAAGTTGGATAATTGATTTTGGTTGAAATATGGTGTTTTTGGAGCTTTGGGAATATTTTTGTATACATGTTCAAAGCTTGAATATGCTTGTATATGTTGTATTTATGTCCATATAAGCTTATACTTGTGGAAATAGAGAAAGGAAATCAGGACAGATTTCTGGCAGTAACTTCCGTGAATTTCTGGGAATAATTGGTAAGGTATTTTGATCCAATTTTTTTTATACATGTATTTCTATAAGTGTAGAAGCTGCATATAAAATTTCATAATTTTTGGAGTAGTATAAGTATGGTTTTCGGATTTTCTTTCAAAACTGGTCCAGAGAGGAAAAATACTGGACAGCACACTGCCAAGGGCAAAAATGGAATTTTCTGTGTAAATTCGTGAACCTAGGTGACCAAAACTTTTTATGAACATTAAGTACTATGAGTTAGGGTTCTACCATAAAAATTTCAAGTGAAAAAGAGTTCGGAAACTATCTTTACCGGCTCAATCTTTCGGACTGCGCCAAGCTGAAATTTTCTGAATTATGCTTAGTATGATTATTGATGTGTTAATGATAATTGTGAGTGTGTGTAATATATATATGATGTGTGCATGTGGTATACATATACTGTATATGTATGTGTGTGATACATTTATATACATGAAAATAGTATTACATATTTATATATATATTGGATGTGTAGCATAACCTACATATGTGTATATAAGTAATATATACATATTATATATGGTATGAGTATTAAGTATATATATATGTGGTATGCATATATATACGTGTAATGTGTGTATTATAATATATGTGCATATATGAGTATGTATGTATATTTAAATGAAGTGTTGTAATATGTATATATTTGGTATGTGTACCTTAAGTGAATATGCATAAATATGTGGAAGGTGTTAGGCTTATGTGGTATGCATATATACAAATGTGTAGTGTGATGATGGAAAATGTTTTGAGAAAAATGTTTTGAGAGACGAGACTTGTGAACCAAGTTGAGAATGGTAATTGTTTTCAAAATGGGGACTTGATTTTGTGGAAAATGTCCACAAGGAGATGAGAAAGGAGGGAAAATGTTTTTAAAACCTTAGTTTCAAGAAGTTAAAGAGGACCTTGTCATTTATATTACCTCGGGCTATAGTACCGATGGTCTTCTTCAATATATGTACGACAGTATACGCCAAGCCTCTACGTCACTTCATCAAGCGTAGGGAGTTTCTGCGTCACTCAGTCAGGCGCATGTTTTATTCATACGTAAAGCGAAGTCTATTTGCCAAGTCTTTACGTCACTTCGTCAGGCGTAGGGAGTCTCTACGTCACTTCGTCAGGCGTAGGGAGGCTCTGCGTCACTCAGTCAGGCGCAGGGGAGTTCCCTATATCACTCAGTCAGGCGTAAGCCGTGGGGGTGTGCACACTTAAGTATAGATACTCATGTCATTTTCGGGTTGGTATCAGCTTTATGGACCTAGGTGGGGCCAAACTAGGGATCATAATGATGAACCTTCGTCCAAGGGATCACGAACGAGACTTGGGGCAGGACCGTAATAATCCCCATGTCCAGATCCGATTTCGGTCTAGTCAAAGAAACTTGTATCCTCAATAAGGTCTCTTGCTTCTAGTCAGAAACTAAGTAGCGTTTTCGTAATTAAAGGCAACTAGAGGTCATAATTGTGGCATTGACATATGTGATAGACAGGGATAGTTCTGAAAGCCTATCCTGTATGAAAAGAAGTCAAAGGCAACCTAGTTTTCTCTTGCTTCTAGTGAAAAACTAAGTAGCGTTTTCGTAATTAAAGGCAACTAGAGGTCATAATTGTGGCATTGACATATGTGATAGACAGGGATAGTTCTGAAAACCTATCCTGTATGAAAAGAAGTCAAAGGCAACCTAGTTTGATGAACTAGGAAGTTTGATAAGGAAATGTGTTGTGACTTATATACTCATTATATGCTTGTGATTATTTGGCATTAATTGTTGATTGCAGTAATGAAAGGCATGGACACCATATTTGGTAATGTGTATTTACCTTTATGAATTAGTTGTCAAAACTTTTATCTGATGGAAGTGACAAATGGATTACCTTACTTAGCCGTTGTGCTAACTACACTTCACCGTGTACGTCATTTCAGATGTCATCCAGTGAAGGATCCTGTAGCCCGGCAAACACTCCTGATCATGTTTGCCCGGGACCTACTTTTGTTGGTCAGACTTTGCATGACACGCCGGACAGAGACCCCTATTCTCCACCCGATTCTCAAAGCTCTCCAGACTATACTCCAGCGTCCCCTGACTATACTCCAGCAACCCCAGTTAGCCAGTCAATCCTTATTCCTTTTGGACATAGTAGAGGAGTCAAATGCTCAGTATGGGTACTACCCCATAGAGCTTATTCCCGGTTCTGACCCTATCGTGTTCATTGTCCGCTACCCGTGTCCGTGGGACTCCGACCCACGAGATTTTCATGACGAGTGGTCATTGATGTTAGTCGAGTGTCGCTTCCTCGATCACATCATGTGGTTCGAGGGAGAGTGGCACCTCGTTTGGGGCACGTAACCACACCGGTGTACCAAAGTTTGGATTAGAGGGCCAGAGTTGGGAAGTTTTTGGATGGTTTTCTCTTTTTGTGTATATATATCTTTTGGTAGCCTTAGTTTTGGCTGGCTCTAGTCTGTTGGAGGACCCGAAGTTTGTAAATAACAGCCGTCGGGCAAATCCTTGTAAATACCTTTTGATATTAATAGATATGCCTAGAATATTATATTTTGATGTTTGGGGTGTTGATGATGAGTGTGTTTCTTTTAGCCTGTGCACTTAGAGTGGAAGTTTTATCAAAGAGGAGATAGGCGTCACTCTAAGTGTGGCGGTAGAACCCAGTTTACTGCTGTAAGATGTAAGCTTCCGCAGCGTTATATTACGCATATTGTAATAGTTGTCGGAGCAGAAATTGGGGTGTTACAACTGTACTTACTATTTTTGTTGTTTTCGAAACCTTTGTTTACTTTCGAGTGACCATGGATATCCTTACTTAGCCGTCGCGCTAACTACACTTCATTGTGTCCTTTATCAGATGCAATCTAGCACACGTTCCTACAGTCCACCGGACTCAGATCCGTCTGAGTTCGAGTTCCCTATATATGATTATGATGATTATGCACAGTACCTACTAGACGGAGATCCCTACGCCCCGGGCTATGCACCTGACCCGCCTACGCTGACTTGTACTCCAGAGCCCACTCCTGTTCTAGTCTCACCGGAGGTACCTGTGTGGACCCCTGCTCCCGTCGAGCCACTGTGTCCTTTCGATGCCCTTCAAGCCCGCTATGGGTTCTACCCCATAGAGATCGTTCCTGGTAGCAGTCCACTAGAGTTCGTAGTTCATTACCCGTACCCATGGGATCCGAGTTCCCCAGATTACCATGACGAGTGGATGATGTACATGAACACTTGTCAGTTTCTAGACCATATTATGTGGTTCGAGGGTGAGTGGCACGTGGTTTGGGGCACCTATACGGGCCCAGTGTACCACTCGTTCGACTAGGTAGAGTCTAGAGTGGAGGGGGTTCAGTCAGTGTTTTGTGTACATGTATCTTTTGTAGAGGTGCTAACTCTGAATGGTTGTCTAGCCGGGTCTCACTAAACTCTCCTGATGGGTTGTATTATTAAACCCTCATTTGTTTTTGGTAGCTTGTTAGCTACGCCTCTTGATGACGTAGATATATATATATATATATGATGCAGTTATATTCTAAAGTTGCCTTGAATTTTGACGCCAAGAAACACGATCCTTGTTTTTGTTGTTTAGCCTGTGCATCTAGAATGAATCCCACCTGAATAAGGTTGGGCTTGGTCTAGGTGTGGCGGTAACTACTCCGGTGGTTCGGTGTAGCCAAGTCGGGGTGTTACAGAAAGAGAGTTTCAATGATGTTTATATAGAAGGTAATGATGAAACCTAATGGGTTGTGCGAGTCACGTGCGAAATGATGAGGTGGAAGGTTATGGACTGTTAGATTTTGGACGCGACATCCATCCGCACGTGCCTCGTACAACCAATTAGGTTTCATCGTCACTTTTGATATAAGCCTCAATTAAACTCATCGTTTCGCCATCGATCTTGCATCCCATTTGTTCTACTCATCAAACCCAAGATTTTCTTTCTAAAGAAGTTATTTCTGTAGAAATTTGTATACAATGGCACAAGAAACACCAAACAAGAAACTGATCGAGAGGAAACCGACAGAGGATAAGAAAAATCAAATTACCTAATATATAAGTTGGATGCGTGCTTCTCGGATTAGTAGCGAATATGATGACGGAGTTAAAGAATTTTTGGAATTTGCAAGAAGGCGTCTTCCGAATAATAATGGCATCATTTGATATAAGCCTCATTGAACCTCATCATTTCGCCATCGGTCTTGCATCCCATTTTCTTCTACTCATCAAACCCTAGCTAGATTATTTTTCTAAAGAAGTTATTTCCGTAGAAATTTTGATACAATGGCACAGGAAACAGCAAACAAGAAGCTGATCGAGAGGAAACCAATAGAGGATAAGAGAAATTAAAGTACCTAAAATATAAATTTAACAAAATTAAATTTTACTAAAACATTATAATTTATATTTAAAATTGTATTGTATATTAAACTAATTAATATAGAAGGTTAGTTTCAATGATGTTTATATAGAAGCTAATGATGAAACCTAATTCGGTGTGTGAGTCATGTGCGGAATGATGAGGTCTAAGGATATGGAATGTTAGATTTTGGATGCGATATCTTTCCGCACGTGCCTCGCACAGATTTTTTTATCTAAAGAAGTTTTTTCTGTAGAGATTTTGATACAATGGCACATGAAACACCCAACAAGAAGCTGATCGAGAGGAAACCAATAGAGGATAAGCAAATTTAAATTACCTAATATATAATCTTAACAAAATTAAATTTTACTAAAACATTATTGTTTATATAAAAAATTATATTGTATATTAAACTAAATAATATAGAAACAGAGTTTCAATGATGTTTATATAGAAAGTAATGATGAAACCTAATGGGTTGTGCGAGTCACGTGCGGAATGATGAGGTCGAAGGTTATGGAGTGTTAGATTTTGGATGCGACATCCATCCGCACATGCCTCGCACAACTAATTAGATTTCATCGTCACTTTTGATATAAGTCTCATTCAAACTCATCATTTCGCCATCGGTCTTGCATCCCACTTTCTTCTACTCATCAAACCCTAGATTTTCTTTCTAAAGAAGTTATTTCTGTAGAAATTTTTATACAATGGCACAAGAAACACCAAACAAAAAACTGATCGAGAGGATAAGAAAAATTAAATTACCTAATATATAATTTTAACAAAATTATATTTTACTAAAACATTATAATTTATATTTAAAATTGTACTATATATTAAACTAATTAATATAGAAGGTGAGTTTAATTGATGTTTATATAGAAAGTAATGATGAAACCTAATTGGTTGTGAGAGTCACGTGCGGAATGATGAGGTGGAAGGTTATGGTGGGTTAGATTTTCGATGCGATATCTATCCGCACGTGCCTCTCACAGCCAATTAGGTTTCATCATCACTTTTGATATAAGTCTCATTGAAACTCATCATTTCGCCAAGGGTCTTGCATCCCATTTTCTTGTACTCATCAAACCCTAGATTATTTTTCTAAAGAAGTTATTTCTGTAGAAATTTGGATACAATGGCACAGGAAACAACAAACAAGAAGCTGATCGCGAGGAAACCAATAGAGGATAAGAAAAATTAAAGTACCGAAAATATAAATTTAACAAAATTAAATTTTACTAAAACATTATTATTTTTGACTAAAACATTATTATTTATATAAAAAATAATATTGTATATTATACTAATTAATATTGAAAGTGAGTTTCAATGATGTTTATATAGAAAGTAATGATGAAACCTAATTGGTTATGCAAGTCACGTGCGGAATGATGCGGTGGAAGGTTATGGAATGTTAGATTTTGGACGCGATATCTATCCGCATGTGCCTCTCACAGCCAATTAGGTTTCATCAACACTTTTGATATAAGCCTCATTGAAACTCATCATTTCGCCATCGGTCTTGCATCCCATTTTCTTCTACTCATCAAACCCTAGCTAGATTATTTTTCTAAAGAAGTTATTTCTGTACAAATTTTGATACAATGGTAACAGCAAACAAGAAGCTGATCGAGAGGAAACCAATAGAGGATAAGAAAAATTAAAGTACCTAAAATATAAATTTAACAAAATTAAATTTTACTAAAACATTATAATTTATATTTAAAATTGTATTGTATATTAAACTAATTAATATAGAAGGTCAGTTTCAATGATGCTATATAGAAGCTAATGATGAAACCTAATTCGGTGTGTGAGTCACGTGCGGAATGATGAGGTCTAAGGATATCGAATGTTAGATTTTGGATGCGATATCTATCTGCACGTGCTTCGCACAGCCAATTATGTTTCATCATCACTTTTGATATAAGCCTCATTGAAACTCGTCGTTTCGCCATCGGTCTTGCATCCCATTTTCTTCTTATAATCAAACCCTAGATTTTTTTTCTAAAGAAGTTATTTCTGTAAAAATTTGGATACAACGGCACAGGAAACACAAAACAAGAAGCTGATCGAGAGGAAACCAATAGAGGATAAGAAAATTTAAATTACCTAATATATAATTTTAACAAAATTAAATTTTTACTAAAACATTATTGTTTATATAAAAAATTATATTGTATATTAAACTAAATAATATAGAAAGAGAGTTTCAATGATGTTTATATAGAAGGTAATGATGAAACCTAATGGGTTGTGCGAGTCACGTGTGGAATGATGAGGTGGAAGGTTATGGAGGGTTAGATTTTGGACGTGACATCCATCCGCACGTGCCTCGTACAACCAATTAGGTTTCATCGGCACTTTTGATATAAGCCTCATTGAAACTCATCATTTCGCCATCGGTCTTGCATCACATTTTGTTCTACTCATCAAACCCTAGATTGTTTTTCTAAAGAAGTTATTTCTGTAGAAATTTTGATACAATGGCACAGGAAACAGCAAACAAGAAGCTGATCGAGAGAAAACCAATAGAGGATAATAAGAAAAATTTAAGTTCCTAAAATATAAACTTAACAAAATTAAATTTTAGTAAAACATTATTATTTATATAAAAAATTATATTGTATATTATACTAATTAATATTGAAAGTGAGTTTCAATGATGTTTATGTAGAAAGTAATGATGAAACCTAATTGGTTATGCAAGTCACGTGCGGAATGATGAGGTGGAAGGTTATGGAATGTTAGATTTTGCACGCGATATCTATCCGCACGTGCCTCTCACAGCCAATTAGGTTTCATCATGACTTTTGATATAAGCCTCATTGAAACTCATCATTTCGCCATCGGTCTTGCATCCCATTTTCTTCTACTCATCAAACCCTTGATTATTTTTCTAAAGAAGTTATTTCCGTAGAAAATTTGATACAATGGCACAGGAAGCAGCAAACACGAAGCTTATCGAGAGGAAACCAATAGAGGATAAGAGAAATTAAAGTACCCATAATATAAATTTAACAAAATTAAATTTTACTAAAACATTATAATTTATATTTAAAATGGATTGTATATTGAACTAATTAATATAGAATGTCAGTTTCAATAATGTTTATATAGAAGCTAATGATGAAACCTAATTCGGTGTGTGAGTGATGTGCGGAATGATGAGGTCTAAGGATATGGAATGTTAGATTTTGGATGCGATATCTATCCGCACGTGCCTCGCACAGCCAATTAGGTTTCATCATCACTTTTGATATAAGCCTTATTGAAACTCAGCATTTCGCCATCGGTCTTGCATCCCATTTTCTTCTAATAATCAAACCCTAGATTTTTTTTCTAAAGAAGTTATTTCTGTAAAAATTTTGATACAACGGCACAGGAAACACAAAACAAGAAGCTGATCGAGAGGAAACCAATAGAGGATAAGAAAATTTAAATTACCTAATATATAATTTTAACAAAATTAAATTTTTACTAAAACATTATTGTTTATATAAAAAATTATATTGTATATTAAACTAAATAATATAGAAAGAGAGTTTCAATGATGTTTATATAGAAGGTAATGATGAAACCTAATGGGTTGTGCGAGTCACGTGCGGAATGATGAGGTGGAAGGTTATGGAGTGTTAGATTTTGGACGCGACATCCATCCGCACGTGCCTCGTAAAACCAATTAGGTTTCATCGTCACTTTTGATATAAGCCTCATTGAAACTCATCATTTCGCCATCGGTTTTGCATCCCATTTTTTTCTACTAATCAAACCCTAGATTTTTTTTATCTAAAGAAGTTTTTTCTGTAGAGATTTTGATACAATGGCATAGGAAACACCCAACAAGAAGCTGATCGAGAGGGAACCAATAGAGGATAGGAAAAATTAAATTACCTAAAGTATAATTTTAACAAAATTAAATATACTAAAACATTATAATTTATGTCAAAAATTATGTTGTATATTAAATTAATTAATATAGAAAGTGAGTTTCAATGATGTTTATATAGAAAGTAATGATGAAACCTAATTGGTTGTGTGAGTCAGGTGCGGAATGATGAGGTGGAAGGTTATGGAATGTTAGATTTTGGACGCGATATCTATCCGCACGTGCCTCTCACAGCCAATTAGGTTTCATCGTCACTTTTGATATAAGTCTCATTGAAACTCATCATTTCGCCATCGGTCATGCATCCCACTTTCTTCTACTCATCAAACCCTAGATTTTCTTTCTAAAGAAGTTATTTCTGTAGAAATTTTTATACAATGGCACAAGAAACACCAAACAACAAACTGATCGAGAGGATAAGAAAAATTAAATTACGTAATATATAATTTTAACAAAATTATATTTTACTAAAACATTATAATTTATATTTAAAATTGTATTATATATTAAACTAATTAATATAGAAGGTGAGTTTAATTAATGTTTATATGGAGGGTTAGATTTTGGACGCGATATTTATCCGCGCGTGCCTCGCACAGCCAATTAGGTTTCATCATCACCTTTCATATAAGTCTCATTGAATCTCATCATTTCCCCATCGGTCTTGCATCCCATTTTCTTCTACTCATCAAACCCTAGATTATTTTTCTAAAGAAGTTAGTTCTATAGAAATTTTGATACAATGGCACAGGAAACAGCAAAGAAGAAGCTGATCGAGAGGAAACCAATAGAGGATAATATGAAAAATTAAAGTTCCTAAAATATAAACTTAACAAAATTAAATTTTACTAAAACATTATTATTTATATAAAAAATTATATTGTATATTATACTAATTAATATTCAAAGTGAGTTTCAATGATATTTATATAGAAAGTAATGATGAAACCTAATTGGTTATGCAAGTCACGTGCGGAATGATGAGGTGGAAGGTTATGGAATGTTAGATTTTGGACGCGATATCTATCCGCACGTGCCTCTCACAGCCAATTAGGTTTTGTAACCCCTCGGTTTTCCGATAAAACTAAGATTCGAAAATAGCGTTATAAATTTTTTTTTTTAAGTTATGACAATTAAGGGAGGATTGTTCGGTACTTGAAATAATTGTTTCGTTTAAGGATTTATTGCCGATAAGCTACGAACTACGTATCAATTACGAACCGAGAAAAATTTTAGGATGAGGATTCAATTCGGATTTTTCAGAATTGGAATTATTGAGTATCATACGATTAGGCCTGAATTTTAATTGGTTCAAGAGAATTTCTAAATGGACCGTAAGGGATAAATCGTTGCAGACTCTGAACCTAAATTTAACGGACTATCGGAAAATTCCCAAAATTGGTGATTTGCGACGGGAATATTTTTACGATAATTTTAGTATTAGAATTTTCCCGAATTAAGCTATAATCCTCCGAACATTCATCTGATTTAGGCCTAAACTGATCAAGATAATTAATATCTTCTTAAGGGATGAATGGGGTGTTGACAAGTAGCATGTGATCTTAAGAGGGATTTGATCTTGATTGGCATTAAATGGCATGACATAAGAGGTATGGTGCATGTACTTGTGACTTCCAAATCAAGCTAAACAATTGAAGATCATTCTTCCATCTAATCCTACTCTTATTTTCGAAACTCCTAAGAGAAGAAGAAGAAGAAGAAAAAAAAAAGAGAGAGCTAAGTCTTCATTTGTGATCCAAACTTCCTCCTACTATTTTTCCCAACTCTAGTAACAAAGTCTAGGTAAGACTTTAAGCTTTAAAGGTTTAATCCACTCTAGCATTTAAGTGTTGATATTAATACAAGAAAATGTTATTGTTATGGTGACTTTTCTTTAGGACTTTTGGGAGGAAAATTCCAAGGAAATACCCTCAACTACGCGATCTAAAAATCAAGGTAAGGATTCCCTTAAGTCGGTTCAATCTCTTGGAAATAGGCAAATGCTAGGAAAAATTGCATGCTAGAGTTTTGTTCATGAAAAATGTGTGTTATGCTTTGGATCTACAAATTTGACTTCAAAATCCTTGAATTTAAGCTTGATAAATTTTATTGTATGTGTTCATAATTATTGTTATGCATATATGTGTTGTTTAGGGTCCGTATATGCTTGTATTTGAGGAAAAAGTGGTAGATCGGGGCGTTACGGCCCCGAACTTGCGGCCAAAAGTGGGCAGAAAAACGGGCGGACGCGACAGTGGACGCGCGTCCACCGCGCGCCCTTGCGGAGACACCTTACGGCGCCTCGGCCGAGAGGCTGGACGCCGCTCGGACACGCGCGTCCGCTGCGCGTCCGAGGGCGCCCAGTCTCGGCGCGAGAGGCCGAGACCGCGGACGCGGTCCGGACGCCGAGACCGCGGACGCGGTCCGGACGCCGCGTCCGCCGGGCGTCCGCAGGCGCGGACAGTTGCGAGTCCGCGCGACGCGGACTCGTTTCGACCTATTCCCGACCCGGTTTTTCCCCGATGTTTTTGG
>CP025655.1:12452587-12477445 GCA_003576665.1 Ipomoea trifida | reverse complement strand
TAGCCTGAGCACTTAGAATGAATCCCGCCTATGTAAGGTTGGGCCGAATCTAAGTGTGGCGGTAATTACTCCATTGGTTGTGTATAGCCAATTCGGGGTGTTACAGGTTTCATCATCACTTTTGATATAAGTCTCATTAAAACTCATCATTTCGTTATCGATCTTGCATCCCATTTTCTTCTACTCATCAAACCCTAGCTAGATTATTTTTCTAAAGAAGTTATTTCCGTAGAAATTTTGATACAATGGCACAGGAAACAGCAAACAAGAAGCTGATCGAGAGGAAAACAATAGAGGATAAGAGAAATTAAAGTACCTAAAATATAAATTTAAATAAATTAAATTTTACTAAAACATTATAATTTATATTTAAAATTGTATTGTATATTAAACTAATTAATATAGAAGGTCAGTTTCAATGATGTTTATATAGAAGCTAATGATGAAACCTAATTCGGTGTGTGAGTCACGTGCGGAATGATGAGGTCTAAGAAAGTTAGATTTTGGATGCGATATCTTTCCGCACGTGCCTCCCACAACCAATTAGGTTTCATCATCACTTTTGATATAAGCCTTATTGAAACTCATCATTTCGCCATCAATTTTGCATCCCATTTTCTTTTACTAATCAAACCCTAGATTTTTTTTATCTAAAGAAGTTTTTTCTATAGAGATTTTGATACAATGGCATAGGAAACACCCAACAAGAAGCTGATCGAGAGGGAACCAATAGAGGATAAGAAAAATTAAATTACCTAAAATATAATTTTCACAAAATTAAATTATACTAAAACATTATAATTTATGTCAAAAGTTATGTTGTATATTAAATTAATTAATATAGAAACTGAATTTCAATGATGTTTATATAGAAAGTAATGATGAAACCTAATTGGTTGTGTGAGTCAGGTGCGGAATGATGACGTGGAAGGTTATGGAATGTTAGATTTTGGACGCGATATCTATCCGCACGTGCCTCTCACAGCCAATTAGGTTTCATCGTCACTTTTGATATAAGTCTCATTGAAACTCATCATTTCGCCATCGGTCATGCATCCCACTTTCTTCTACTCATCAAACCCTAGATTTTCTTTCTAAAGAAGTTATTTCTGTAGAAATTTTTATACAATGGCACAAGAAACACCAAACAACAAACTGATCGAGAGGATAAGAAAAATTAAATTACGTAATATATAATTTTAACAAAATTATATTTTACTAAAACATTATAATTTATGGGTAAAATTGTATTATATATTAAACTAATTAAACTAATTTTAATTAATGTTTATATGGAGGGTAAGATTTTGGACGCGATATTTATCCGCGCGTGCCTCGCACAGCCAATTAGGTTTCATCATGACTTTTCATATAAGTCTCATTGAATCTCATCATTTCCCCATCGGTCTTGCATCCCATTTTCTTATACTCATCAAACCCTAGACTTTTTTTCTAAAGAAGTTATTTCTGTAAAAATTTTGATACAACGGCACAGGAAACACCAAACAAGAAGCTGATCGAAAGGAAAGCAATAGAGGATAAGAAAATTTAAATTACCTAATATATAATTTTAACAAAATTAAATTTTACTAAAACAGTATTGTTTATATAAAAAATTATATTGTATATTAAACTAAATAATATAGAAAGAAAGTTTCATTGATGTTTAAATAGGAGGTAATGATAAAACCTAATGGGTTGTGCGAGTCACGTGCGGAATGATGAGGTGGAAGGTTATGGAGTGTTAGATTTTGGACGCGACATCCATCCACATGTGCCTCGTACAACCAATTAGGTTTCATCGTCACTTTTGATATAAGCCTCAATGAAACTCATCATTTCGCCATCGGTCTTGCATCCCATTTTCTTCTACTCATCAAACCCTA
The DNA here is from genome assembly GCA_003576665.1 of Ipomoea trifida. Classification (NCBI taxonomy): domain Eukaryota; kingdom Viridiplantae; phylum Streptophyta; class Magnoliopsida; order Solanales; family Convolvulaceae; genus Ipomoea; species Ipomoea trifida. The sequence goes on along the minus strand of CP025655.1, from coordinate 12,475,559 downwards.
GATTTTCTTTCTAAAGAAGTTATTTCTGTAGAAATTTTTATACAATGGCACAAGAAACACCAAACAAGAAACTGATCGAGAGGAAACCGACAGAGGATAAGAAAAATCAAATTACCTAATATATAATTTTAACAAAATTATATTTTACTAAAACATTATAATTTATATTTAAAATTGTATTATATATTAAACTAATTAATATAGCAGGTGAGTTTAATTGATGTTTATATAGAAAGTAATGATGAAACCTAATTGGTTGTGTGAGTCACGTGCGGAATGATGTGGTGGAAGGTTATGGAGGGTTAGATTTTGGACGCGATATTTATCCGCGCGTGCCTCGCACAACCAATTAGGTTTCATCATCACTTTTGATATAAGTCTCATTGAAACTAATCATTTCGCCATCGGCCTTGCATCCCATTTTCTTCTACTCATCAAACCCTAGATTATTTTTCTAAAGAAGTTATTTCTGTAGAAATTTTGATACAATGGCACAGGAAACAGCAAACAACAAGCTGATCGAGAGGAAAACAATAGAGGATAAGAGAAATTAAAGTACCTAAAATATAAATTTAAAAAAATTAAATTTTACTAAAACATTATAATTTATATTTAAAATTGTATTGTATATTAAACTAATTAATATAGAAGGTCCGTTTCAATGATTTTTATATAGAAGTTAATGATGAAACCTAATTCGGTGTGTGAGTCACGTGCGGAATGATGAGGTCTAAGGATATGGAATGTTAGATTTTGGATGCGATATCTATCCGCACGTGCCTCGCACAACCAATTAGGTTTCATCATCACTTTTGATATAAGCCTCATTGAAACTCATCATTTCGCCATCGGTCTTGCATCCCATTTTCTTCTAATAATCAAACCCTAGATTTTTTTTCTAAAGATGTTATTTCTGTGAAAATTTTGATACAACGGCAGAGGAAACACCAAACAAGAAGCTGATCGAGAGGAAACCAATAGACGATAAGAAAATTTAAATTACCTAATATATAATTTTAACAAAATTAAATTTTACTAAAACATTATTGTTTATATAAAAAATTATATTGTATATAAAACTAAATAATATAGAAAGAGAGTTTCAATGATGTTTATATACAAAGTAATGATGAAACCTAATGGGTTGTGCGAGTCACGTGCGGAATGATGAGGTGGAAGGTTATGGAATGTTAGATTTTGGATGCGATATCTATCCGCACGTGCCTCGCACAGCCAATTAGGTTTCATCATCACTTTTGATATAAGCCTCATTGAAACTCATCATTTCGCCATCGGTCTTGCATCCCATTTTCTTCTAATAATCAAACCCTAGATTTTTTTTCTAAAGAAGTTATTTCTGTGAAAATTTTGATACAACGGCACAGGAAACACCAAACAAGAAGCTGATCGAGAGGAAACCAATAGAGGATAAGAAAAATTAAATTACCTAATATATAATTTTAACAAAATTAAATTTTACTAAAACATTATTGTTTATATAAAAAATTATATTGTATATAAAACTAAATAATATACAAAGAGAGTTTCAATGATGTTTATATAGAAAGTAATGATGAAACCTAATGGGTTGTGCGAGTCACGTGCGGAATGATGAGGTGGAAGGTTATGGAGTGTTAGATTTTGGATGCGACATCCATCCGCACGTGCCTCGCACAACCAATTAGGTTTCATCGTTACTTTTGATATAAGTCTCATTGAAACTAATCATTTCGCCATCGGCCTTGCATCCCATTTTCTTCTACTCATCAAACCCTAGATTATTTTTCTAAAGAAGTTATTTCCGTAGAAATTTTGATACAATGGCACAGGAAACAGCAAACAAGAAGCTGATTGAGAGGAAAACAATAGAGGATAAGAGAAATTAAAGTACCTAAAATATAAATTTACAAAATTAAATTTTACTAAAACATTATAATTTATATTCAAAATTGTATTGTATATTAAACTAATTAATATAGAAGGTCAGTTTCAATGATGTTTATATAGAAGCAAATGATGAAACCTAATTCGATGTGTGAGTCACGTGCGGAATGATGAGGTCTAAGGATATGGAATGTTAGATTTTGGATGCGATATCTATCCGCACGTGCCTCGCACAGCCAATTAGGTTTCATCATCACTTTTGATATAAGCCTCATTGAAACTTATCATTTCGCCATCGGTCTTGCATCCCATTTTCTTCTAATAATCAAATCCTAGATTTTTTTTCTAAAGAACTTATTTCTGTGAAAATTTTGATACAACGGCACAGGAAACACCAAACAAGAAGCTGATCGAGAGGAAACCAATAGAGGATACGAAAATTTAAATTACCTAATATATAATTTTAACAAAATTAAATTTTACTAAAACATTATTGTTTATATAAAAAAATTATATTGTATATAAAACTAAATAATATAGAAAGAGAGTTTCAATGATGTTTATATAGAAAGTAATGATGAAACCTAATGGGTTGTGCGAGTCACGTGCGGAATGATGAGGTGGAAGGTTATGGAGTGTTAGATTTTGGATGCGACATCCATCCGCACGTGCCTCGCACAACCAATTAGGTTTCATCGTCACTTTTGATATAAGTCTCATTGAAACTAATCATTTCGCCATCGGCCTTGCATCCCATTTTCTTTTACTCATCAAACCCTAGATTATTTTTCTAAAGAAGTTATTTCCGTAGAAATTTTGATACAATGGCACAGGAAACAGCAAACAAGAAGCTGATCGAGAGGAAAACAATAGAGGATAAGAGAAATTAAAGTACCTAAAATATAAATTTAACAAAATTAAATTTTACTAAAACATTATAATTTATATTTAAAATTGTATTGTATATTAAACTAATTAATATAGAAGGTGAGTTTAATTGATGTTTATATAGAAAGTAATGATGAAACCTAATTGGTTGTGTGAGTCACGTGCGGAATGATGAGGTGGAAGGTTATGGAGGGTTAGCTTTTGGACGCGATTGTAACACCCCAGATCTACCTGATCGTACATCCGGAGAGTCACCGCCACACCTAGACTAAACCCAGCCAAGACCAGACGGAGTTCACTCTAGGTGCACAGGCTAAAGAAGAAAACCTCACACATACACACACTCTACTCGACATAGCAATGTATATACCTTGCAGCAGGAAGAAACAAAAAGTAGCTATACTAAACAAAAATATAATATTCGTGGCTAGTATAACTACTTTTTGTTTCTTCCTGCTGCAAGGTATATACATTGCTATGTCGAGTAGAGTGTGTGTATGTGTGATGCCGCCTAGACGAGAGGTGCATGTCGGTCAGGGCAACGATATATCGGCAATGGACCGTATGGCTCTCGCGATGGAACAAATGGTTGGATTTATGATGGCTCAACAAATCCAAAATCAAAATCACTGGCAGTCGCGGGTTGATTTTGCAAAAGCCATAGCAAGTAGGCAGCCACCATACTATGCGGGGGAAGAGGACCCGGTAATCTTAGAAGAATGGATTAGATCATTTGACAAGCTGCTCAATGCAGTCAACTGTCCTGCAGATCAACGAGTATCTTCCGCCGTGTATTATCTGATAAAAGCGGCAGACAACTGGTGGTCGACAGCTGGACCCGACTTTCTGCAAGACCCAGACTTTGGCTGGGAGGAGTTTAAGGAAGAATTGCGAGCACAATTCTACACAGAAAGAATCAAGGGAAATAAATGTGAAGAATTCCTGCGATTGAAACAAAAGGGAGCAACTGTGCAAGACTACTATAATCAATACATGGAGTTGATGAGATTCGCCCAGGACATTGTACCTGACGAAGCCAGCAAGGCGAGGAGGTTTGTGCGTGGACTGGATTGGAACGTGACAGGGGCGATTGCACCGTTTATGTGCACTACTCTCAAGGAAGCGGATGATAGAGCATCCGACCATTACCAAGTGTATCTGGATCAACAGGAAATCTACGGCAAGAACAAAAGGAAGGTTGATGATAGACCAGGGAAATTCAGGCCGGACAACAGGGAACTTAATCAGGGAAGATTCAATCTAATGCAAGGAGGAAAGAACCAGAGGAAAAGTTCTGCTTGCCGGAGATGTGGACGGGATCATCTCGGAAAAAATTGTCAAGGGGAGAGAATCAAGTGTTACAGGTGCGGTTTCTTGGGGCACAGGTACTACGAGTGCCGAACCCGGATGGGCAATTTTCGGGACCTCTCTCAGAAAAATAATCAACGAGGGGGCAATTTTCAACGAGGAAACCAGGGGAGGCTGGCTAACACAGCTCCAAATCCCAGCAACAAAGGGAAAGCATTCATGGGAGAGAGCAGTGTCGGAAATCAAGGCAAAATCTACGTCGTCAAGAGCAGACAAGCTCATGCTAACGACGCTGTACCTGGTATATGTCTTATTAACTCGGTACCGGCTTAGTATTGTTTGGTACGAGAATTACCAGTTCGTTTATATCCTCTACGTTGTGGATAGATTGAAGTTAAGGCCTACTATTGAGTTAGATTGGAATGTAAGAACTGCCTCGGGAATGGTAGCGGTCTTTTGAAACCATAGATGATAAGGAGGAAGTTTCGGGGACGAAACTCTTTTAAGGATGGTAGACTGTAACCCCTCGTATTTTCCGATAAGTTTGAGGTTCGGAAAATAGGTCTTTAAGTTATGACATTCCTGAAATGATCGCTCGATGCTTTAAAGGAATTTTTATAAGTGAGTATAGTTGTTATTAAGCTGCGATCGTACGTACCGGTCACGAACCGTAAAATTTTTATGAGCTAGTATTCAGACCCGTTTGTCCTAGGAAATGGATTATTAAGAATTTCCTATTCAATTAAATCAGCCCATAGCAGCGAAAATTTATTTTGATCGTAACATCGCAGAATTTCGCGGTGTACCGAACCTAGCCCAATTTTGAGGGTTAGTCTGGAATAATTTTTTAGTTTCGGAAATTATTCTATCTGGATTATTTTCCACTGAAACTTTATCTGTTTGGACCCCAACTGATAAGTTGTGGAGATATTTTATTATTTTATTATTATTTTTTTAACCTTATCCCATAAGGTTACTCTTATCTCATAAGGGAAATTATAAAAGCCAAATTTTATTCCATTTCCCTTATGTTTTGCCGAAATGAGAGAGGGAGAAAGAGAGTGATTATCTTCCACCATTTTCCTCCATTAAAACCATAGCAAAATCCTTCTTAAGTCTCAATTTTATTCGGTAAGTTTTCGATTTTATTCGGTACAAAGCTTTGTAATCCTTCCTGGGTTATGAATCTATGTTTAGTTTCTTAATATTGGATGTTATGGTGTTGATTTGATCCTAGTTTTTAAGGTGAAAATTGGGAAAAAGGTCCAAGAGTTGCTTCTACGGTATTAGTAAACCTATTCAAGGTAAGGAATCCCTTTATTTGGTTGAGGTTATTTGAAACTAGATAATTGATAGTAAATGATGAGATTAGGGGTTTTATGAATATGTTTTTATACTTGATAATGACTGTATATGCATGTACATATCATATTTATGCCCATATAGGATTATACTTGTGAAAATATTGACAAGAAATTAAGCTAGTCTCTGGCAGTGACTTCCGAGAATTTCTGGGAAAAATTGGTAAGGTATTTTGATCCAATTTTTTTTAGAGAGGTAGTTCTATAAGTGTAGAAGCTGCATATAAAATTTCATAATGATCGGAGTAGTATAAGTATGGTTTTCGGAATTTTTCCCAAAACTGGTCCAGAGAGAAGAAAATTCCGGACAGCACATTGCCAAGGGCAAAAATGGAATTTTCTGTGTTAATTCGTGAACCTAGATGACCAAAACTTTTTATGGACATCAAGTACTATGAGTTAGGGTTCTACCATAAAAATTTCAAGTGAAAAAGAGTTCGGGAACTATTGTTACCGGCTCAATCTTTCGGACTGTGCCAAGCTGAAATTTTCTTATAAGGAGGTGGTATTATGTATATGAAACCTATGTATGTACGTGTAGTATATATAGTTATGTGTGTATTATGTATATATATATACACGTGTGATGTGTGTGTGTTTAAACTATATATATATATATGTACATATATGAGTATATATGTATAATTAAATAAAGGTTGTATCTCTATATATATGTGGTATGTGTACTTTATGTGAGTATGCATAAATGTGGAAATTGTTATGTTGAATGCATAGATACATATATGTAGTGTGATGATGGGAAATGTTTTGAGCAAAATGTTTTGAGAGACAAGACTTTTGAGAATGGTGATTGATTTCAAAGGAGGACTTGATTTTGTGGAAAATGTCCAAAAAGTGATTCTTGACTCAAGGAAAGGGAAAATGAGGAAAATGTTTTCAAACCTTAGTTCTAGTAAAAGTGGTAAAGGACCTTGTTTTGTAGCCTACGGGATAAAGATGAGCTTAAAAATGCCTCACCCGTATGGCGGTTATGTTATTGTATGACCAGTTCATACTGTTGTGGGCGAAGTCTATTCGCCGAGTACTATATCACCCGGAAGGAAAAGGGTCTCCTGCGGGGGTGTGCACACTTAAGTATAGTCACTCCATATTCGGGTAGGTGTCGTTCTTATGAACCTAGTGAGGCTAGCTAGGAATCATTCCAACGCGCCTATAAGTCCAGGGGATCAGTATTAGACCGGGCGATGACCACTGAACCCGAGTTGAACGATCCAAGTGGTCAGTCAAAAGGGGAGAAATGACTCCAAAGGCTTCACACTCACTTACCATCTAGAACTAAGTGGATTTTGATGTATGGAAGTAGTTACGCTGTAGCTACGGAAAAGAAAAGTGAAAAGTGAAAATACCCAAAGGTTGTGGGTGATATCCTTGAAATGTGAAAAAAGTGAAGGGAATTTCCTTATGAGGGAAATGTTTTTCAAAGAAAGTGATTGAGAACAAAAAGGTGGAATTTGTGTTTTTCCATTACTTGCTTATATGCTTAAATATTTAGCAATATATGCTTTGAGTAAGTAAATGAGTATTATATGACCTCGTCTAGAGGAAAATGAGTTGAGATGATAATGAATTGTTGTCTATTATGTGTGCAAGATGTTATTTGTAACTGTTGCAGGTAGTACCTCGGCTAAAGAGTAAGGTATAGGGTTATCATGTAAAATATTTTACAAAACCTTTATTTAGTTTTGAATAACCCATGGATTTCCTTACTTAGCCGTCGTGCTAACTACACTTCATTGTGTACCTTATCAGATGAAGTCTAGCGTGGGTATGCTCCTGCTTCTGCTTCTGATCTTCCAGCTCTGGCTCATGCTCCTGTCCCAGTTGTACTCCTGCCCCCGTTCCTATCCCTGTTCAATCAGTGGTACCCATTTTGGTCTCCTACCTTCGTTAATCCGTTATGCCTCAAGAGAAAAGTCAAGTCTGACCTTTTTGTACATATCTTTTGTAGCCACGGCAGTACTAACATGGCTAATAAGAACGGGAATAGTCCAAACACTTTGTTAATGGGCTGTAAGAAACTCTTATATATATATAAATATTCGTGGCTAGTATAGCTACTTTTTGTTTCTTCCTGCTGCAAGGTATATACATTGCTATGTCGAGTAGAGTGTGTGTATGTGTGAGGTTTTCTTCTTTAGCCTGTGCACCTAGAGTGAACTCCGTCTGGTCTTGGCTGGGTTTAGTCTAGGTGTGGCGGTGACTCTCCGGAAGTACGATCAGGTAGATCCGGGGTGTTACAGCGATATTTATCCGCGCGTGCCTCGCACAACCAATTAGGTTTCATCATCACTTTTGATATAAGTCTCATTGAAACTAATCATTTCCCCATCGGCCTTGCATCCCATTTTCTTCTACTCATCAAACCCTAGATTATTTTTGTAAAGAAGTTATTTCCGTAGAAATTTTGATACAATGGCCCAGGAAACAGCAAACAAGAAGCTGATCGAGAGGAAAACAATAGAGGATTAGAGAAATTAAAGTACCTAAAATATAAATTTACAAAATTAAATTTTACTAAAACATTATAATTTATATTCAAAATTGTATTGTATATTAAACTAATTAATATAGAAGGTCAGTTTCAATGATGTTTATATAGAAGCTAATGATGAAACCTAATTCGGTGTGTGAGTCACGTGCGGAATGATGAGGTCTAAGGATATGGAATGTTAGATTTTGGATGCGATATCTATCCGCACGTGCCTCGCACAGCCAATTAGGTTTCATCATCACTTTTGATATAAGCCTCATTGAAACTCATCATTTCGCCATCGGTCTTGCATCCCATTTTCTTCTAATAATCAAACCCTAGATTTTTTTTCTAAAGAAGTTATTTCTGTGAAAATTTTGATACAACGGCACAGGAAACACCAAACAAGAAGCTGATCGAGAGGAAACCAATAGAGGATAAGAAAAATTAAATTACCTAATATATAATTTTAACAAAATTAAATTTTACTAAAACATTATTGTTTATATAAAAAATTATATTGTATATAAAACTAAATAATATAGAAAGAGAGTTTCAATGATGTTTATATAGAAAGTAATGATTAAACCTAATGGGTTGTGCGAGTCACGTGCGGAATGATGAGGTGGAAGGTTATGGAGTGTTAGATTTTGGACGCGACATCCATCCGCACGTGCCTCGTATAACCAATTAGGTTTCATCGTCAGTTTTGATATATGCCTCATTGAAACTCATCATTTCGCCATCGGTCTTGCATCCCATTTTCTTCTACTCCTCAAACCCTAGATTTTCTTTCTAAAGAAGTTATTTCTGTAGAAATTTTTATACAATGGCACAAGAATCACCAAACAAGAAACTGATCGAGAGGAAACCGACAGAGGATAAGAAAAATTAAATTACCTAATATATAATTTTAACAAAATTATATTTTACTAAAACATTATAATTTATATTTAAAATTGTGTTATATATTAAACTAATTATTATAGAAGGTGAGTTTAATTGATGTTTATATAGAAAGTAATGATGAAACCTAATTGGTTGTGTGAGTCACGTGCGGAATGATGAGGTGGAAGGTTATGGAGGGTTAGATTTTGGACGCGATATTTATCCGCGCGTGCCTCGCACAGCCAATTAGGTTTGATCATCACTTTTGATATAAGTCTCATTGAAACTAATCATTTCGCCATCGGCCTTGCATCCCATTTTCTTCTACTCATCAAACCCTAGATTATTTTTCTAAAGAAGTTATTTCCGTAGAAATTTTGATACAATGGCACAGGAAACAGCAAACAAGAAGCTGATCGAGAGGAAAACAATAGAGGATAAGAGAAATTAAAGTACCAAAAATATAAATTTAACAAAATTAAATTTTACTAAAACATTATAATTTATAATTAAAATTGTATTGTATATTAAACTAATTAATATAGAAGGTCACTTTCAATGATGTTTATATAGAAGCTAATGATGAAAACTAATTCGGTGTGTGAGTCACGTGCGGAATGATGAGGTCTAAGGATATGGAATGTTAGATTTTGGATGCGATATCTATCCGCACGTGCCTCGCACAGCCAATTAGGTTTCATCATCACTTTTGATATAAGCCTCATTGAAACTCATCATTTCGCCATCGGTCTTGCATCCCATTTACTTCTAATAATTAAACCCTAGATTTTTTTCTAAAGAAGTTATTTCTGTGAAAATTTTGATACAACGGCAGAGGAAACACCAAACAAGAAGCTGATCGAGAGGAAACCAATAGAGGATAAGAAAATTTAAATTACCTAATATATAATTTTAACAAAATTAAATTTTACTAAAACATTATTGTTTATATAAAAAGTTATATTGTATATTAAACTAAATAATATAGAAAGAAAGTTTCAATGATGTTTATATAGAATGTAATGATGAAACCTAATGGGTTGTGCGAGTCACGTGCGGAATGATGAGGTGGAAGGTTATGGAGTATAGTTATGTGTGTATTATGTATATATATATACACGTGTGATGTGTGTGTGTTTAAACTATATATATATATATGTACATATATGAGTATATATGTATAATTAAATAAAGGTTGTATCTCTATATATATGTGGTATGTGTACTTTATGTGAGTATGCATAAATGTGGAAATTGTTATGTTGAATGCATAGATACATATATGTAGTGTGATGATGGGAAATGTTTTGAGCAAAATGTTTTGAGAGACAAGACTTTTGAGAATGGTGATTGATTTCAAAGGAGGACTTGATTTTGTGGAAAATGTCCAAAAAGTGATTCTTGACTCAAGGAAAGGGAAAATGAGGAAAATGTTTTCAAACCTTAGTTCTAGTAAAAGTGGTAAGGACCTTGTTTTGTAGCCTACGGGATAAAGATGAGCTTAAAAATGCCTCACCCGTATGGCGGTTATGTTATTGTATGACCAGTTCATACTGTTGTGGGCGAAGTCTATTCGCCGAGTACTATATCACCCGGAAGGAAAAGGGTCTCCTGCGGGGGTGTGCACACTTAAGTATAGTCACTCCATATTCGGGTAGGTGTCGTTCTTATGAACCTAGTGAGGCTAGCTAGGAATCATTCCAACCGCCTATAAGTCCAGGGGATCAGTATTAGACCGGGCGATGACCACTGAACCCGAGTTGAACGATCCAAGTGGTCAGTCAAAAGGGGAGAAATGACTCCAAAGGCTTCACACTCACTTACCATCTAGAACTAAGTGGATTTTGATGTATGGAAGTAGTTACGCTGTAGCTACGGAAAAGAAAAGTGAAAAGTGAAAATACCCAAAGGTTGTGGGTGATATCCTTGAAATGTGAAAAAAGTGAAGGGAATTTCCTTATGAGGGAAATGTTTTTCAAAGAAAGTGATTGAGAACAAAAAGGTGGAATTTGTGTTTTTCCATTACTTGCTTATATGCTTAAATATTTAGCAATATATGCTTTGAGTAAGTAAATGAGTATTATATGACCTCGTCTAGAGGAAAATGAGTTGAGATGATAATGAATTGTTGTCTATTATGTGTGCAAGATGTTATTTGTAACTGTTGCAGGTAGTACCTCGGCTAAAGAGTAAGGTATAGGGTTATCATGTAAAATATTTTACAAAACCTTTATTTAGTTTTGAATAACCCATGGATTTCCTTACTTAGCCGTCGTGCTAACTACACTTCATTGTGTACCTTATCAGATGAAGTCTAGCGTGGGTATGCTCCTGCTTCTGCTTCTGATCTTCCAGCTCTGGCTCATGCTCCTGTCCCAGTTGTACTCCTGCCCCGTTCCTATCCCTGTTCAATCAGTGGTACCCATTTTGGTCTCCTACCTTCGTTAATCCGTTATGCCTCAAGAGAAAAGTCAAGTCTGACCTTTTTGTACATATCTTTTGTAGCCACGGCAGTACTAACATGGCTAATAAGAACGGGAATAGTCCAAACACTTTGTTAATGGGCTGTAAGAAACTCTTATATATATATAAATATTCGTGGCTAGTATAGCTACTTTTTGTTTCTTCCTGCTGCAAGTATATACATTGCTATGTCGAGTAGAGTGTGTGTATGTGTGAGGTTTTCTTCTTTAGCCTGTGCACCTAGAGTGAACTCCGTCTGGTCTTGGCTGGGTTTAGTCTAGGTGTGGCGGTGACTCTCCGGAAGTACGATCAGGTAGATCCGGGGTGTTACAGCGATATTTATCCGCGCGTGCCTCGCACAACCAATTAGGTTTCATCATCACTTTTGATATAAGTCTCATTGAAACTAATCATTTCCCCATCGGCCTTGCATCCCATTTTCTTCTACTCATCAAACCCTAGATTATTTTTGTAAAGAAGTTATTTCCGTAGAAATTTTGATACAATGGCCCAGGAAACAGCAAACAAGAAGCTGATCGAGAGGAAAACAATAGAGGATTAGAGAAATTAAAGTACCTAAAATATAAATTTACAAAATTAAATTTTACTAAAACATTATAATTTATATTCAAAATTGTATTGTATATTAAACTAATTAATATAGAAGGTCAGTTTCAATGATGTTTATATAGAAGCTAATGATGAAACCTAATTCGGTGTGTGAGTCACGTGCGGAATGATGAGGTCTAAGGATATGGAATGTTAGATTTTGGATGCGATATCTATCCGCACGTGCCTCGCACAGCCAATTAGGTTTCATCATCACTTTTGATATAAGCCTCATTGAAACTCATCATTTCGCCATCGGTCTTGCATCCCATTTTCTTCTAATAATCAAACCCTAGATTTTTTTTCTAAAGAATTTATTTCTGTGAAAATTTTGATACAACGGCACAGGAAACACCAAACAAGAAGCTGATCGAGAGGAAACCAATAGAGGATAAGAAAAATTAAATTACCTAATATATAATTTTAACAAAATTAAATTTTACTAAAACATTATTGTTTATATAAAAAATTATATTGTATAAAACTAAATAATATAGAAAGAGAGTTTCAATGATGTTTATATAGAAAGTAATGATGAAACCTAATGGGTTGTGCGAGTCACGTGCGGAATGATGAGGTGGAAGGTTATGGAGTGTTAGATTTTGGATGCGACATCCATCCGCACGTGCCTCGCACAACCAATTAGGTTTCATCGTCACTTTTGATATAAGTCTCATTGAAACTATCATTTCGCCATCGGCCTTGCATCCCATTTTCTTCTACTCATCAAACCCTAGATTTTTTTCTAAAGAAGTTATTTCCGTAGAAATTTTGATACAATGGCACAGGAAACAGCAAACAAGAAGCTGATCGAGAGGAAAACAATAGAGGATAAGAAAATTAAAGTACCTAAAATATAAATTTAACAAAATTAAATTTTACTAAAACATTATAATTTATATTTAAAATTGTATTGTATATTAAACTAATTAATATAGAAGGTGAGTTTAATTGATGTTTATATAGAAAGTAATGATGAAACCTAATTGGTTGTGTGAGTCACGTGCGGAATGATGAGGTGGAAGGTTATGGAGGGTTAGATTTTGGACGCGATATTTATCCGCCGTGCCTCGCACAGCCAATTAGGTTTCATCATCACTTTTGATATAAGTCTCATTGAAACTAATCATTTCGCCATCGGCCTTGCATCCCATTTTCTTCTACTCATCAAACCCTAGATTATTTTTCTAAAGAAGTTATTTCCGTAGAAATTTTGATACAATGGCACAGGAAACAACAAACAAGAAGCTGATCGAGAGGAAAACAATAGAGGATAAAGAAATTAAAGTACCTAAAATATAAATTTAACAAAATTAAATTTTACTAAAACATTATAATTTATATTTAAAATTGTATTGTATATTAAACTAATTAATATAGAAGGTCAGTTTCAATGATGTTTATATAGAAGCTAATGATGAAACCTAATTCGGTGTGTGAGTCACGTGCGGAATGATGAGGTCTAAGGATATGGAATGTTAGATTTTGGACGCGACATCCATCCGCACGTGCCTCGTACAACCAATTAGGTTTCATCGTCACTTTTGATATAAGCCTCATTGAAACTCATCATTTCGCCATGGTCTTGCATCCCATTTTCTTCTACTCATCAAACCCTAGATTTTCTTTCTAAAGAAGTTATTTCTGTAGAAATTTTTATACAATGGCACAAGAAACACCAAACAAGAAACTGATCGAGAGGAAACCGACAGAGGATAAGAAAAATTAAATTACCTAATATATAATTTTAACAAAATTATATTTACCTAAAACATTATAATTTATATTTAAAATTGTATTATATATTAAACTAATTAATATAGAAGGTGAGTTTAATTGATGTTTATATAGAAAGTAATGATGAAACCTAATTGGTTGTGTGAGTCACGTGCGGAATGATGAGGTGGAAGGTTATGGAGGAATGGCACAAGAAACACCAAACAAGAAACTGATCGAGAGGAAACCGACAGAGGATAAGAAAAATTAAATTACCTAATATATAATTTTAACAAAATTATATTTTACTAAAACATTATAATTTATATTTGAAATTGTATTATATATTAAACTAATTATTATAGAAGGTGAGTTTAATTGATGTTTATATAGAAAGTAATGATGAAACCTAATTGGTTGTGTGAGTCACGTGCGGAATGATGAGGTGGAAGGTTATGGAGGGTTAGATTTTGGACGCGATATTTATCCGCGCGTGCCTCGCACAGCCAATTAGGTTTCATCATCACTTTTGATATTAGTCTCATTGAAACTAATCATTTCGCCATCGGCCTTGCATCCCATTTTCTTCTACTCATCAAACCCTAGATTATTTTTCTAAAGAAGTTATTTCCGTAGAAATTTTGATACAATGGCACAGGAAACAGCAAACAAGAAGCTGATCGAGAGGAAAACAATAGAGGAAAAGAGAAATTAAAGTACCTAAAATATAAATTTAACAAAATTAAATTTTACTAAAACATTATAATTTATATTTAAAATTGTATTGTATATTAAACTAATTAATATAGAAGGTCACTTTCAATGATGTTTATATAGAAGCTAATGATGAAAACTAATTCGGTGTGTGAGTCACGTGCGGAATGATGAGGTCTAAGGATATGGAATGTTAGATTTTGGATGCGATATCTATCCGCACGTGCCTCGCACAACCAATTAGGTTTCATCATCACTTTTGATATAAGCCTCATTGAAACTCATCATTTCGCCATCGGTCTTGCATCCCATTTACTTCTAATAATCAAACCCTAGATTTTTTTTCTAAAGAAGTTATTTCTGTGAAAATTTTGATACAACGGCAGAGGAAACACCAAACAAGAAGCTAATCGAGAGGAAACCAATAGAGGATAAGAAAATTTAAATTACCTAATATATAATTTTAACAAAATTAAATTTTACTAAAACATTATTGTTTATATAAAAAATTATATTGTATATTAAACTAAATAATATAGAAAGAAAGTTTCAATGATGTTTATATAGAATGTAATGATGAAACCTAATGGGTTGTGCGAGTCACGTGCGGAATGAGGAGGTGGAAGGTTATGGAGTGTTAGATTTTGGACGCGACATCCATCCGCACGTGCCTCGTATAACCAATTAGGTTTCATCGTCAGTTTTGATATATGCCTCATTGAAACTCATCATTTCGCCATCGGTCTTGCATCCCATTTTCTTCTACTCATCAAACCCTAGATTTTCTTTCTAAAGAAGTTATTTCTGTAGAAATTTTTATACAATGGCACAAGAAACACCAAACAAGAAACTGATCGAGAGGAAACCCAGAGGATAAGAAAATTAAATTACCTAATATATAATTTTAACAAAATTATATTTTACTAAAACATTATAATTTATATTTAAAATTGTATTATATATTAAACTAATTAATATAGAAGGTGAGTTTAATTGATGTTTATATAGAAAGTAATGATGAAACCTAATTGGTTGTGTGAGTCACGTGCGGAATGATGAGGTGGAAGGTTATGGAGGGTTAGATTTTGGACGCGATATTTATCCGCGCGTGCCTCGCACAGCCAATTAGGTTTCATCATCACTTTTGATATAAGTCTCATTGAAACTAATCATTTCGCCATCGGCCTTGCATCCCATTTTCTTCTACTCATCAAACCCTAGATTATTTTTCTAAAGAAGTTATTTCCGTAGAAATTTTGATACAATGGCACAGGAAACAGCAAACAAGAAGCTGATCGAGAGGAAAACAATAGAGGATAAGAGAAATTAAAGTACCTAAAATATAAATTTAACAAAATTAAATTTTACTAAAACATTATAATTTATATTTAAAATTGTATTGTATATTAAACTAATTAATATAGAAGGTCAGTTTCAATGATGTTTATATAGAAGCTAATGATGAAACCTAATTCGGGTGTGAGTCACGTGCGGAATGATGAGGTCTAAGGATATGGAATGTTAGATTTTGGATGCGATATCTATCCGCACGTGCCTCGCACAGCCAATTAGGTTTCATCATCACTTTTGATATAAGCCTCATTGAAACTCATCATTTCGCCATCGGTCTTGCTTCATAAACCTCATTTACCATTCTTAACTAATCAAACCTCTAGATTTTTTTTCTAAAGAAGTTATTTCCTGTACAAATTTTGATACAATCGGCACTAGGAAACACCAAACAAGAAGCTGATCGAGAGGAAACCGAATAGAGGATAAGAAAAATTTAAATTACCTAATATATAATTTTAACAAAATTAATTTTACTAAAACATTATTTTTATATAAAAATTATATTAGTATATTAAACTAATAATATAGAAGGTGAGTTTCAATGATGTTTATATAGAAAGTAATGATGAAACCTAATTGGTTGTGTGAGTCACGTGCGGAATGATGAGGTAGGAAGGTTATGGAATGTTAGATTTTGGACGATATTATCCGCCGTGCCTCGCACAGCCAATTAGGTTTCATCATCACTTTTGATATAAGCCATTGAAACTCATCATTTCGCCATCGGCTCTTGCATCCCATTTCTTCTACTAATCAAACCCTAGATTTTTTTTCTAAAGAAGTTATTTTCTTAGAAATTTTGATACAATGGCACAGGAAACAGCAAACAAGAAGCTGATCGAGAGGAAACAATAGAGGATATAAGAAATTAAAGTCTAAAATATAATTTAACAAAATTAAATTTTACTAAAACATTATAATTTATATTTAAAATTGTATTGTATATTAACTAATTAATATAGAAGGTCAGTTTCAATGATGTTTATATAGAAGCTAATGATGAAACCTAATTGGTTGTGTGAGTCACGTGCGGAATGATGAGGTTAAGGTATGGAATGTTAGATTTTGGAGCGATATCTATCCGCACGTGCCTCGCACAGCCAATTAGGTTTCATCATCACTTTTGATATAAGCCTCATTGAAACTCATCATTTCGCCATCGGTCTTGCATCCCATTTTCTTACTAATCAAACCCTAGATTTTTTTTTCTAAAGAAGTTATTTCTGTAAAAATTTTGATACAAGGCACAGGAAACACCAAACAAGAGCTGATCGAGAGGAACCAATAGAGGATAAGAAAATTAAATTACCTAATATATAATTTTAACAATAAATTTTATAAAATTATGAAAAATTATATTGTATATTAAACATAATATGAAGTGAGTTTCAATGATGTTTATATAGAAAGTAATGATGAAACTAATTGGTTGTGTGAGTCACGTGCGGAATGATGAGGTGGAAGGTTATGGAGTGTTAGATTTTGGACGCGATATATCCGCACGTGCCTCGCACACCAATTAGGTTTCATCATCACTTTTGATATAAGCTCATTGAAACTATCATTTCGCCATCGGTCTTGCATCCCATTTTCTTCTACTCATCAAACCCTAGATTTTTTTTCTAAAGAAGTTTTTCGTAGAAATTTTGATACAATGGCACAGGAAACAGCAAACAAGAAGCTGATCGAGAGGAAAACAATAGAGGATACAGAAATT
Organism: Ipomoea trifida; assembly: GCA_003576665.1. Lineage (NCBI taxonomy): Eukaryota > Viridiplantae > Streptophyta > Magnoliopsida > Solanales > Convolvulaceae > Ipomoea > Ipomoea trifida. Next base: position 12,458,167 of record CP025655.1, on the reverse strand, counting down.
AAAGTACCTAAAATATAAATTTAACAAAATTAAATTTTACTAAAACATTATAATTTATATTTAAAATTGTATTGTATATTAAACTAATTAATATAGAAGGTCAGTTTCAATGATGTTTATATAGAAGCTAATGATGAAACCTAATTCGGTGTGTGAGTCACGTGCGGAATGATGAGGTCTAAGGATATGGAATGTTAGATTTTGGATGCGATATCTATCCGCACGTGCCTCGCACAGCCAATTAGGTTTCATCATCACTTTTGATATAAGCCTCATTGAAACTCATCATTTCGCCATCGGTCTTGCATCCCATTTTCTTCTAATAATCAAACCCTAGATTTTTTTCTAAAGAAGTTATTTCTGTAAAAATTTTGATACAACGGCACAGGAAACACCAAACAAGAAGCTGATCGAGAGGAAACCAATAGAGGATAAGAAAATTTAAATTACCTAATATATAATTTTAACAAAATTAAATTTTACTAAAACATTATTGTTTATATAAAATTGTATTGTATATTAAACTAATAATATAGAAGAGAGTTTCAATGATGTTTATATAGAAGTAATGATGAAACCTAATGGTTGTGCGAGTCACGTGCGGAATGATGAGGTGGAAGGTTATGGAGTGTTAGATTTTGGACGCGAATCCATCCGCACGTGCCTCGCACAACCAATTAGGTTTCATCATCACTTTTGATATAAGCTCATTGAAACTCATCATTTCGCCATCGGTCTTGCATCCCATTTTCTTCTACTCATCAAACCCTAGATTATTTTTCTAAAGAAGTTATTTCCGTAGAAATTTTGATACAATGGCACAGGAAACAGCAAACAAGAAGCTGATCGAGAGGAAAACAATAGAGGATAAGAAAATTAAATACCTAAAATATAATTTAACAAAATTAAATTTACTAAAACATTATAATTTATATTTAAAATTGTATTGTATATTAAACTAATTAATATAGAAGGTGAGTTTAATGATGTTTATATAGAAAGTAATGATGAAACCTAATTGGGTGTGTGAGTCACGTGCGGAATGATGAGGTAAGGTTATGGATGTTAGATTTTGGACGCGATATTATCCGCACGTGCCTCGCACAGCCAATTAGGTTTCATCATCACTTTTGATATAAGCTCATTGAAACTCATCATTTCGCCATCGGTCTTGCATCCCATTTTCTTCTACTCATCAAACCCTAGATTTTTTTCTAAAGAAGTTATTTCGTAGAAATTTTGATACAATGGCACAGGAAACACCAAACAAGAAGCTGATCGAGAGGAAAACAATAGAGGATAAGAAAATTAAAGTACCTAAATATAAATTTAACAAAATTAAATTTTACTAAAACATTATAATTTTATATAAAATTGTATATTGTATATTAAACTAATTAATATAGAAGAGTGAGTTTCAATGATGTTTATATAGAAGTAATGATGAAACCTAATTCGGTGTGTGAGTCACGTGCGGAATGATGAGGTGAAGGTTATGGAATGTTAGATTTTGGATGCGATATCTATCCGCACGTGCCTCGCACAGCCAATTAGGTTTCATCATCACTTTTGATATAAGCCTCATTGAAACTCATCATTTCGCCATCGGTCTTGCATCCCATTTTCTTCTATCATCAAACCCTAGATTTTTTTTCTAAAGAAGTTATTTTCGTAGAAATTTTGATACAAGGCACAGGAAACAACAAACAAGAAGCTGATCGAGAGGAAACAATAGAGGATAAAAAATTAAATACCTAAATATAAATTTAACAAAATTAAATTTTACTAAAACATTATTTTATATTTAAAATTTATTGTATATTAAACTAATTAATATAGAAAGGCAGTTTCAATGATGTTTATATAGAAGTAATGATGAAACCTAATTGGTGTGTGAGTCACGTGCGGAATGATGAGGTTAAGGTTATGGAATGTTAGATTTTGGATGCGATATCTATCCGCACGTGCCTCGCACACCAATTAGGTTTCATCATCACTTTTGATATAAGCCTCATTGAAACTCATCATTTCGCCATCGGTCTTGCATCCCATTTTCTTCTATATCAAACCCTAGATTTTTTTCTAAAGAAGTTATTTCTGTAAAAATTTTGATACAATGGCACAGGAAACACCAAACAAGAAGCTGATCGAGAGGAAACCAATAGAGGATAAGAAAATTAAATTACCTAATATATAATTTTAACAAAATTAAATTTTACTAAAACATTATAATTTTATATTTAAAATTATATTTATATTAAACTAATAATAATATGAAGGTGAGTTTAATGATGTTTATATAGAAAGTAATGATGAAACCTAATGGTTGTGGAGTCACGTGCGGAATGATGAGGTGGAAGGTTATGGAGGTTAGATTTTGGACGCGATATTATCCGCGCGTGCCTCGCACAACCAATTAGGTTTCATCATCACTTTTGATATAAGCTCATTGAAACTCATCATTTCGCCATCGGCCTTGCATCCCATTTTCTTCTACTCATCAAACCCTAGATTATTTTTCTAAAGAAGTTATTTCCGTAGAAATTTTGATACAATGGCACAGGAAACAGCAAACAAGAAGCTGATCGAGAGGAAAACAATAGAGGATAACAGAAATTAAAGTACCTAAAATATAAATTTAACAAAATTAAATTTTACTAAAACATTATAATTTATATTTAAAATTGTATTGTATATTAAACTAATTAATATAGAAGGTCAGTTTCAATGATGTTTATATAGAAGCTAATGATGAAACCTAATTCGGTGTGTGACTCACGTGCGGAATGATGAGGTCTAAGGATATGGAATGTTAGATTTTGGATGCGATATCTATCCGCACGTGCCTCGCACAGCCAACTAGGTTTCACCATCACTTTTGATATAAGCCTCATTGAAACTCATCATTTCGCCATCGGTCTTGCATCCCATTTTCTTCTAATAATCAAACCCTAGATTTTTTTCTAAAGAAGTTATTTCTGTAAAAATTTTGATACAACGGCACAGGAAACACCAAACAAGAAGCTGATCGAGAGGAAACCAATAGAGGATAAGAAAATTTAAATTACCTAATATATAATTTTAACAAAATTAAATTTTACTAAAACATTATTGTTTATATAAAATATTATATTGTATATTAAACTAAATAATATGGAAAGAAAGTTTCAATGATGTTTATATAGAAGGTAATGATGAAACCTAATGGGTTGTGCGAGTCACGTGCGGAATGATGAGGTGGAAGGTTATGGAGTGTTAGATTTTGGACGCGATATCCATCCGCACGTGCCTCGTATAACCAATTAGGTTTCATCGTCACTTTTGATATAAGCCTCATTGAAACTCATCATTTCGCCATCGGTCTTGCATCCCATTTTCTTCTACTCATCAAACCCTAGATTATTTTTCTAAAGAAGTTATTTCCGTAGAAATTTTGATACAATGGCACAGGAAACAACAAACAAGAAGCTGATCGAGAGGAAAACAATAGAGGATAACAGAAATTAAATTACCTAAAATATAAATTTAACAAAATTAAATTTTACCAAAACATTATAATTTATATTTAAAATTGTATTGTATATTAACTAATTAATATAGAAGGTCAGTTTCAATGATGTTTATATAGAAGCTAATGATGAAACCTAATTCGGTGTGTGACTCACGTGCGGAATGATGAGGTCTAAGGATATGGAATGTTAGATTTTGGATGCGATATCTATCCGCACGTGCCTCGCACAGCCAACTAGGTTTCACCATCACTTTTGATATAAGCCTCATTGAAACTCATCATTTCGCCATCGGTCTTGCATCCCATTTTCTTCTAATAATCAAACCCTAGATTGTTTTTCTAAAGAAGTTATTTCTGTAAAAATTTTGATACAACGGCACAGGAAACACCAAACAAGAAGCTGATCGAGAGGAAACCAATAGAGGATAAGAAAATTTAAATTACCTAATATATAATTTTAACAAAATTAAATTTTACTAAAACATTATTGTTTATATGAAAAATTATATTGTATATTAAACTAAATAATATAGAAGGTGAGTTTCAATGATGTTTATATAGAAGTAATGATGAAAACTAATTGGTGTGTGTGAGTCACGTGCGGAATGATGAGGAGGAAGGTTATGGAATGTTATATTTTGACGCGATATCTATCCGCCAGCCAATTAGGTTTCATCATCACTTTTGATATAAGTCTCATTGAAACTAATCATTTCGCCATCGGCCTTGCATCCCATTTTCTTCTACTCATCAAACCCTAGATTATTTTTCTAAAGAAGTTATTTCGGTAGAAATTTTGATACAATGGCACAGGAAACAGCAAACAAGAAGCTGATCGAGAGGAAAACAATAGAGGATAAGAGAAATTAAAGTACCTAAAATATAAATTTAACAAAATTAAATTTTACTAAAACATTATAATTTATATTTAAAATTGTATTGTATATTAAACTAATTAATATAGAAGGTCAGTTTCAATGATGTTTATATAGAAGCTAATGATGAAACCTAATTCGGTGTGTGAGTCACGTGCGGAATGATGAGGTCTAAGGATATGGAATGTTAGATTTTGGATGCGATATCTATCCGCACGTGCCTCGCACAGCCAATTAGGTTTCATCATCACTTTTGATATAAGCCTCATTGAAACTCATCATTTCGCCATCGGTCTTGCATCCCATTTACTTCTAATAATCAAACCCTAGATTTTTTTTCTAAAGAAGTTATTTCTGTGAAAATTTTGATACAACGGCAGGGGAAACACCAAACAAGAAGCTAATCGAGAGGAAACCAATAGAGGATAAGAAAATTTAAATTACCTAATATATAATTTTAACAAAATTAAATTTTACTAAAACATTATTGTTTATATGAAAAATTATATTGTATATTAAACTAAATAATATAGAAGGTGAGTTTCAATGATGTTTATATAGAAAGTAATGATGAAAACTAATTGGTTGTGTGAGTCACGTGCGGAATGATGAGGAGGAAGGTTATGGAATGTTATATTTTGGACGTGATATCTATCCGCACGTGCCTCGCACAGCCAATTAGGTTTCATCATCACTTTTGATATAAGCCTTATTGAAACTCATCATTTCGCCATCGGTCTTGCATCCCATTTTCTTCTACTAAACAAACCCTAGATTTTTTTTATCTAAAGAAGTTTTTTCATTAGAAATTTTGATACAGTGGCACAGGAAACAACAAACATGAAGCTGATCGAGAGGAAAACAATAGAGGATTACAGAAATTAAAGTACCTAAAATATAAATTTAACAAAATTAAATTTTACCAAAACGTTATAATTTATATTTAAAATTGTATTGTATATTAAGCTAATTAATATAGAAGGTCAATTTCAATGATGTTTATATAGAAGCTAATGATGAAACCTAATTCGGTGTGTGACTCACGTGCGGAATGATGAGGTCTAAGGATATGGAATGTTAGATTTTGGATGCGATATCTATCCGCACGTGCCTCGCACAGCCAATTAGTTTTCACCATCACTTTTGATATAAGCCTCATTGAAACTCATCATTTCGCCATCAGTCTTGCATCCC
>CP025655.1:12392476-12438422 GCA_003576665.1 Ipomoea trifida | reverse complement strand
AATATAAATTTAACAAAATTAAATTTTACTAAAACATTATAATTTATATTTAAAATTGTATTGTATATTAAACTAATTAATATAGAAGGTCAGTTTCAATGATGTTTATATAGAAGCTAATGATGAAATCTAATTCGGTGTGTGACTCACGTGCGGAATGATGAGGTCTAAGGATATGGAATGATAGATTTTAGATGCGATATCTATCCGCACGTGCCTCGCACAGCCAATTAGGTTTCACCATCACTTTTGATATAAGCCTCATTGAAACTCATCATTTCGCCATCGGTCTTGCATCCCATCTTCTTCTAATAATCAAACCCTAGATTTTTTTTCTAAAGAAGTTATTCCTGTAAAAATTTTGATACAACGGCACAGGAAACACCAAACAAGAAGCTGATCGAGAGGAAAACAATAGAGGATAAGAGAAATTAAAGTACCTAAAATATAAATTTAACAAAATTAAATTTTACTAAAACATTATAATTTATATTTAAAATTGTATTATATATTAAACTAATTAATATAGAAGGTGAATTTAATTGATATTTACATAGAAAGTAATGATGAAACCTAATTGGTTTTGTGAGTCACGTGCGGAATGATGAGCAGGAAGGTTATGGAGGGTTAGATTTTGGACGCGATATTTATCCGCGCGTGCCTCGCACAACCAATTAGGTTTCATCATCACTTTTGATATAAGTCTCATTGAAACTAATCATTTCGCCATCGGCCTTGCATCCCATTTTCTTCTACTCATCAAACCCTAGATTATTTTACTAAAGAAGTTATTTTCGTAGAAATTTTGATACAATGGCACAGGAAACAGCAAACAAGAAGCTGATCGAGAGGAAAAAAATAGAGGATAACAGAAATTAAAGTACCTAAAATATAAATTTAACAAAATTAAATTTTACTAAAACATTATAATTTATATTTAAAATTGTATTGTATATTAAACTAATTAATATAGAAGGTCAGTTTCAATGATGTTTATATAGAAGCTAATGATAAAACCTAATTCGGTGTGTGACTCACGTGCGGAATGATGAGGTCTAAGGATATGGAATGTTAGATTTTGGATGCGATATCTATCCGCACGTGCCTCGCACAGCCAATTAGGTTTCACCATCACTTTTGATATAAGCCTCATTGAAACTCATCATTTCGCCATCGGTCTTGCATCCCATGTTCTTCTAATAATCAAACCCTAGATTTTTTTTCTAAAGAAGTTATTTCTGTAAAAATTTTGATACAACGGCACAGGAATCACCAAACTTGAAGCTGATCGAGAGAAACCAATAGAGGATAAGAAAATTTAAATTACCTAATATATAATTTTAACAAAATTATATTTTACTAAAACATTATAATTTATATTTAAAATTGTTTTATATATTAAACTAATTAATATAGAAGGTCAGTTTAATTGATATTTATATAGAAAGTAATGATGAAACCTAATTGGTTGTGTGAGTCACGTGCGGAATGATGAGGTGGAAGGTTATGGAGGGTTAGATTTTGGACGCGATATTTATCCGCGCGTGCCTCGCACAGCCAATTAGGTTTCATCATCACTTTTGATGTAAGTCTCACTGAAACTAATCATTTCGCCATCGGCCTTGCATCCCATTTTCTTCTACTCATCAAACCCTAGATTATTTTTCTAAAGAAGTTATTTCCGTAGAAATTTTGATACAATGGCACAGGAAACAGCAAACAAGAAGCTGATCGAGAAGAAAACAATAGAGGATAAGAGAAATTAAAGTACCTAAAATATAAATTTAACAAAATTAAATTTTACTAAAACATTATAATTTATATTTAAAATTGTATTATATATTACACTAATTAATATAGAAGGTGAATTTAATTGATATTTACATAGAAAGTAATGATGAAACCTAATTGGTTATGTGAGTCACGTGCGGAATGTTGAGCAGGAAGGTTATGGAGGGTTAGATTTTGGACGCGATATTTATCCGCGCGTGCCTCGCACAACCAATTAGGTTTCATCATCACTATTGATATAAGTCTCATTGAAACTAATCATTTCGCCATCGGCCTTGCATCTCATTTTCTTCTACTCATCAAACCCTAGATTATTTTACTAAAGAAGTTATTTTCGTAGAAATTTTGATACAATGGCACAGGAAACAGCAAACAAGAAGCTGATCGAGAGGAAAACAATAGAGGATAACAGAAATTAAAGTACCTAAAATATAAATTTAACAAAATTAAATTTTACTAAAACATTATAATTTATATTTAAAATTGTATTGTATATTAAACTAATTAATATAGAAGGTCAGTTTCAATGATGTTTATATAGAAGCTAATGATGAAACCTAATTCGGTGTGTGACTCACGTGCGGAATGATGAGGTCTAAGGATATGGAATGATAGATTTTGGATGCGATATCTATCCGCACGTGCCTCGCACAGCCAATTAGGTTTCACCATCACTTTTGATATAAGCCTCATTGAAACTCATCATTTCGCCATCGGTCTTGCATCCCATCTTCTTCTAATAATCAAACCCTAGATTTTTTTTCTAAAGAAGTTATTCCTGTAAAAATTTTGATACAACGGCACAGGAATCACCAAACTTGAAGCTGATCGAGAGGAAACCAATAGAGGATAAGAAAATTTAAATTACCTAATATATAATTTTAACAAAATTAAATTTTACTAAAACAATATTGTTTATATGAAAAATTATATTGTATATATTAAACTAAATAAAATAGAAAGAAAGTTTCAATGATGTTTATATATAAGGTAATGATGAAACCTAATGGGTTTTGCGAGTCACGTGCGGAATGATGAGGTGGAAGGTTATGGAGTGTTAGATTTTGGACGCGACATCCATCCGCACGTGCCTCGTACAACCAATTAGGTTTCATCGTCACTTTTGATATAAGCCTCTTTGAAACTCATCATTTCGCCATCGGTCTTGCATCCCATTTTCTTCTACTCATCAAACCCTAGATTTTCTTTCTAAAGAAGTTATTTCTGTAGTAATTTTTATACAATGGCACAAGAAACACCAAACAAGAAACTGATCGAGAGGAAACCGACAGAGGATAAGAAAAATTAAATTACCTAATATATAATTTTAACAAAATTATATTTTACTAAAACATTATAATTTAGATTTAAAATTGTATTATATATTAAACTAATTAATATAGAAGGCGAGTTTAATTGATATTTATATAGAAAGTAATGATGAAACCTAATTGGTTGTGTGAGTCACGTGCGGAATGATGAGGTGGAAGGTTATGGAGGGTTAGATTTTGGACGCGATATTTATCCGCGCGTGCCTCGCACAGCCAATTAGGTTTCATCATCACTTTTGATATAAGTCTCATTGAAACTAATCGTTTCGCCATCGGCCTTGCATCCCATTTTCTTCTACTCATCAAACCCTAGATTATTTTTCTAAAGAAGTTATTTCCGTAGAAATTTTGATACAATGGCACAGGAAACAGCAAACAAGAAGCTGATCGAGAGGAAAACAATAGAGGATAAGAGAAATTAAAGTACCTAAACAACTTTGCATGCTCCCCACCACATTACCGAGCTTTGCATGCTCCCCACCACATTACCGAGCTTTGCATGCTCCCCCTAGCTTTGCATGCTCCCCCTCAACAACTTCTCCCCCTTTTTGCGATAATTGACAAAGGAGTATAACTGATCATCTAGTAGGAGCAGAAACCTTGTAACAGATCATCTAGCAGGAGCAAAATCCGAGCCCACATCACCAGCTTCAAAGGACTGCAATAACTTCTTATCGTCCAACAGCACTTTCTCCATCCGAACAACAGTAGACTTCAAACTTGTAAGAATAGACTAAGTGGAGAGCACACGAGCACGGACATCAGCAAAATCCACACTCACACAAGGAAGATTTGATGGAACAGACTCTTCGTGGGATACAGCAACAGACTTTAAGGCCGAACAATCATCAAAGTGAGAATTCAGGAACAGACGCTTATCAATTAGTGTACTTGGAGGTTATAAACAGTTCCTCCCCAAGCTGTGGATGATCATCATGATGATTTTTCAAACATAGTCGTGAATCAACAGTGTACTGGCTCGGAATGTCCAGCAGCGACTCATTCTTGTAAGTTGTAAACCCTTGAGCTTTGAGTAACCCAAAAATCAGATTCGGAAAGGGTATTTTTGATTCCTTCTTTCTAAGAACAAATTCCATGATGTGATTGTAGATTAAATCACCAAGATCAAACTTAACCATGTGACGAACTTTGTATAGCAAAAGAGCCATCTTTGCCGAAACCGTACTCTTGAAAACCATAGGAAGCCAGTTGCTATTTGCTAGTCGAAACAGAACAGAGTACATGACAGCCAACTGTTGAGAAGATAAGTTCCCCTTTGGCCAGGCAGAAAGCTTGTTGTGTGTCAAGGCAGCAGCAAGAGTATCGAGGCCTGGATTGCACCTTTCAGAAAGAGCAGCCCGATTGTAGAACTTGTTAATGATTTCTGGACTGAAATCATACCACTTGCCACGAACATATGCCTTGTGAAACAATGTAGACTCTGGAGATGTGGAATCAGCGGACAGATTGGAGTAGAACTCAACAGTTAACCATTCAGCAGATCCAAAGGCAGACTTGGACCGAGTCATTCTTGGAGTAGGAGTAGTCATAGGCTTTTTCCCTATTCGCTTTTCACCAACAATGATCACATCACTTGTATCATCAAGTTTCCTTTTTCCAGAAACTTTCTTTTTGGCTTTTTGAGTTGATTGTTCAAGAGGAACCTGTATAAGAGGCACAGACACAGGCATAGCAGAGCAAGGTACAGGCAATTTTGATATTAAATCAGATAATAATTCGGTAGTGCTGGCAGACAACGGAACTAAACCAGATGAAGCTGCAACAATGACTGACTCAGACACAGGCAGAGGACATGTAGCAACAGTGACCGGAACATCATAAGATTTTGAGACAGGAAATGCAGCAGGCAAGTCAACATATAATGCAATATCACGTATATTAAACGTAGAAGCATCAGGAATTGTGACTTGCTCGGGCCTAAACCTTCCTAAAATAGAGTCAGGAGCAGAGCCAGAAACAGAGCATGCTGGAACAGAGACAGAAACAGAGCCAGTAGCCACTACCGAATCAGCAGATAGCACAGAATCAGGTAAAACAGATGGTAAAGCAGTAGGTAGATGCACAATATCCGAATTAACAGCAGAAGGCACATTTTAAAGGACATATAGAAGCAGCCACAGATGTAACACACGAAGAGCTAGGCATATTAGAACAAACTACAGCACTAGGCAACGAAGAAACTAAAGAGGGCGAAAAAAAAACAGGCAACGAGACAGTGCCAGAAATAGAGAAAGGTACCACATTATCAGCCTTTTTCGAAGCCTCCAACGCTGCCTGAAGGTCTGCCTCATTGACCTCATCATCACTTTCTTCAATCGGCCATGGCGTACCACGAATTCCTTGAGCCAATGCTAGTAGATTCCGAGACTCCTTCGTAGATAGATCATCCAAAAGCTCTTGATTTTGTAGAAGTGTTGCCAAGACCCGTTCTTTGCAAAAGGGTGAGAGAGTTGAGGAATTTGTGAGGATTGAACGAAATAGAGTGTTCCTTCCATCCGTAGCTTTGAAGATTAGGAACGGGTTGGTGTCAATTTGTGGATTGGAGCTTGAAGCCATGGGAGATGAGCTTGATTTTTCGGTGTAGAGCTTTGAGGGAATCCGATCGGGTAGGTCACGAAGAAGAAAGGGGAAAAGTGAGGTTTTGTGCAAAAATTGGACTTTATAATGCCTTGGGAAGCGTGAGAGTGGATGAGTTTTAATCCAACAAGACTTTGAGATCTTTTAGGATAAGTAGGTAGAGGATTTTGGATAAACAAAGGAAAATTTCAAGGTTTAGTTGTTTTCGGCCAAGGGAAAAGAATTATATCAACCATTATATAACCCTGAAAAAATAAAACACTAAAAAAATTAGTAATAAAATAATTTATTTAAAAGATAACATACCTGGTTTATTTCAAAGTTAAACCCTTCAATCTTGAATTTCCAGATTCTCTACACCTTCCACTAGTTCTTGAGTACCACTTTACCATTGCGGTGCATTTGGTATTTTCTGGTTTATAAAATCCACTTTCCTGACCCAAACTTGTTTTACAAATGGTGCAATGCGCTTGTGAATGTACTTCTCAACCCTTTGATCCTTGTAGAAATAGTAGCATTCAGGTCTGGTGTGGCCGCGCATCCTGCAATAATGACATATAGGATTATATCTCATGCGATGAAAGTTTGGATACCATACATTACCATAGCCTCGTTTAGTTGTACTAGATTTTGACAAAACACGATGTGATTCAGATTCTGCAACACGACGTTATGGAGCTGAGCTTGATTCGGTCGTGTTATGAACTGGTTCAGAACCTTTAACAAAAATAGTATCTTTGTTCTTGCCACCGGTGAAGCCAAGCCCAAATTTGGTAGTAGTTTGTCTTCTTGAATCAAGTATTTCATCAAGTGTAGATGTGGTGTCCATCATCTTGATTCGCCGTTTGAGAGTGTCCAGCTCTTGTTGTAGATTTTCCTCACGTTCTTGGCTAGCCTTCAGTAGGATTTCTTTTTCAGAAGCTTGATTTTTGTACACTTTCTTGCATCTTCTAATACACCAATTTGACTAGACAAAGAACGATGAACTTTAAGTAAAGCCTCCTATTTGGAGTACAATTTTTTGTATTCTAATTCATAAGACATAGGAGGTAACTCGCGATCTTCAGCTGAATTATATTCTCCACTGTCTGATCCAGCGAGCTCTTCTGTGTCAGGATCAACATCAGCTATTGCGGTGAAGGCCACAAAGTTTCCAGAAATTTCGTCAGTGTCTGAATCAGCAGCTTCTGATTCAGGTTCATCATCACTCCAGGTTAGGGCCGTCATGGACTTCTTTCTTCGTAAGTATGTTGGGCACTCAGCTTGAACATGTCCAAATCCTTCTCATTCAAAGCATCGGATGCCCTTGTTCACTTTGTCTTTAGATTTCCCAGAACGTGAGCCAGATGATCTTGATGTTGATCCCCCAGGTTTTGTCACACCTTTTGAGCTACTCGAGTTGGTTCCCTTCTGATTTTTCATCCTAGTATTTTGTGTGTATCTCTTTTGCTTAACCTGTTTCAAAAAGTTAGAAAAATGTTTAGATAATAAACCAACAGGATCATCAGAAAGCTCATCTGTATCAGGCACGTCGAAGTCTTGTCCTTCAGCGTTGAAAGCAACGGATTTCTCCTTCTTTGTATGATCGGTCAAAATCTCCATTTCGTAGGTCTTAAGACTTCCCATTAACGCTGCAAGAGTTTTATCTTCCCAACCTGCGTTTTCCTGCACAGCAGTCACCTTCATTCGAAAACGCGGTGGTAGAGAACGCAAGACTTTCTTGACCAATTTTTGTTGGGGAAATGGCTCGCCTAGCACAGCAGCTCGATTTGCCAGTTCTTGAACACGTTCGTTGAAGCTTGTAATATTTTCGTTTTCATTCATTCGTAGATCTTCAAAATCTGAATGAACCAGTTGTAACTTCGATTGTCTCACTGAGTCAGTACCTTCATAGGTAGTTTCCAATATGTCCCATGCTTCTTTGGCAGATTCACAACCTACAACTAAAGTAAATTGACTTTCATGCATTAGCGAATAAATAGTATCTAAAGCTTTATGATTGTAACCAGCAAGAGTCCTTTCAGCTGCATCCCATTCAACTTCTGGTTTGAGCACTTTGGGATCATTTTCTGTTGCACCCGCCTTTTTGGGATGTTCCCAACCGGTTAGGACGGCTGTCCAGACTCGATCGCCTAGAGCTTTTAGATGCATTCTTGTCCGAGCTTTCTAGTAAGCGTAGTTGTCACCTGTTAACTCGGGAGGAGTTTTATGCCTATACATCCTGACACACTTAACACACAGTGAGAATGTTCAAAAATAGAGAAGCCAAAACAAAGAACACAAAAACGATGTGAGAACCTGAGTTCAAGAAACACAAAGCACCCAGATCGCTGGACTAATAAATTAAGTCCCTGTGCTTTGATACCAATTGAAAGATTGTGAATCTTGAATGCAGGTAATATCCTACTTGGTTCCTATTTTGTTTTTAAAACAAATTAATCGATTGTATTTATCACTGTATTAGAAACAATAAATAATAAAAACAGTGCAGAAAAAATAAATGAACCAGGATATGTTCACGCAGTTCGGAGCACCTTCTCCTACATCTGCGGGGCCACACAAAGGTGAAACCCAACTCCACTAGATGATCAAAGATGTTACAAGGTTCACCAGATATCCATCCTCCATGATGGCGTAATCTATTACACCTACAAACATCACCATCTCCTGAGTTGGTAGTGTGTCAACTTCTTCAGCTTTCCCGGGCCAAACAGCAAGTCTTCCACTAGATGTAGTAAACAGGACAACAGCATAAAACTAGTCTAAGAAGTCATATTACAATGATCTTGAGTCTGTATCAGACTAACAGACTTTACATATTAAAACAGTAGGCTAAGACTAAAACAGTAGATCTTAATGTTAAAACAGCAGGGAACTTTGGCGATCTTTTCATTGAAATCAGCAATTAAACTTCTGAGGCTTCAGCTCTATTTATACTTGAATATCTGAGCTCCTTCCCTGTATTTGATCTCCTCAATTCAAGGTAAGGTACTCATCTACATCTTGCCTTGATTTTCTCATCTCTGACATTTTTGCTTGAATAAACAAGAACCATTCATCCCATGCAAATAAACAACTTTAAAAACTATACCTTAGGCATAATTAATTAGACCACTTAATTAACAAACAAATTGTCAATTAAAACTATACATTAATTTCCCTAACATATATTAAACTAATTAATATAGAAGGTGAGTTTCAATGATGTTTATATAGAAAGTAATGATGAAAACTAATTGGTTGTGTGAGTCACGTGTGGAATGATGAGGTGGAAGGTTATGGAATGTTATATTTTGGACGCGATATCTATCCGCACGTGCCTCGCACAGCCAATTAGGTTTCATCATCACTTTTGATATATGCCTTATTGAAACTCATCATTTCGCCATCGGTCTTGCATGTTATTTTCTTCTACTAATCAAACCCTAGATTTTTTTTATCTAAAGAAGTTTTTTCATTAGAAATTTTGATACAATGGCACAGGAAACACCAAACAAGAAGCTGATCGAGAGGGACCCAATAGAGGATAAGAAAAATTAAATTACCTAAAATATAATTTTAACAAAATTAAATTTAACGAAAACATTATAATTTATGTCAAAAATTATATTGTATATTAAACTAATTAATATAGAAGGTGAGTTTCAATGATGTTTATATAGAAAGTAGTGATGAAAACTAATTGGTTGTGTGAGTCACGTGCGGAATGATGAGGTGGAAGGTTATGGAATGTTATATTTTGGACGCGATATCTATCCGCACGTGCCTCACACAGCCAATTAGGTTTCATCATCACTTTTGATATAAGCCTTATTGAAACTCATCATTTCGCCCTTGGTCTTGCATGTCATTTTCTTCTACTAATCAAACCCTATATTTTTTTTATCTAAAGAAGTTTTTTCTTTAGAAATTTTGATACAGTGGCACAGGAAACACCAAACAAGAAGCTGATCGAGAGGGACCCAATAGAGGATAAGAAAAATTAAATTACCTCAAATATAATTTTAACAAAATTAAATTTAACGAAAACATTATAATTTATGTCAAAAATTATATTGTGTATGAAACTAATTAATATAGAAGGTGAGTTTCAATGATGTTTAAATAGAAAGTAATGACGAAACCTAATTGGTTGTGTGAGTCACGTGCGGAATGATGAGGTGGAAGGTTATGGAATGTTAGATTTTGGACGCGATATCTATTTGCACGTGCCTCGCACAGCCAATTAGGTTTCAGCATCACTTTTGATATAAGCCATATTGAAACTCATCATTTCGCCCTTGGTCTTGCATGTCATTTTCTTCTACTAATCAAACCCTAGATTTTTTTTATCTAAAGAAGTTTTTTCATTAGAAATTTTGATACAGTGGCACAGGAAACACCAAACAAGAAGCTGATCGAGAGGGACCCAATAGAGGATAAGAAAAATTAAATTACCTCAAATATAATTTTAACAAAATTAAATTTAACGAAATCATTATAATTTATGTCAAAAATTATATTGTATATGAAACTAATTAATATAGAAGGTGAGTTTCAATGATGTTTAAATAGAAAGTAATGACGAAACCTAATTGGTTGTGTGAGTCACGTGCGGAATGATGAGGTGGAAGGTTATGGAATGTTAGATTTTGGCCGCGATATCTATTTGCACGTGCCTCGCACAGCCAATTAGGTTTCATCATCACTTTTGATATAAGCCATATTGAAACTCATCATTTCGCCATCGGTCTTGCATCCCATTTTCTTCTACTAATCAAACCCTAGATTTTTTTTATCTAAAGAAGTTTTTTCATTAGAAATTTTGATACAATGGCACAGGAAACACCAAACAAGAAGCTGATCGAGAGGGACCCAATAGAGGATAAGAAAAATTATATTACCTCAAATATAATTTTAACAAAATTAAATTTAACGAAAACATTATAATTTATGTCAAAAATTATATTGTATATTAAACTAATTAATATAGAAGGTGAGTTTCAATGATGTTTATATAGAAAGTAATGATGAAACCAAATTGGTTGTGCGAGTCACGTGCGGAATGATGAAGTGAAAGGTTATGGAGTGTTAGATTTTTGACGCGATATTTATCCGCACGTGCCTCGCACAACCAATTAGGTTTCATCATCACTTTTAATATAAGACTCGTTGAAACTCATCATTACGCCATCGGTCTTGCATCCCATTTTCTTCTACTCATCAAACCCTAGATTATTTTTCTAAAGAAGTTATTTCTGTACAAATTTTGATACAATGGCACAGGAAATAGCAAACAAGATGCTGATCGAGAGAAACCAATAGAGGATAAGAAAAATTAAAGTACCTAAAATATAAATTTATTAACAAAATTAAATTTTACTAAAACATTATTATTTATATCAAAAATTATATTGTATATTATACTAATTAATATAGAAAGTGAGTTTCAATGATGTTTATATAGAAAGTAATGATGAAACCTAATTGGTTATGCAAGTCACGTGCGGAATGATGAGGTGGAAGGTTATGGAGAGTTAGATTTTGGACGCGATATCTATCCGCACGTGCCTCGCACAGCCAATTAGGTTTCAACATCACTTTTGATATAAGCCTAATTGAAACTCATCATTTCGCCATCGGTCTTGCATCCCATTATCTTCTGCTCATTAAACCCTAGATTTTTTTTTCTAAAGAAGTTTTTTCTGTAGAAATTTTGATACAATGGCACACGAAACACCAAACAAGAAGCTGAGCGAGAGGAACCCAATAGAGGATAAGAAAAATAAAAATGTATGCACTCGTTAGCTAAACTCTATGCACCCCAAGGTTCAAACTTTTGCAACTTACAGTGCAAAGTTATGCACCTTACAATGCAAAGATAACATTTTAACGTTATGCACACAATGGTCTAAACTTATGCACCTTAAGTTCTAAAGTTATACACACAACGGTCTAAACTTATGCACCTCAAGTTCGAAATTATGCACTCAAAGAAGGAACAACATGCACTCGAAGAAGGAACAATATGAACCCAAAGAAAGAACGATATGGACCCAAAGTAGGAAAATAATGCACCCAAATTGGCTTAGGTTGATAACCACAATGTTCCATGTTTACCCTTTGTGGGAGCAATACATTGTCTCTATTGTCCTTCTTGCTTTGAGCCAGTTAGTTATGGGCAATCTAAGCCAGTTTACGACATCCACTAGACTATTGCCTTAGAGACGCGAACTGTCTGGACAATGTGTCACTAACCAGACCCTCATATAGATCATTTCTTTATTCATCCTTGGATTAGGTTTTCCGTTTGCATTAGGTGGAAGTATCCAATAACTCCAATATGGTTATTCACACCCTTGGGTAGTGATTGTGGTTTCCCTTATCACCTCAAAATTAAACGTTATTCATTATATCTTGTAATAATTTTTTTTATAATAATAACAATACACAACAAAAAATAAATCTCTTTGTGAGATGTCTGTAAGCTTTAGTTTTCGGTGGCTATTCTTTATTTCACGACAAATCATTTTGTGGACATTAGTCAGTATTGCAAAGCAAACTACTAACAAATATTCATTCTTAGTTTACCGAATACTTATTTTTAGGTTCATACTAAAAAATGAACCTATATAGTATAATAAAATCAAACCTATAGCATACTAAAAGTAAACTTTTAAGTATACACTAGTACAAAAATGACTTTAAATATAAGACAATTTGCGTCCGGAGTTGAAACACCGGACGCGTAAAGTGGCGCGGTAGCATTTTTGTAATTAAAATGTTCATTATTTTATTATTATTATTTTTAAATGCCAGACCAACTACGTCCGAAGCACCCACTTCGGACGCAGATGGTCTGTCGCATTACACTACCTACGTCCGAACTTGGAACTTCGGACGAACATAATTAGGACAAAATCCCCCGTCTTTTTCCCCAACAACATAACATCGCGACATACCAAAAAACAAAACCCTAAATCAAATTTGCAGCCATAATCGCCCGTCTTCTTCCCAAATGCCGCCGCCGCACGCCGTACGCCGTCACCACTCGCATCCGTTCGCCGCCGGTCTCATCTCCTCGCCGCACGCCGTCCAGTCACCGTCACCGTCCAGATCTGACGCCTCCAGCCCCGTCGCCGTCGCCGTCCAGCACCTCCAGCCGCGCCGTCCAGGTAATATTTTGGTTTTTTTTTTGTTTTTAATTTCATTTAATTTATTTGTTATTTGAAGATTGTTGTCAGCGTTGGATGGGAAAATGACTGCTGCATTTCAAATAGAAATATTGTGAGTGAAAAACCTGATTATACTTGTGATATTTTTCTTTGTGGACTGTAATTTATTTCATGTGCCTTTTTACTTTTCTAGCAAACCTTCATACCTGATGGAAACAATGAAGATCTACATGATTGCGAGATGGAGCTTGTTCTTGTGGGCTACATCACAGGATCCTATAGCATGGTAAAACTCAAGTTTCTCGACATTGTGCATTGTGGAGATTTTCTGTCATAAAATTCGTAAGGTACTTGTTTGCTCTTGCTTGTGAACTTGGGACTTTACAACCTGAGAGACTATTTTTTCTTAGACTTTGCATATAAAGATGCAAATAAATCTTATTAATCATCTAATATTAATCAAAGATTTGCTAAACTATATGGAGTATATGGACCGTATCATAAAATTAATAACTAATGATACTATGAATAAGTAGCCTAGGTGAATTCCTTATTACTATTATTATTATTATAAGGAAGAGGAACCAGAAAGGATTCATGTCTTGAGTGAATGAGGGGCCGGGATGCTTTCTAATTTCCTTTTGTGCATGAACTTGCATTTCATTTCTTTTAAGCATTCATTCTATTGCAAATTTTGTTCCAAGCTGCATCCTCTTGGTGCTCTAAAAAAATCAATTGCTTAAAAAAAGTTTAGATTCTACTAGTTGATAGGCATTTTAAACTTCATCCTCCCGTATTGGACACTCCATAGAACCAATCATATATGCATATATATGATATGCCCTTTCTGCAGATGCTAATATGGTTCCTGTATTGCATTTCTTATCTTAGTGATAGTTCTATTTCTGAAACGGTTGCAGTCTTTTTGGTTTTACAACGAAGTGACTAAATGCCATTTCATAGTAAAATATGCTTATATGAAATATTTACAATGAATGTTTTTTGTGATGTTTATATTCTACTCACAGGGCACCCAGAAATGAACAAGAGGAACTCATCCTGTCTGATGGTTAGGATACTAACCCTACTTATGATATTGAACAGAAATAGGATTCTCGTGGTTGTAATAACTTTCTAACGTTTTGTGCAGTCACACAAGAAGTTTATGAAGCTCACAAGGTAAATGAATTATTGTAATACTAGCATGAGAATGTCAATGCATTCCCTTAAGACTCAAAAAATCAGAATTACAATGCCTTGCTTGTGCAGTGTCGTGGTTAGAGTTTTTATTTTTTCATTTTTTTTTGGATCTATTCCATATTCAACTCTGTTAGAAAAACCTTCAGTTTCATGTGCTTCTACAGAATAAATTAGAAACAAACCTAGCTAAAAGAGCGGAGCATTACTTCTCAGAAAATAAACGAGTTTTCAAAGGTACAATTCTTTATCACATGCTTGAAAATCACTTTTGTAGACATTATCTACCACTTTTAAGTAGCGCTTTCTGAGTGATGCTGTGTATCTGTTGTATTAATATGATGCTTTGGTGTCACTAAAGGGCTTGAGGAATGGGCTTCTGGAAACATTGAGGAATTCAGGAAGCTGGTTACAGAATCCGGTTTAAGTTCTATTCAGAATTATGACTGTGGTACATCTCCTTTTTCTCAATTTTGTTTTCTTCAACTTGGTTGATGGCTGGTGTAGGCTTTAAGAACAGACTACGTTTAACACAATTGCTATTTCTCTGGCATTAAACAACTTATATTCATGCTGTTGCAATGCTCAAAAACTTACTCGTTGTGGTAAGAAGGATATTTTCAATGAGCAATGGCAGCAGGACGAGGAAAAGGAGCAAATTAAAATGTCAGGAGGAGGAGGGGCTTCTGAAAGGGAACTGGACCAGACACCCACATGGGCAGTAGCATTGGTTTGTGCAGTCATTATTATTTCTATACTCTTGGAGAAATTTCTTCATTCAGTTGGATCGGTGATATTTCTCTTTCCCTTCACCCAATCTTTCTTCTTATAGTTGTAGATGATATTTGTATGTATGTTTGTTTGTTTGTTTTGGCTCATACTTCAATTTTCTATTCTGAATGCATGCAAGCAATTCTTAATTGATATTGGTTAACTTTGGAATGATATGATATGATATTGGTGTAGATCAGAGTTAATATTTTATTCTTTAATTTGTTGATCAATTGCATTAATTGCTGACCATATTACTTCTCTAATTAATTGCTTTCAGATTGGTCTTCCTGGTTTTTGATTCTATGCCATCTGCACTAGATATGCTAAGCAAGCATGAGTGTGTGCTTCCTATTGTATCCGTTATTGGGAGAGCCAATTTAAAAAGGTTTGTGTGTTTTTCTTTATAATGGTTTTTTATTTTTCTTTTATTTTATTTTTTGTATCGGTTTATTTTAATTTAGTTTTTAATAAACAATTATAGTTTATATTTGTACTAATATTTAATTCTCTAATGAGGGATGATTTATTATTAATCTTTCAGTGATATGTAATGCTTTAAAGCTATGTTTTTGACTTTTTGTTATTGATGTTACTTTTGTTTCTTATTGTTAATTTTGTTCAGACATCTTTACTTACATTCTATGCTATGTTATGAACTTTCAGGGTGCTTCAGATATTGAGAGAATGGTGAATGAATTTTATAATTTTTTTTTTAATAAAAATGACTATCTGCGTCTGGAACTGGGCAGTTCCAGACGCAAATAGTCCATTTTAAAAAAAATAAAAAATCCATCTGCGTCAGGAACTGGGCAGCGCCGGACGCAGATGGCCCGGACCAATTGCGTCTCCGGCATATGCGTCTGGAGTACTCCAGACGCAAAAAGTCCAAAATTCCAGACGCTGATATCCCTTTTTGTACTAGTGATATATACTAAAAATAAATATGTTAGTAGTCTCTCTTACAGTGTAGACCATGATTCATGATATAATGATTGGTGCTTGCCACAAATCACGATGGACCCCCAAATATTGTTATTTCCATGGGCTAGAAGTTCTACCAAGTTGTCTTAGGATAAAACCTTAGTAGTTTCAAAGTGGGGTTTCCTGTGATTTATTTTAATTACTAGGAGCCTTAAAATTTAAAAGGCCCAAATTAAAAAAAAAAATCTTTGAAAACTAAAGGCGCCAAATTGAAATCTCTAAAAGCTTCCTCCATCCATACCCAAAAAGTAAAAAGCACAAATCATAATTTAGGAGTTAATCTCCCATGTTCATTTACCATCACATTTAAAATCGTCATCAAACACTCCATATCCTTCTACCTCATCAATCCGTGTATGCCTTATCATTACCCTCGATATAAACCTCTCATCGAAACTCATAATTTTTCCATCGCCTAACAT
Organism: Ipomoea trifida; assembly: GCA_003576665.1. Taxonomy (NCBI): domain Eukaryota; kingdom Viridiplantae; phylum Streptophyta; class Magnoliopsida; order Solanales; family Convolvulaceae; genus Ipomoea; species Ipomoea trifida. Next base: position 12,422,174 of record CP025655.1, on the reverse strand, counting down.
CTCATTTTCTTCTACTCATCAAACTCTAGATTTTCTGTAGAAGTTATTTCTATAGAAATATTGATACAATGGCACTGAAAACAAAAAACAAGAAACCGATCGAGAAGAAATCGATGGGAGAGAAGAATATCGTTATGGGCGACAAGGCTCTAGAGGAAAAGAAGCCCAAGCATGGGAAGAAGCTTCCCAAGGACATTAGTGTCGCTTCCGATGACAAGAAGAAGAAAAAAGCGTAGAAAAACATTGAGTATTATAAGACCTACATCTCTCTTTAAGGGGATGAAGAAGGTCCACCCTAACCTTGGGATCTCTAAGTAAGGCTATGGGGATCATGAATAGCTTCATCAACGACATCTTTGAGAAATCGACACAAGAGGCTTCCAAGCTTGCCTACTATATAATAAGAAGCCAACGATCACTTCCCGAGAGATTTAGACCACGACCAAGCTTTTATTACCTGGCGAATTAGCTAAACATGCCATTCTTGAGGGAAACAAGGCGGTGACCAATTTCACAAGTACTTAAAAGTTGTTATTCATAATTGGCCCTCTTTGATTTGACTTAGGGTTAGGCTTTACAAGTAATGTGGTTAATATTTCTATTTCAATTACCAAATATTATTTTGGATGTTAATGGTTTGTCATGTGTATTGAGGTTCTAAGATGTTGAAATGGAATATAATTGTCTAGTATTAGCAACAAATCTGTCTTATTGATTGCATTTGTGTTGTGGGTTTTCATACTATTTGGAATAGATAAAATTTACTTTGTAATAATTGATAAGCATATTCCATGTTTTTGCCCTAAAGGTATAATTTCACAAGATAATACCTAATGAAACGTGTCTTTCATTCATTATGCCAATTGGGATCTTGAGATAGAATTCACAAATCACCTAATGCGTTCTTACATGTGTTAAGAATCTTGTAGGCTAATGGGATAGGCATAAGAAATCGGTGTGTGTGTGTGTGTGTTTTGCTCTTAGTCGCTAAATGCAACTTTTCAAGCAATGTGATAGATATCCGAATAGTACCCTTGTAAAAACAATTCCTTGCTTGCCTTTATATATAGTATTCCCTCTGTCCCAAAACGTATGTCCTACTTTTATTTGCCATTAGGACAATGAACAAAAGTTAACTCCCTTTATTTTTTTTCCCTATATGTACTCTAACTATTTTACATTTTTCCATCCCATATGAACATTTCTTCATCTCTCTTTAGCAAACAACTATGTTCTTCGTCCAATATTCTTTCATACACATTCTCTAGATTAAAAAAAAAAAAAAACGAATTACTACCATGTATATAAGAACAAACAAACTAAATTGAACTTCTAAAAATTCACGTTGCATTTGTATTCTCCTAAACAATAAGAAGATATTGAAGAACAAAGACACGAGATATCTATAGATATGAAGAATCAAAGTCACAACTGCAGATGTTCATAGATGCAAAAAAAAAAAAAATTCAATTTGAGCAAAAGACATGAAATTATTCCATAAATCAATGTAATATGCATTTTGTTGATTTGATAAACAAACAAAAAAAAAATAGAAAGGCGAAGAATGATTGCTTGTAACTCAAAAAAAAAAAACTATATGCATTTTGTTGATTTGATAAACAAACAAAATGATGAAAAATTGAAAAGGGATAAAGCATTGCTCGCAACTCAAAAAAAAATAATAATAGCACAAAGAGAGAGAGAGTGGGAATAAAATATAATAAGTCTGAAAATGGGAAGAAGAACTATTAAGGGGATTAGAATTGAAAAAGGATAGTAAAGTGCATAGTAATCCTGAAATTTTGCACAGTAAATTTGATTTAAGGGTAGATTACAACATGACAAACCCATAAATATTGAGTACTTTATGAAAAGTTAAAAGGGAAATGTCGAAAAATACAAATTGAATGATGTTTATTTTTGGAAAGTCGACAATATTTTTCGATGAACTAATTAAAATAGAAAGTGGGACAAATAAAAAGGGACTGATTGAGTACTATAGAATTCAAGCTTAATTTTGAGTTATTGTAAAATGGTGCATGTATCGTAGTATTGCTCTTCTCAACATATACACCACATCAAACTGTGAAAAAAAAAATAACACAAAACAAATTGAATAGCCTTTGCATAGGAATATACATACATACATACATACATATATATATATATATACATACATACATACATACATACATACATACGTACGTACGTATGTATGTCTGTATGTATATATATATATTTATAAACAATCAAATGAAACAGCATCTTCTCGTGAGACTTTGAGACACAATATGAATGTACACAGTCTACTACAAGAATGCATACGCACTAAAGTGTGTGCAATTTTCCCAACATGAGTGCATACAATCTAGTGCATGTGCATTCTTGTAGTAAACTGTATGCAACATGTTATGTCTCACAGTCTCACGGGAAGATGTTGTCTCACTGAAACATTTCACTTTTAGTCCTATAACTATTGAGGTGTTGTCAATTTTAGCCCACAACTTTCAAAACAAATAACTTAGCACCCTAACTATTCTTTTTTTTTTTTTTTTATATCAATTTTAGTTCTGGCCAATTTTTGCTAGAATCTTTCAATTCAGTTTAATTTGTTTAATGATGGGGCAAACATGCAGTCGTGCATTAACATGTGGTCGATGCGGACACACCAATAGTTATGCAAACATGCACCAATTATGTTAGGAAACGCACAACAAAAAATTGCAACAATGCACCAAAAAAAATGCCATTAGATACGCATCACCCCAAAACGCACCATTAGGTACACATAGAAGTACCACACAATGTTCAGAAACACACCATTAGGTGTGGAGAGGTCTGATGCATTTTTTTTTTGGATGTGTGATGTGTTTTGAGGCTCATTTGTGCATTTCATTGTTGTGCATTTTTCTAATACTATTGGTGTGCTTGCACTGACCGTGCAATAAGCCATCCCGTACAGTTGGGTGTCTCCCGTGCAGTTGTGTGGTTAAATCAACAACCAGGATTATCAAAATCTTTAAAAAAATGAGGTGGCAATTTGGTAATTTTTGCATCTAGATCAAATTTAAGGTGCGTTGTTTTCCTTCTTAAGGTGCGTGCTTTTTGTGCTTAAGGTGAGTGAGTTTTGTACTTAAGGCGCATGGCTTTTGTGCTTAATGTGAGTGGTTTGTGTTTAAGGTGAGTAGTTCTTGACTTAAGGTGCGTGATTTTTGTGCTTAAGGTGCATGGTTTTTTGCTTAAGGTAAGTAGTTGTTGAAACTTAAGGTGAGTCAACCTAAAGCTAAAGGTGCGTTTTTTTCTTCTTAAGGTGCGTGGTTTGTATGCTTAAGGTGCATGGTTTGTATGCTTAAGGTGTGTGAGTGTTGAAACTTAAGGTGAGTAGACCTAAAGCTTAAGGTGCGTGATTTTTCTTTTTAAGGTGCTGTGTGTTGTTTTCCTTCTTAAGGTGCGTAAGGTTTTTTTTTTTTTTTTTTTTTTTGTAGTTCCAAAACAAAACCAATATTCTTTATAAGATTTTCTCTACAAAGTCATATTTATGTTAATCCAACTTAAGGTGTGTAGATTAGAAGCTTAAAGTGCATCAGCTTAGAATTTTTTTTAAAGAACATTGATCACCGCACAACCGCATAGGAAACTTCAACTGCACTTAAACCATATATATATATATATATATATATATATATATATATATATATATATATATATATATATATATATATATATATGTGTGTGTGTGTGTGTGTGTGTGTGTGTGTGTGTATATCTATATATATATATATATATATATATATATATGTATATATGTATATATGTATATATATATATATGGCCATTTTTTTTTTATTTGCGTGGCTCTGTGCTGGTAAATAAGTGAGGCCCTCTCAAAGTATAAATAAACTGCGAATCGAAGAAAAATTACAAAGTAAAAAATGCAAAAAACCTAATTTTGGGCCAATATAATCACAAATACATATACTAACTCTTATGCCAGGGCTGGACTAGGGCCCCCAAAATTTTGGAGCCCTGTGCTTTTGCACATCTTGTACGCCCTAAAATCCGACCCTGTATATACATACATATATATACACATACTTGTGTACTACATTATTATCCACAACTACGTTCTAAGGACTAAGATTGGTAAAATATAATTATGTTTTGTGTACTTCTCTTTAGAGCCATTGACTAGATTGCATGTACATACTCTGTCTGGGTGAAGAACTGAATCTTTTTCATTTGAGGTTTTTATCTCTGGGTGGGTGTATATGCTTAAGCTTGAACATCTCATGTGGGGTGGTTACATTTTTTGGTTTATTTGTTGACATGGTTGCAGATTTACAGAGCAAGAATCCGTCTTGTCGGCCATAAAATACGGGTCAAACCAAAAATTCTGCAGATCCATTCATTTGACTTGCATTTAAAGCTAACTAATCCCAATCCCCATTTTTGTGTTCCAACGTTACAGTGTATTCGGAAGGACTTGTATTGCAGGCCAGAGGTAAATTTCTTGACTTACTAGATGCCACCGCATGTGACGAAGGAACAATTTGGTTTGTAAATTATGGAGGGTTCACAAGGCAAAATTAAACTGTTCTTAACGCTTGATAGTGTGAACGTAACTAAACTACACTTTGTTTAATTCTTATATATTCACGTTTTCATTTTTCTTTTTATCACACTATATGAAAAAAAAAAAAAAAAAAAAAAAAAAAAAAACAAAGAAGCTAGAAGTTACAATGTATGTATAATAAATTACTAATTGCTATAATAGTCTATTTTGCAATTACTGGGACAAAATTATTCAAAATATTGATTCTATTGTTTTGTTTGTGAGAATATTGATTAAAAAAAGAAGGGAAAAGTGTCAAATGGACCTCTAAACTTTACACCAAAAATCAATTAGGCACCTAAACTTTTAAAAGTGTCAATTAAACCCTTTAACGTGTCAAATTAAGACAATGAAGCCCAATAACCGGTAAATGACTTGTTATTACAAGTCATTTTAGTTCCGGCAACATATTCCGGTTGCCAGCGACAGAAAAATAATATGCATAGTAGTAGTAATTAACAAAGATGTATAAGGGTAATTTTGTCTCATTAGGTTGACATTCCTTCCCAATGGCATTGGAAAAGAAAATACCAAAGAATATTTTCCTCAAATTTGAGGAAATCAAATTCAATGAAAAACATTTTCTCATGAACCAAACAATATAAAATACTATTTTCTCAAATTCTAAGAATTTCAATTACAATGAATTTATTTTTCTACCAACTAAGTACTCCATTTTTCCAAGGAATATGTTACTTCTACTTTTAATTCCCAATAATAATAATAATAATAATAATAATAATAATTATTATTATTATTATTGTTATTATTGTTATTATTGTTATTATTGTTATTATTGTTATTATTGTTATTATTATTATTATTATTATTATTATTATTATTATTATTATTATTATTATTACATTTTGGTAGGGGTGTCAAGGTGGCCAAAGCCTACAGGAGAGCCCACAATTGACCCGCAATGGGACGGGTTAGAGAGTATGGAATTTTTGGCCCCTGAAAATGCGGGCTAGCCTGTGAAAATGCGGGCTAGCTCGTTCGGTAATAATAGTAACAACAATAATATAATAGTAATAATAGTAATAGTAACAACAACGATAATGGCTATTTTATTTTTAATTTTTATATTATTATAACAATTAAATTAGTGTACACAAAATTGAATTCATGCCAATTCTTTTTCTATTCTTTTTTCAACTCATTTCATCTTTGTGGTAAGAAGTAAAATACAATAATATATATTTACTGAATTTCATTTTTCTTTCTTTCAACTAAAAAAAAAATATGAATGTCATAATTTAAATATTCTAAGAATACATTGTATTCCCATTACTTAAATCAAACATTATTTGTTGTAGCACAAATTTTAATTTTTTATTCCAAATATATATTATTGCTTTAATTAAAATCTACATTTTATTTCAAGTTGATTTATTATGCATGTTTGTGATGAAATTTATTTCTATTTTAAGAATTTAAGTGCAAAAAATTCATTTTCTAATCATTCTTATAGAAAAGAAAATTTCAAAATATTAATGACAGTTTATATGATGAATAGTTCACATATAACAATAATTGAGGTTGCAATCATATACACAATAATGAAAATTTATGAATTCGTATGCTATAACTTAATTGCATTACTCATTAATTAATATGCGACATCAATAGTAAGTCTATTATAATCATGTCATTTTTTTAGTAGTAAGACTTAATATATTTATTTTAATATGAAAATTATTTGGACATCATTTTTATTCTTGATTATAATTATCTACAGCAATGCTCATATATCTTAGACTGCTACTTTTATTACAATTTTAAAATACTCATTTTTTATTATATTGAAAATAATCATTTTAATTTTATATTAATTATTTAATATTTAAAATTGTACTAAGTATTTATTTTATTTTAAATTTCGTGTTGGACATTAATTTAATCGTGCAATACGTGCATTATAACTAATATATATATATATATATATATATATATATATATATATATATATATATATATAGGGTTGACTTCATATGAGACAAGCTACTTAGGTGAGACAGTGCGACAACGTGAGTGCACATAGTCTACTTCACGAATGCACACACCCTAAACTGTGTGCACTCATGTAGGCTAAGCGCACACACTTCGGGCTGTGTGCATCCGCGTAGTAAACTGTGTGCACTCACGTACTAGTTCGCATTTCTCACCTAAGTAGCTTGTCTCATATGATTATAATTCTATATATATATATATATATATTTGTGTGTGTGTGTGTACACCCTATTAATAACATAGGAATATGATTTAAAACTTAATTTTATAATTAAAATTTTAATCATATAATAGATCAAATTAATTAATTTTGTATTATATATGCACTAATTTGTTTAATACGCTTATGAATTTTAGAAAATGTAATTTGTAATAGGATAAACTTTGATATCGGAAAAAGTTCGTAATCACTAGCTAAATGTATGTTCTGGGTGAAGCACGTATTATGATCTTAATTAAAAAAAAATTAAACAAAAGACGACACTAAGATAAATCAGCTTAGTTGTCCATAAATGATTAATTCAAATTAAAAATATTAAAATAACTTTATAAGAAATCAAATTTAAAACTTTGTAGTTATCTAAATAAATATTTAACCAATTTGAAATTGGCAAAGGACTTAGTCATCATCATTCATCAAATTGGCAGTCCAATTGAATCGGTAGTCGTTAAAATAATTGAATGTATGCATTTAACCGCACGTGGGCAAACTTTGACCCCCCGGGCAATGGACATTTTTTTTAATACCCACTTGTTAATCACATGTTTAAATATTAGTCAACTATTTTGGCAATAACCTCTAAGCTTATTGGGTCTACTATACGATTTCTATTTCCATGAATGACATGACTAATTCAGTTTGTTGGTCTTTGTTAATCTAATACTCCGTAGTTTCAACATAAATCAATTGAATTAGGATTTGTATTTCATCAGTTGTATTAGAGTACTAAAAGAATATCCTATATACAAGCTACAAAATAGAGTTACAGTAATAGTAGAATTATAATATAATAGAACTCCTTAACACTCCCCCGCAAGCTCAGGATGGCGCAACGACCTGAAGCTTGTCATGAAGGAAAGCAAAACGAGGAGCAGGTAGTGGTTTGGTGAAGATATCAGCCAACTGATCCTTCGTAGAGATAAAATTAACCTGAAGCTCCCCTGAGGCCACTTTGTCACGCACAAAATGGTAGTCAATCTCAATGTGCTTCGTCCGAGCATGGAACACAGGATTCGCACACATGTATGTGGCCCCAAGGTTATCACACCACAACTTCGGAGAAGTAACGACAGGCACAGCAAGCTCTCGTAGTAGTGACACCACCCAAGTGACCTCCGCACAGACATCTGCAATGGCCTTATACTCAGCTTCTGTAGAGGACCTAGCAACCGTGCGTTGCTTCTTACACACTCATGACACCAGATTAGACCCGAAAAATACAGCAAAACCGCTCGTAGACTTCCTATCCACAGGGCAACCAGCCCAATCCGAATCAGAATACGCATGAATAACAGAATGAGAAGACTTACGGAGCAGTAAACCAAGGTGAGTAGTCCCCTTGACATAACGAAGGACCCGCTTGAGGAGTGACCAATGAGCCGTAGAAGGAGCATGCATCTGCTGACATAACACATTAACCGCATAGGACAAATCCGGGCGAGTCACAGTAAGGTACTGCAACGCACCAGCCAAGCTCCTATATCGAGTCGGATCAGCGTATGGCACAGCAGGGTCATCATCAACACGAGACACCGGGATGGGAGTGGCAAGAGGCTTGCAATCCGACATTCCAGCTCTCTTCAGAATATCAAGCATATAACGTTTCTGAGATAAAAGCATACCACCCTGCGCAGCCACAGTCTCAATGCCAAGGAAAAAAGAAGGAGCACCCAGATCTCGAATTTTAAAAGTTGTAGACAATTTAGAGACTAGCGTAGAGACCAAGGAAGAGTCACTACCCATAATCAGAATATCATCCACATACACTAATAAATAAACACGCAAGTCGCCCTGAGTAAAAATAAACAAAGACACATCCGTCTTGGAGGCCCGAAAACCAACAGAAAGCAAGAAAGCCTGTAGACGCGTGAACCAAGCACGCGGAGCCTGCTTCAGACCATATAAAGATCGCCGCAACAAACAAACATGGTCAGGAGAATCCACATCAGCATACCCGGAGGCTGACTCATATACACTGTCTCAGCCAGCTGACCATTCAAGAACGCATTGTGCACATCAAGCTGACGCACAGTCCAATCAGAAGATATAGCTAGAGAAAGCAAAAGCCGTACCGTAGTAGGCTTCACAACAGGACTAAAGGTGTCAAAAAAATCCTGCCCTGCGACCTGATTAAAGCCTTTGGCGACAAGCCTAGCCTTATGCCGCTCAACCGAGCCATCTGCCTTCCGCTTAGTGCGAATGACCCACTTGCAGCCAACAACATTCATACCTGGTGTAAAAGGCACAAGCTCCCATGTCTGATTCTGCAACAAAGCATTAAACTCGGCATCCATCGCCTCTCGCCACTCCGGATAACGCACAGCCTGAGTATAACAAGTTGGTTCCGGAGGACACAACTCAGCCGATAAGGCTACCAACACAGCACCTTCTGCTCGAGCCCTACTACGGGTCAAAGGGGGGCCTCCCGAGGTGGTGGACGAGAAACAGTTGTGCGACGCCCCCGTGGAGCCACAACAGGGAGAGGCAGGAACCGGCAAAGGTAAAGGTAACAACAACCCCACGGCTACGACTGAACACGAGCACCAGACTGCACAACAGAGTTAGCAGCATATGGAAAAACACGCTCGTCAAAACGAACATGCCTACAAATAAAGACCTTGTTAGTGTTCAAATCCATACATCGATACCCCCGGAAGGAATCTGGGTACCCAAGAAAGACACACGGAGCAGACCGAAAACTCATCTTATGCCGATTATAAGGCCGAAGATGAGGAAAGCACAAGCAACCAAAGACACGTAGGAATGAATAAGACGGAGGAGACCGATGTAAGACAAAATGTCGGCTCTTATCACCCAGAACAGACGTAGGCATCCTATTAATCAGATAAACCGCAGACTCAAAAGCATAGTCCCAAAACCGAGACGGAACCGAAGCATGAGCTAACAAAGTGAGCCCTGTCTCAACAATATGCCGGTGCTTACGCTCAACACGGCCATTTTGCTCATGAGTGTAAGCACACGACTGACGATGAAGAATACCAAGTCTAAGAAACTCCGAATGTAGCTTCTTATACTCAGCACCCAGATCAGACTGAATAGACTTAATAGAACAGCCAAAAGAGCGCTCAACTAAAGCACGAAACTTAGCAAAAATGGCATACAAATCAGATTTTAAGCGCATAGGATAAAACCAAGTATAACGTGTATAGTCATCAACAAATATGACAAAATAACGATAACCATTAACTGATAAAACCGGAGCACGGCCCAAATGTCAGTGTACACCAAATCAAGAACACGAGAGCTCGAAGAGCGAACACTAGATAAAGGGAAACGCGCAGATTTCCCCATTTGACATGCACTACAAACCGAATCCAACCTACTAGACGAACTATTATCAACTAAACAAGATTGTAAAATACGACTCTGGACTCGCTGGTGCGGATGACCCAGACGCCCATGCCACACAGAAGACGATGCACGAGCAGTAAGAAAAGCAGACGAACTAGAAAGCGAAGGAGACACCGGCAACGAATATAAACCACCCGAACTTCTACCCCGAAGGAGCACTGCTTTGGTGTGGATATCCTTCACAACAAAATAAGAAGGATGAAACTCAAAAAATACAGAATTCTCAGACGCAAACTTTTGCACAGATAATAATGACGCAGACAACCCAGGAACATGTAAGACTCGAGACATACTAAAAGACCGGGAAGGGGTATTAAACGATGTAGAACCAACACGAAATATAGGCAAGGCCTTACCATTACCGACCCTTAGGGAGTCTGAACCAGTGTACTCCTCAGCAGTAGTAAAGGAACGGTCATCCGGAGTAGCGTGATCTGTAGCCCCCGTATCAGGGAACCAGGTTTGAGACGTAAACGGTGCTCCCGAGTCAGGCACATTCTGATAAACCATATGAGCCTGTGAACCATCCGAATAGCGACGATAACACGTCACCGCAGAGTGCCCCTGTAAACCACAAATCTGACAAAATAAAGCACCCCGGGAGCCACCTCCGCCGCGACCACCACGCCAGCCACGACTGCCACGCGACTGACCAGCCTGCTGCGACGCAGCACCACCACCGCGCCACTGCTGCCCGTGCGAACCAGACGGCGACGCGAAGCTGGAGCCACCACGCTGTCCACCGCCACGCCACTGCTGGCCACCACGCCAACCCGAGCGTCCTCCACCTCTCCGAGCAGCCGCATGAGCCACCGGCGGAACAGAACCAACTGCCGGCGACAACTCATCGGCGAGGGCAAACTCCTGGGCACCAAACAAGTCTGCCATCTCCTCCAGCGACACAGGATCAACACGCGAAGAGAGAGATGCAGTATAGGAGCGAAATTCTGGACGTAGGCCACGGAAAACATAAATATTCATCTCGTCGGCGGTGACCGGACGACCGGCGAGTACGAGATCCTCCAGCAGTACCTTAACCCGACCAAGATAGTCGGCAACTGATGCGTCACCCTGCTGCACCGTCTGTAACTGTCCAAGGAGGTGAACGGCACGAGCACGCGAAGTAGAAGCCAACGCCAGCTCAATAGCTTTCCAGGCCGCCATGGACGTGGTCTTGCCGAGCACTAACGGAATAACCTCCTCGGAGAGGGAGGAGATGATCATTGAGAGGATAGCTTGATCCTGATGGAACCAAGCACTGTACGCCGGATTGGGGGAAGCCGTGGCAGCAGAAGAGGCTTCACCGGCCGACGGCGGAAGCAGCGGTGATGGACGCGGAATGGAGCCGTCAATGTACCCCATCAGGCGCTGTCCATGAAGGAAGGGAATGAGCTGAGCACGCCAAAAAAGGAAATTCCGACTCGTGAGCTTAATACTGACATAATGATGCGCCGAAGACAATGAATTCGGTACCGAAGGCATAGCCACATCGGAGACAGTCCGCTCGGAAGAAACCGCAGCAGATCCATCGGTGGCCATGAGAAAAAAAAAAAAAGAACTGGCTGTGATACCAGATTAGGATTTGTATTTCATCAGTTGTATTAGAGTACTGAAAGAATATCCTATATACAAGCTACAAAATAGAGTTACAGTAATAGTAGAATTATAATATAATAGAACTCCTTAACAAATTGGATAACTAAAGATGGAATATATAAACAAATAGACAATGCGATGAAGAGGTTAAATTAAAGCTCATAGTCACTTAGTTTGAGTGATCTCGAAATTGTATTTTAGTATATTAGTAGACTTTAAATCTATTTTCCTATACAATAAAATAATCTTTATACATCTATATTCTAAGGTGTTTGGTCACTATAGAGGTGTTGATGGAATGATGGAGTATTATTGACATGTTTAAGTAAGCTAACTAGATAGCTACCCTGTGAAGGGTGCATCTTAGACGATTAAAAATCAGATAATTCTAACTGATTGTCTTAGATTTAATGCTAACTGCCTTTGTCTACTCTAGTAGTGAATTTGGTAGGGACTGAGCGCAAATTTATTCGTGGACCATGCATCAAAACGATGTCGTTTTGATTAATGAAAGCTGACGGTTGAAACAGCCTCCATTCCGCGTCATTCACTTTCAGTTTATATACACTGTAGTTACATTTCAACACAACAACTAATGCACTGCAGTTTCAAATAACTGCAGTTTCATTCGACATTATACATTCAAATATGTGAACATGTTATTCAGTTTCCTTTCAACACAACTACAGTTTCTTTTATAATGCACTGCAGTTTTCTTTTAACACAACTACAACATCATTTCGATATAACTACAGTTTCATTGGACAATATACACCCAAAAATGTGAAATTGTTATTCAACATCATTTTTATACACTGCAGTTTTCTTTTCAACACAACTACAATTAAATATCGATATAACTACAGTTTCATTTGATAATATAAAAACAAATGTGAGGCAATTATTCAGTATCATTTTATATACACTGCAGTTTCTTTTCAACACAACTACAGTGACATTTTGATATAACTACAGTTTCATTTGATAATATAAAAACAAATGTGAGACAGTATCTTTTGAGATGAACTGTAGTATTCTTTACGGAGCTCCGCCACAACCATTTTTTTTACTTAATGAAGTGACGGCGTTTTGGGACCATGGTCCACAATGGACCCTAATAACCATGCTTGTTTGGTGCATTGAATAGAGTGGCATCAATAAGAGGTAATAATAATTCTAGAGTTAATTACACCAAACATCCCTTGTCTTTGGAAGCAATTTCAAATTTAGTTCCACACTATTGTTCCAGACTATTATTTTTTGGACGCTTTTAATCTTTTTCATGACTTTCATATTTTTAGTACGAGCGTTTTTATCTTTTTATATTTTTCTTTTGTTATTTTGTCAGTTTAATTGATTTATGACTTTAGGTAACCTTTGATTTTTAGTGACCATATTTTCAACCAGTTTTTAGTAAAGTTCTAAACCAATATATATATATATATATATATATAAAGAGATAAAAATGCCTTTACTAAAAATAGGAAAAGTCATGAGGACTAAAAATGTTCACAAAATAATAGTTTAGTTAAATGACAAAAACGATAATCTGGGACTAAATTTAGAATTTTTCACCAAAGAAAAGGGAGTCTAGTAGTATTAACTCATAATTCACCAAAGACATTGTGGTCAAGTGGCATCCGGTGTCCATTTTAACACTCCCACATGGATGATGGGAGTGGGTTCAAGCCTTAGTTGAGGTAACTGTTGACTCGTTGCGCTTCAGTAGGTTGAGAATAACACGAAAATAACGGGTTAGTATTTAGCTTTTTTAGCCTTAACATGTCCCGGGTCGTTAACGGGTTGACTCGTTAAGAACCCGATATGTTTTCGTGTCTTAACAGGTCAACCCGTTAAGCCTATTAAGAACCCGTTTAACCCGTTAATATTATTGTGTTAACCCGTTTACACGAACCCGTTTACACAGACACGTTTAGAACACGCTAAGAACCATTGTCATTTAGGTAAGAACCATTGTCATTTAGGTAAGAACCATTGTCTTTACAAAATATATCATGAACATGATTAAGAATGAATTTACTACATTAGGCCAAGATCATACACCATTTCTTGATGTTCAACAATATGAAATTTGAATGTTTATTGTGTTCAATTTTATTCTAAAAACTAGTATGAACTTCTTTAATTACGATTTTTGGATGTTATTTTATAATTTTATGAATGTTATAAATTGAATTTTTTTCTAGTTTGTTTGATGGACTAGATTGTATGTTTTATTTCTTTTTTTTTTTTTTTAATATAATTTAACTTTAAATTTTAGTTTTTAATATATCAATAGATTTAGCAGGTTTAAACGGGTTTCGTGTCATATCGTGTCGACACAATCCGAAACCCGTTAACAAAACGTGTCTATCGTGTCAACCTGTTTAACCCGTTAACAAATCGTGTTCATGTTCGTGTTACAATTTTGAACCTATTAACCTTAACGTGTCGTGTTCGTGTTTAGCATTATCGTGTTCGTGTCGTTATCGTGTCGACCCGTTAACGAACCCGTATACACGAATTGCCAGGTCTAGTTGAGAAAGTAGCTATGAGCAGATACTACATTGTAACAGAGTCAGTAGTACTAAAAAAAAAAACTCATAATTCGAATACAATCCAAATTTGACATAGGTGCATTTGTTAACAAGAGAGTTTTTGTTATTTATTATTTTTTTTGGTGATATAAAAATAGAGATTTTATTTATTTGTAGATTTCTCCAAGTTAGAAAAGGAGAATGAAAAATTAAAGAAAAACATAACTGGAGAAAATAAAAATTGAAAATTTTAAATAATAATAATAATAATAGTCCAGGACAAAAAATTTTATTTTTTCTTTCCACACTGAATTCCACTTCATATTGGGTGGGTGGTGGGACGGGGAAAGAGGAATCAATTCTAATTCATTAAATTGACAAAATTGTAATTCTATTGTATTGCAATTCTTTCTAACTAAATAATGTAATTTTTATCCGGTTGAATTTCATTGTAAATAAATTACAATTCATGCAAATCAAATATTCCATTAAGAATAAAAAAGTATAGCGGCTATAAAGATAGCCTCATAACCAAAAGCTTTCCTATTTAAAGTTACTGTATCTTTGACTGCCATGCATTTAAATAAGACAAAAAATAGATTACAATACAATTGTGTCGGAATTCAACAACTATGTGAGCTGAGAAGCTAAATCGAGTGTTCAGTCTTCAGGTATGCTTGTGACGGTGGTTGACTTTTGGCCTCAGACTTGAAACATATAAGTGAGCAGAGCCTATTATATTGCACCGCCATCATCTATCACCAATCATCTAGATACCTACCCTCCTCCAAATTGTCAAATTGCAGTTCACAGATATCAAATCTTATCGCTGATGCTCCCTCTGTCCTACTTACTATTAATTAGTCAAATTAACTCTTTCTTCTTTGTTTATTTTATTTATTACTTTTACTTCTTTTTTTTAAAATTTGATTTTTTGTGTTTAATAATATTTTTAGTGTAGTTTCTAAATATATAAATTTTTTATATTAATATTAAACTTAATATTATATGAAAAAATTGAATTAAAAATAACTTCAGTCAAGCCTCGTTAACCAAACCAGACACATAAAATAGGACGGAGGGAATACTATACAGATGAAGAAGAAGAAGATAGATAATCATAATTTATTTTTCCTCATTATTTTCTAAACATTAGTCTCTAAAAGCTCTATTACTTTTAAAAGTGAATTATATTATCATCATATTTATAAATTCAACACTATTTTTTTTAAATTATTACAATTTAATGTTACTTTCAAAATAATATAACACGTTAAATTATTTTAAAAGAAATAAATAACCAAAATGGGCCAAAAACCTTATGGTCAAACGACATGAAGTAACTCTAGGGAGGTCATGGGTTTGAGTTTTAATGGGGCGATATTGACTATTACTATTACTAATTTACTATTATTATTATTATTATTATTATTATTATTATTATTATTATTATTATTATTATTATTATTATTATTACTATTATTATATGGGGTAGATGCCATGTCAAACTTTTTAGCCTAAGGCCCTCTCCATTAGTCAATTTTGTACAGTTTTTTTATAAGTTTTTTGACATGGTGGAGGAGAGAGAGGGGAAGGATATGCCCTGCAAATGAGGGGTTTTTGCAGACTTTGGTACCCCCCCCCCCCCCCCATCGGCCCCGTGGAAGAAAGAACTACACCTCATGCACGTGAGGCGCAGTCCTCGCGCAAATTATTTTTAAATTTTTTTTTTAGCTTTATATTTTGTTTTTTCCTTTTATTTTTTTCCTCCACTCCATTTTTCCTTTCCTAATTACACTTACAAAAACTCGTCAAAAATCACACCAAAATTTTAACTACTGATAAAGGCCTAAGGGTGTAAAATCAATAGTTACATTGGATTAAAGAAAATTTTAATTAGGTTTATATATAAAAATTAAGAGCACATAGGTCTAGGTATAAAGATGTGCGTCACTTATCCTTATATTTAAGGATGAGAAAATTTCATTTTTAGTGGTCGATTATGATGACATTGTCATATTTAATTTTACTCTTTTAATTTTATCATATTGTACCATTGAATTTCATTTGTTTACCACAATTAGTGTCATTTCTTTAAAAAAATGTTATTCAATTCCATCATGTAATAAATATGATTAATATGCAATTTAATCATTCAATTTAAAAACTTTACAATGGGAGAAATTACATGTTGGAGCAACATGCTTGAATGATAAAGTTACATGTTAGACATTTTTATTAAATAGTTATCGAAATGAATAAAATTTTAAACAGAGGACGGTAAACAAATAAAAGCCAAAGATATAATGTGAAAAATTAATAAAAAAGAACTAAATGTGACAATGCCACAATAGTGACATGAAAGAAAGAGATAGGCAAGAGAGAAGAGGAAAAAAAAAAAAGATTGACAACGAAAAATAAAAACAAAACAAAAAAAGTACAGCTACGCGCCTACCTAGCGCGTGCAGTGGGCGTTGCACTGCACCATACACACAAGTTGCATGACTTTTTGTCTCCATTTTCCCATAGCTGCGGGTCCCAAAAAAATTATTTGTAGGAAAAAAAACTCACTTAAAACCCATCCCCCATTAGCGCGAAAAAAAAAAAAAAAAAAAAAAAAAAAAAACCCACCCCTCAAATTTTTATTATGACAAAACTTCTTCAAAACTCACAAATGTGATTGTTCTAAGCATTTTCTTATAACAAAACTTGGAATAAAAATTCAGGAAGATGCATGAAGGCTAACTAGAGAGGTTCCAAAGACAAAATAGATAAAATCGAAAGATATAATTGATTAACAAAGGTGATTAATTGGTAAAGGCATACAATACTATAATGCACATGAGAAACGATATCTATCAATTAAAGAGAGAATCCAAATGTCTACAAAGAGCAACAATATTGGCAACCTCCAAGTCATATAAAGATACTAGACTCTACACAAATAATATACATATTGATGGAAGTGGTACAGTGAGGTGTGGATCTATAACAGGGTATCCTTACACCGGATATCGTTCTCACAAAGGTTGACAATAAGAGTTGAGTAGTTTGGTCCTCAAGCACAAGATACAATCTCCACTAGGAAATCTACGCCATGCAAATAGTTGAAAGTGCAATAATGGAAGCAAATAGAGAGAATAGATAAAACAATTAAGGGAAAACGAAAGGGGAATAGGAAGTTCTACTAGGGGGTTAGAGCCATGGTCGAATTAGGAAGAAGGGCGAAATTCAATTGATTAGATTAAGGATGTCATATGAACTAGAAAAAAAGACTTTCTCAAGGTCATTCCACACCCTTAAATCAATGAAGGGCATTCTCAAATCTGAGCTCATAAATGGCTAAGGGGCATTTTATCAAACACTTGGTGTCCTAGACATCTCATACTTCCATTTTCTCAAAGGTGGAGTATGATTGATCAACCCCTCGAGCCTAGATTAGGTTGATCAACGTCATCATATCAAGTCTCATCTCCCTAATCAACCAATTTAAGATCACATTTTCCCAAAATCCTAGTCTACATTCCTATCACCCTTCTAGAAATCTACTCGCACATATTAAGGAATAAAAATACAAGGAATTTAACAATAAAAGCACAATCCATCATAAGCAATAGGATAATAAAACAATAAGATCACATCATAATACAAAAATGCAAGAAACATAAAGTAGGAGAAGTTTTTCAAATCTTGAATCCAAAAGTGGAAGAGAATGTATAATCTTGCAATTGTAAACTGGAACTAATAAGTATCTAAAGTTAAGAGTGTTTGAAATTTATGAAAAGGGAAAAAGAGCTCTAAAGCTAGACTAAAGGAAAATCTAAAAAGAACAAAAGCTTCTTTGAATACCCTCCCCTTTTTTGGTTCCTGGATTTCCGTGAATTACAAGGCTCATCACATTCGTAACTCGCCTCGTAACGTTGGGGTCCTGGGCATTTTAATGACCCGATCACAGTCGTGATGAGGGATACGTGATAGTTCTTTGAAGAAGCCCGAGAGATTTTGATATAAATAGGAGAAAATTAGAGTGTTAGGGGGTTGGATCATTTGTATATCTTTTACATTTCATTTGTATCTCTCTAGCTACTTAAGAACACTGTACTTTGAAGAAGAATCTAGGTTGAAAGAAGTCTTGACAACACTCCCAAAACCTTGAAGCTTTTGGATTACTTTTGTAGATCGGATTCAATTTTAGATTGCAGTGTGTTAATCTTTCATTTTCTCATTTCAATTTCATGTTTTGCTTCAATTCAATTTGTGTTCAATTTGCTATCATGAGTGGCTAGGCAATCTTAGGGATTTACTTGTGAATTCATTGCAATATGCTAGTGTGGATTTGAATTGTTGATTAGGATTTGTGGATTGTGATTATTGCTTGTGTGCCTCCATGTTGGAAGTGGAAGCATGTATTGTGTCTTGTGAGTTAGGGCCCAACTCTATAGATGATTTAGGATCCTTCATCCTAGGCAAGGGTAAGGTAGCCCCATTTCGACTTGTTTTTCCCGCCTTAGATGTAAACCTCACTTGAAGTCCAATAATTGCTATCCACAAATCCTATCTAAGACACTAGAAGCATGTTGCAATGAATGAACAATTCTATTCCCCTTCTTTTACAAAATCATTCTTCAATTTGTGTTAATACTTTGCTCTCTTTACTATATATTGAATCATGTGCACTATTCTTTCTGTGAATCTTGTGTACGAAAAGCTTAGGTTAACTCTTTAACTCATCGCATATCAACATGTACAAGTTGTCATCCATTGAGAACGACATCCCAGGAATCTTTATTCCTATCATCCACTCACCACAAAAACGCATTTGTATGTCAATCGTGCACGGGATCATTGCGGTGGTCATGATTTATTTAAAGCCCAGAAGTGTTGACTTTTCGGGAAGCTAGCTTACAGTTTAGTTTTCCAACTTTTAGTCATCTCAAAATCTCTCCCAATCTAGAGAGAGAAACTAGTTCTAGGGTTAAGTAATTTGACAAACTACTTTGATCTTGGAGCTAGTTCCTCTTGATTGATTTGGAGCATTTGTTGATTGATTTTTACATTTGAGTTGAAGCTTGGTATTCTCTACACTTTTTCCATTTCAATTTCACTTTCATATTCATTCATTGCTTCAATTTGATGTGCTTTCAATTGAGAACAATGAGTGGCTAGAAAGTTCTAAGGGATTGGCCGGATTAGTATTTACTATTTACTTGTATGGTGATATTGTGGTTAGGAATTATTGATTGGAATTGTGTTTGTGTTTATTGATTGATTTCATGATGGAAGTGAGAGATTTGGTTATATCTTTGGAGTTGTTAGGGCCCAATTTCATGGATGATCTAGGACTTAGCATGCTTGACAAGAGATTGCTAGCATACTAGAGCCTAAATCTCACTTGCATTTTCTGCCTTAGATCTTAGAAAGCAAAGTCTAGAATGAGGTGTAAGCAATGCTTGATAAAATGTCTCATAGGTATAACAAATTCACTTGGGTGCTCTATTAAGCCATGATAGGCCATCAAGACCTAAAATGGCTATGGCAATAGCAATCACCTCACTTGAAATCCAATAAACACAATCATGCAATTTTTAGCTTAGACACTAGAAGCACCATCGCAAGGAAAGGCTAATCCATACCCCATTTCATCTCAATTGCTTAGTTTACTTGTTTGAATACTTGTTTACTCTTGATACTTAAACACTTGATTCTTGCTACTCTTCACACAATGTTTGCACACACCTTGGATCTTCTACTTGAAGGGTTCTAGTCTTTCTTTTGACTTGCTACACATCAACGCGTCCAAATTTGTCATCCTTTGAGAATAACATTCCTGAGAAACCACCTTTCCCAACCTACTTTCCATCCACCGCAAACTCACAACTCTATCAGTATTTCAATGAAAGGTGAAAACCGCAAAGTGGTCACGTACTCAAAAGGTACATCTAGACTATAAGGTGAATTGAGAGGTTACTTGCCTAGGCCACACCTTAAAGTCGCGAACCAAAAGGTTTCAGACTGAAAGGTCACTTTCTCGAAGTTTTGACCAAAAAGTTACGTATTGAAAAGTTAATTTCGAAGTGGTTACATACAGAAAAGTCGAATTCACTTCTTGGATCGTACGTCCGAGAAGTTAACTTAAGTATTTTATTAAAAAAATTAACATTTTTTATTGCATCGCCTTGCATGCAAGAGAGTGTTTTTATACTATATATATAATTCAAGCTCCTTCTAAAAGGAAATTGTATATATGCACTAGTAAACCCACTTCCCATTTCAATGTCGGACAAAGACTTCTTCCAAGCCTTCCGGACTCTATTTTATAATTCAAATGGTTTTACTTTGAAAATCAATTTCTCAATAACCCATTAACCCTTTTGAGCGTACAATATATCGATTTTTTCGTCTTACTTCGAAGAACCCGAAGCCAGTTAGACCCAACCCAAATTGAGAGTGAACCTACATATATTTATACAACAAAATAACCACTTAAAATGTTATTTTTGCTAAAAAAATTCCAACAATAGTAATAGTCGAAGAAATGTGGAAGTGTTCAAACGAATTTGCATGGTAGCTTGGGTAGTTGATCAAACCGGACGAAGGAGAGGGCAGAGACACTTGTAAACTACCTCCTTCCCATTACGTTTTACGTTCTCATGTTTCAAATTGAAGGACTAAAATAGGTAGAGATTTAATAGTATAAACTATTGAACAGAATTGAAAGTTAAGAATTAAAATAATAAATTAGTATAGTCAGTTGAGTAACTTATTAAATAATCTCATTCAACTATACATGTCAAATAGTAGTATAGTACAATAAGTTTAAATATAAAACAATATTGTCCAAGTAGAATATCCCTAATTGTACGCAAAGGTTTAACATGAGATACTAATAATTTACGTAATTAAATTCGTCAATATTCGTTAGCGTGATGAGTTGTAATGAAATAATAATAATAATTTTTTGAGAATAAAAAAATAATATTATTAATTCACCTACTTTTTCTGGTTTACCATTTATTTCCAGGCTTCAGCTCTTGCCTTTTAAGCACACCTTTTTCCATTTCTTAATTTTCTTCATTTCCTTTTCTCTCACCCTACTTATCAACACAGATCCATTCTTCAATATGCATAAATAATCGTATACTGTTTTCTGTACGTGGAGATCTAAGTTTAAGATTTATAGTTTGTTCAGGAGGAGATCAGAGCTTTGATTGGATGGAAATGGTGGAAAAGAAGTTGAAGACGGAGACGGAGGCGTCTCCGTCACAGATGGTCACCGGAAGGAGGACGCACGTGTCGTCTGCGCCTCCCAACTGCACGGCGGCGTTGAATACCGTAACCCCTTGTGCCGCCTGCAAGCTTTTGAGGAGACGATGTGTGGAAGAATGCCCTTTTTCTCCTTATTTTTCCCCTCACGAGCCCCACAAGTTCGCCGCCGTTCACAAAGTCTTTGGTGCCAGCAATGTCTCCAAGCTCCTCATGGTAATCACGCCTTTTTAAATTTTAAAACTTTTTTTTTTCTTTTTTTGGGAAATTCTACCATGCTATCCATGTCAAGCTGTACCATTTTCACCGGCTATAGTATATGCCATAACCTTAAAATATACATTGTTACATGTTTTTATTTGTCACCAGTAATTACTATTTGAAGGTGAGCATGAAATAAACCCCTCTTTTTAACTTTAACGGTCTACTAAACACTTAAGTTGCCTCCTACTAAGATTAAACTTATAACATTAGCTTGTTGTTACCAAGTTAACCGCTTTACTAACTAGGTTTAAAATAGAAATGTAATACTTGATATTGAAAAATGTAATACCAATAAAAAACTAAAGTGTACCTACATTGTAACACTTTTAGGAATAAAAAATATAATACTTTTAAATCACATTTTCTAAGTATTATATCTCCTGTTTTATTTTATCTATCATACTTACTATATATTAGTCAAACTAACATTTTTCTTCTTCTTCTTCTTCTTTTTTTTTTTTTTTTTTTAAATTTCTATTAGCATTTTCTTATAATTCTTAAATTTGATATTTTGTACGTATTTAATAGTACTTTTAATATAGTTTTAAGTACTCACTCCGTCTCATTTTATGTGTCCGGTTCGATTAATGATCTTGATTGAAATTAGTTTTTAATCATTTTTTCATAATATTAAGTTTAGTATTAATATACAAAATTTATATAATTAGAAACTACACTAAAAATACTATTAAACACAAAAAATTAAATTTAAAAATAAGTAAAAATACTAAAGAAAATATACAAAGAAGAAAGAGTTGGTTTGACACATGAATAGTAAGTAGGACAAATAAAATGAGACAGATGAAGTATATAAATTTTATATACTAATAATAATTCTAAACTTAATATTATGAAAATTTAAACTAATAATAATTTCAGTCAAATTTTGTTAACCAAACTGGACACATAAAATTATAGGAGAGGAGTATATTTTTATTTTGACCCAACTCGTGCGATCAATTTGAGATGGTTTTACGCAAGTTTTTGCTTATAAAATTTGTGGGTGTATGTGCAGGAGGTTCCGGTGAGGCAAAGAGCAGACGCGGCCAACAGTTTGGTGTACGAAGCGAACGTGAGGCTGAGAGATCCGGTGTACGGCTGCATGGGTGCCATTTCAACTTTGCAGCAACAGCTTCAGTTCTTACAGTCTGAGCTTAACTCTGTGAAGGCTCAGCTTCTGAGATACAAGTATAGACAAGTGGTGAACGGTGTCACTATCACATCCTCCGCTCAAACGCCGCCGCCCGCTTTAATGAACTCCATGGCCGTATCCGTGGCGGAGCCGCCGCAAGCTCCTCCCCACTCTTCTCCGGCGGCTTTGTTTACAACCTCTTCTAACATGGCCAGCTTTAGTAGTGTCATACAAAATAATAACAATATTTCGTTTTTTCAATGATTATATTCATGGTAATAGAGGGCAACTATTTTTTGTGAGCCTCAAAATATATCTTCATATATAATAAGTTATATATATATATAGAGTTTATTACAGAAATGGTCCCTCGACTATTGCGAAATTATCAATTTGGTTCTCGACAATTTTTTGTGCCTAATTAAGTCCCCCGACTTTGAAAATTTTAACCAATTTGGTCCTCCGTTTATTTTGCCGTTTAAATCGGGACCAAATTGGTAATTTTGCTATAATCAAGGGACCAAATTGGTAATTTTTTTTATAGTCAAGGGATCAAATTGGTAAATAATTTTTCACTGAAATGGTCCATTGACTATATTAAAATTACCAATTTGGTCCCTTGACTATAGCAAAATTACCAATTTGGTCCCAATTTTAACGAATATTTAACGGCAAAATAAATGGAGGATCAAATTGGTTAAAATTTTCAAAGTCGAGGGACTTAATTGGGTACGAAAAATTGTCAAGGACCAAATTGATAATTTTGCAATAGTCGAGAGACCATTTCGATAATAAACTATATATATATATATATATTGAAATGTTAAATGCAGTTCCATTTAAATAATCCTATTTGATTCACTGAGATTTAAAAAAACTATTTTGCAGGAAGTAGATGTAAACGAGGCCGGATTGTAAATTGAGATACAATACATTTATCTTTTATTTTAATTAGTACAATATTAAATATTGAAATCGATGATGATACCCAAATCTTCTTTTCCATGACAAGTAATATACTCCCACTATTTCATTTTGCATGTTTGATACATTACTCAAACTTAACACTATCTTCATTACTTTTTTTTAGTGATTTTTAATTATTTAATTTTTTAATAGTAATTTTAATGTAAGTTTTAAATATATAATTTTTATATACTAATATTAAATTAATATTATAAAAGTTGAATTAAAAATAATGTAGCCAATTCTCGTTAACCAAACAAGACAAACAAAATAGGACGAAGGAAGTATATATGTATGTAGAGTAAACTCCGGTCAAGTTGGTATGCCAATTTATTAGTTAAGTACAATGTTTTAAATTTGAATTCTCGGTTATTTATTGACTTTATTTTTTTTTCTTTTTTAAAGTTTGAGCAAGTCAACTGCAGATAATTTATATTGATTTTTTTTGTTAGGGTCAAAGTCCAGATTTTCTTGTAAATAAAAATATTTATATTAATTTTTAAATTTTTTTTTGTTGGTTAGGGTCATAAGTGCACATTTTCTTGTAAATCAACGAAATATATGTGTCCCTATGAGCAACTCAACTGGTCACATGGTAAAGTTTGAGAGAAGAGACCAGGGACTGAGTCTCAGAGTTGAGTTACCATGATATACATCATATCAAAAGTTTTGTAGGGCCGGGGCGTGAGGTCCTTTTGGGTTGGGGATTCAACCTTTTGGGAGGAGAAGAAATATATGTGTTTCTTTAATTTGGGTTAACTATTTCTTAACTTGATTGGGTTGGGAGAACTTTTTGTTTGTTCATTTTACATAATTCCGAAATCTCACGAGTCAAACAAAGGATCCGAGCAGAAAAAGAAGACTTTGGGATCTAAAATAAAGAAGGAAAGGCGTCTACCCTAACTTAGTCTCAATCTCGATCTGGAGATGATGAGTCGGGTACATATCTATAATATATAGATTGAAGAATAATTGTACGTGCAAAAGTATTACAATTCATGTAAATCGTCGTCGTATTTAATTGGTTTACGCCAAACACATTCAATTAAAAAAATAACATTACTTAAGTAAGGAGTTAATTAAGAACAATTAAGCCTCCTTAAACGAATAGAAAATAGAATTCTCTCTCTAGTCTATCTAGGGTTTTGGTTCCCCTCCTAGGGTTTTCCCAGGTTTTTGCCGTTTTTGGTGTTTCTTCCGATCGTCTTCGACGGTTTCTGCTTCGTTTCATCTGAACGACGTTAGGGTTTCTGCATGGCGACTTCAACAGACGATGGGGGTGTCGCAAGGTTGACGCAGAGCTGGGCGGACATGGTCCTGGAGGATGAGGTAGAGGGTTTCGAGCCTGTTGGTGACGATGTTGGCATCCCGGCGGTAGAGGGTACGAGAACGTGGGTTGTTGTTGGTCGTTTCTTGACCAACAAGTTGGTGAAGGTGGAGTACATGCGGCAGGTGATGGCGTCTGTTTGGAAACCGGTGAAGGGTGTCCAAATTTCAGAAGTCCAGCCCAACCTGTTTATGTTCGTTTTCTATCACGAATCAGACATGCGATATGTGTTGGAGGAGGGACCTTGGTCCTTTGAGAACAACACGTTGATTTGTAGGCAGCTGGCAGATGGGGTCCTCCCGGGTGACGTTGTGCTTGACTCGGTGGATTTATGGGTACAAGTTCACGACCTTCCACTAGGTTATACTTCTGATCTTGTTTTGGAGCAGATAGGCAACTATTTGGGTACGTTTGTGCGAGGAGATGATAGATTTGCAGGTGCACCTTGGCGTACGTTTTATCGTATTCGAGTTGCGATTCCAGTGGCTCGCCCCATCAGGCGTCGTATGAATTTGGTGAAGAGGGATAAATCAACATGTTGGGTGGCTTTTAAGTATGAGAGGCTGCACACATTTTGTTTTTTCTGTGGATTGTTAGGCCATTCCTACAAATTTTGTTTGGGTGCGAGAGAAACTACACTAAAGGTTGAGCAGTTTCCTTTTAGTGCAGAGCTGAGGGCGGAAGGTTCTCGTGGGCCAAGGGCAGTAGGGGAGCCCTGGTTGATCCCTTTGAGTGGTTCGCCGCAGCAGCACGACGTGGGGGCAGCGTCTCACGGAATGCGCTCAAATGTGGAGGCTGGTTAGTTTCCGATTGTGGAACGGCAGGCTGAAGCACAAGTGGTTGCGGTGACTAAGAGGCGTAGAGAGGCGTCGGGAGGTGGTGGCAGGAGGGGTGGTGCGGGCTTGACTGATGTTATGATGACAAAGGTTCCAAAAAACTTGTTCTCGGCGGGTTCTGTTTCACAGACCTGCCCGTCATCATGAGTGTGCTCAGTTGGAACTGTCGTGGCTTGGGCAATCCACGAACAGTTCGCGAAGTAGTGGACCTTGTGTCCCGTAAGAAGCCTGAGTTCGTTTTCTTGTTAGAAACTAAGGTGGGTCGGAGTCACGTTGAGCGTCTCCGGGTCAAACTTGGTTTTGAAGGTCTGTTCTTTGTAGATAATGCTGGTCTGAGTGGAGGTTTGGCTTTGCTCTGGAGAAAGAATCATACGGCTAGACTCTTGAGCTATTCGAAAAATCATGTAGACGTGGAGGTGAGTATTGCAAGTTCGCAAAGTTGGCGTATGACGTGTTATTATGGTTTTCCGGAGCGGAGTAAGAGGAGGGAATCTTGGGATTTGTTGAGATCACTAGGCGGTCAGTCTTCCCTTCCGTGGGTGGTGATTGGGGACTTTAATGATCTCCTGTATCAGTCAGAGAAGCGTGGTGGTACTCCCCATCCTGATAGTCTCCTTCGCGGTTTTGGGGAGGCTTTGGATGATTGTGGTTTGATTCAGTTACCTCTGAGG
The DNA here is from genome assembly GCA_003576665.1 of Ipomoea trifida. Taxonomy (NCBI): domain Eukaryota; kingdom Viridiplantae; phylum Streptophyta; class Magnoliopsida; order Solanales; family Convolvulaceae; genus Ipomoea; species Ipomoea trifida. Next base: position 12,395,365 of record CP025655.1, on the reverse strand, counting down.
GGTTACCAGTTTACTTGGGAAAGGGGGAAGGGCACAACACAGTGGATGGAGGAGAAGCTGGATAAAGTACTGGCCAATGATGGTTGGTGTGGACTGAAAGAGGCTGCTTATGTTGAGAATATTCTTACACGCAATTCAGACCACTCAGCCTTGTATTTGTGCGTTGATGATTCCCGTAGACACGCTCGTGGCAGCCCTGTGGGGTTCAAGTTTGAGATGGCTTGGTTACTAGATGAGGGTTGTAGGGAGGTGGTGGAGAATGCATGGAATGATGGTCGGGGTGGTAGGTTCCTGGATCGTCTCCGTATGTGCGGCGAGAGACTCAAGTGTTGGGGTGGTGACCATTTTCACATGTTTGGTCAGCACATAAAGCATCTTCGTAGCAGTCTATTGTCTCTTCGGGGACGTAGGGATTCCGACTCGTTGTCTGAATTCCGACGTGTTGAGGAACAATTGTCACGGCTTGAGGCTCAGGAGGATATCTATTGGAGGCAACGTGCGAAGCAGCACTGGTTGAAGGGGGCGGATGCCAACACCCGTTTCTATCACAGGTACGCCTCTGCTCGTAAAAAGAAAAACACTATTTTAAAGTTAAAAGATGTCAATGGGTGTTGGGTTGAGGGGGAGGCATTGCATGCTAATGTGTTAGAGTATTTCGAAAATATTTTTACCTCTAATGGCTCAGCCCCAGCCGAACCATTCTTCGCCTCTGCTGTCCCACGTGTTACTCAAGGGGATAATGAATCTTTGTTGCGTCCTTTTGAGCATGATGAAGTTAAAACAGCCTTGTTCTCAATGTTCCCGGATAAAGCCCCAGGCCCAGATGGGATGAATCCAGGTTTCTACCAACATTATTGGGATGTGGTGGGAGTTGATGTGGCTGCCTTCGTCATCAATTGTTTAAACACGGGCTCTTTTCCTGATGGTTTAAACAACACTGATGTGGTCCTCATCCCAAAGAAGGGTAATCCGGAGTCTGTTTCTGATCTTAGACCAATAGCCCTCTGCAATGTGGTGTATAAGATCATAGCGAAGATGTTAGCCAACAGAATGAAGCATATGATGGGGGATCTGATTTCTGAGTCTCAAAGTGTTTTCATTCCGGGTCGCCTTATTACAGATAATATCTTAGTTGCTGCGGAAGTGGGTCACTATCTTAACCGGAAACATTCTGGTTTGATGGGTTGGGGTGCCTTAAAGCTTGACATGGCGAAAGCTTATGATAGAATGGAGTGGTCATTCTTGCGTAAGATGTTGCATGCCTTGGGTTTCGCTGATAAGTGGACTGATTTGATAATGTTGTGCGTCTCCTCGGTGTCGTATAGCTTTTTGATCAATGGAGTTAGGAGAGGCCGTGTGCTCCCCACCCGTGGTTTGAGACAGGGAGACCCCCTCTCTCCCTATCTGTTTATCATCTGTGCAGAGGGCCTCTCATTGTTACTCCAGAAGGCTCAAGTGGAGGGTTCCATTCATGGTTGTAGGGTTGCAAGGGGTGCACCTCCTCTTTCACACCTGTTTTTTGTTGATGATAGCTTGTTGTTCTTTAAAGCAAATGCCCAGGAAGCTGGGGTTGTTAAGGAGTGCCTGAATGAGTATGAGACTATGTCTGGACAAGCAGTGAATTATCATAAATCAAGTGTGTGTTTCAGTCGGAATACGACTGCGAATCATAGGGAGGAGGTGGCTCAGGTCCTTGGTGTCCCCCAAGCTCCTAATTTTGGAAAGTATCTTGGGCTTCCTGCGTTTATAGGACGGAACAGAAAAGCAGCTTTCTCTTATATTGAGGATAAAATAAGGCAGAGAATTGGTTCATGGAATAAGAAGCTTCTTTCTCAGGCAGGAAAAGAAGTCTTGTTGAAAAGTGTGGCTCAGGCCATGCCAGTGATGGTTTCCCGATCTTCAGGCGATCGGCCGGCGGGCCAACACTACCGGAAAATTACAAGGATTTATGGGTTTTTTGATACAAACAAGTGTTTCTCCCTCTCTACTCAGAATTTCGACCTGCTCATTCAAGTTCCCGTTGGGCTACATATACTTCCCGCCTGAGCGGTTACATATTTATTGATATAATTAATGCAATAATGGCTCATAAAAGTCATTTAAAGGCTCCGTGATGATGGTGACGGTTTCTCATAACGGCTGCCAGATTCCCTCTATCTTCTGTCTGCCACGAGTCTTCTTTCAGAGTTCTTTGGAGTTATCCGACCGTCTGCTACACTCGGTTAGCCGGCCTCTCCTCCCGACCGTTGATCCGGGTCCGACTTCCCGTCCGTCTGACTGAGTCTTTTACTCGATCAATGGCCAAGAGCTAGGCAGTGCATCACACTATGGTAGGACCGTCTCCGGTGTTTTCTTGACTTAGGGTCCGACCCAAAAAGGATTCGGAATTATTACGTTTTGGATACTCAGACTCTAGTGTGTTTTTCTCTCTTCCGACCGCCTGGTCTACCCAGTCGGTTTTATATGCCATCATCTAGTCCCTCACTTTCCTTGGTTAAAGAACCGTAACCTAGGAAAGTACATTCCTGACATAAATAGATCCGAATCTCTGCTGCGCCTTCTTCGTCTGTCAAACCCTTATTCTGACATCCTCTCCTTTTTTAGTCTTTATCCCTTTTGGCTCTTCTTCTTTCCCAAGAGGACTTCCTCCACTATAAATACCAGCCCTCTTCAAAAGAAAACATGTTTGTCTACAACTCTTATGACGAAGAAGAAGAAAGATAACGCTGGTCCTCCCTCACGGCGCTCTTTTCGCCTGATCGAGCAGGCTCGCCGAGAGATGCTTCGTCAAAGGAAGCTGGCTCACGGCGGTCATGAGGTGGGGGATACCTCTGAAGACCCTCTCCCCATCCCTTCAGATGAGGAGAAGGAGGTAACACCCCCACCACC
>CP025655.1:12373041-12391476 GCA_003576665.1 Ipomoea trifida | reverse complement strand
TCAAACAGTTAGAAGACTTTGTAAATCAATTGGTTGAGTATCTAAATTCTCTAAATGAAATTTCAGATAAGGTCCACTAGGACTTGAACTGAAGTTGGGTTTCCCAACCCACGACAGTTCCAAGATAAGATTTTCATGAATCTAGGCCGGCCTGGCAACCAAAATCCACCTCAAAAAGATAGGCAAGATCACCACCACCAACGACTTGAACCACAGTCATGGGCTCACTACAAGGCCCAAACCCAAGCTTCTTTTCTCTTGTTATTATGCTCATCACGAAGAAGGCCCAGAAAGGATGTGGGGAGTTTTTGATTTGGCCAGATCTGTTTGTGCGTTCGGGATAGGGAATCTTTAATAAGAAGTTACGGCGTCGGTTGGGGATAAAACCGACGCCGTAGGGTTTTAATTTCTTTTTTTTTTTTTTAAATCGGAAATTCGGAATTAAAAAATCACAATTATATATATACGACGTCGATTCGCTTACGAACCGACGTCGTATATATTTTATTTTTTTATTTATACTATACGGCGTCGGTTCTTAGCTGAACCGACGCCGTAATGTCTATTTAAAAAAAAAAAGAAAATAAAATAAAATTATACGACGTCGGTTCGTCTTAGGAACCGACGTCGTATATTAATTAAATATTTTTTAATTAGATACGACGTCGGTTAATTGGGAAAACCGACGTCGTATCCCTTTTAAAAAAATTCTAAATTTAAGTAATTTTTTGACGTCGGTTTTTAAAAAACCGACGTCATTTAGGCGACGTTAAATGTATTTTCTGTAGTAGTGGCTACGATGGATTGAATGGAGAACAGGTCCAATTGATCAACTGATCTTGAGAGCAGCAAGCATGTTGGCTGAGTAGACTTTTGCACTAAACTGGTTGAACCTCACAGAAATCCCAGCCAATGAATTGATGAATATTGCCCACGAGGTGGATGTGACCAGGAGAAATCTTGGTCGAACTGACAAAGGAAAGGGCATAGCTAATAATGCACAAGAAGAGGAAGCCGAGTCTGAAGTGGATCCTGCTGTTGAAGCTCAATTTAGAAAGGACATCCGGCTTGCCACTGCTTTATCAATGGGACATCAAGTAGAGGTTACGAGAGGTCCAGGAGAAACCTCTGGTGTTGCGAAAGATAGCACTGAAAATCCCATAGCAACAGCCGCAATACCTCTGTCCCAAGTTGAAGATTCTGCTCTGGGCACTCATGAGAATGCTTCGAGAGATGAGTTCGAGGCCTCTGAAGCACAAGAAGTGGCACCTACTTCAGTTCGACCACTGCCACCACCTGAGCCCACACCCTCGATAGATGAAGATGAAGCACAGACAGTTCGAGAGGGTGAAATCCCGTTGCTCCAACTCCCAGGCTTTCCCATTGATATGGAACTGCCTTCTCCATTCCTGCTGCCTGACGACACAGCCCCAACCTTTGCAGCTAGGATAGTTGATAGAGCAAGATGGAGTGCACCAGTTGCTCCTGAACCAATAGAGATTCCTGACTCAACTGAGCAAACTGATGTGCAGAATGAGCAACGAGAGCAGAATAACACAAGTCTTGCTGGTTCGAGAGGTGCTGAGGAGATTGATGAGACCATCGAAGGTGGAAACCAGGAAGCACCTGTCGATCCTTCATCTCCAAACCAACCAGCAGATGACCAAGTTCCCAGCACTGATTCGAGAGGTGACGCTGAGGGGGAAGTTCCTTTGGATGGAAACCGGGAAGCATCCAACACAGAAGCCATCAGTTGCTAAAGCTGAGGTTCCAGGTTCGAGAGGTGAAGAGCAAGAAGTGATCCATCCCTCAGGTGGAAACCGGGAACTGCTTGACATGGAGCTACCTTCGAGCTCTGAGCCCAGTGTTCCTGCTGATCCTCAGATACATGTTCGAGAGGTGGACTCGCAGATGCAAATCATGGGTGGGAATCTGGAAGCACCCAAGTCCCCTCCGATGAAAGGTACTTCTGATTCTCCTTCTACTTCTGACTATGATCCACAGGCAGAACGAGCTTTCATTGGCGAAGTGCGTCAATTTATGGCGGATCAAACTCAGAAGATGGCTCAATTTGAGCGCATACTGGCCGTAGTTCGCAATCATGCAATGCCCGTGGCTGGCACTAGTGTTTCTCAAGCTCGCCACGAAGAACTTCTTGAACAGGCCGTATGGGCTGAGGATGCAGCGCGAAAGGCTGCTGATGAGGCTGTTGTAGCTCGATCAGAGGCTGAAGGTGCAAGAGCTGAACTAGCTGAGCTACGAGCAGAATTTAGAGCCTATCAGAATTCCAGTGAGCTTCGACAAGACGAGATGAAAGCCATGCTTGATGATCTGTCGAACCAAGTGTCTGCCCAACTCCAATCACTCTTCGAGGGGTTAACTACTCTCCTTTCCCGTGGTGATGATACCAACAAGGGGGAAAATAACAGTCAAGGGGGAGGAGGAAGAGGAAAGAAAAGGGCAGCAAGTGGTGAACCAGCTGCTGGACTTCCTCTAAAAATTCCAAAGACAACAAGCAAGAAACTGGAGGAAGCCAAAAGAGCACAAGACATAAGGGTTCAACGCACGCTGGAAATGGAGAAAAGGAAACAAGAAGATGAAGAGAGAAAGAAAAGGAGACAAGAACAACTAACGGCCAAGGAGAAGAAAGATGAGCAGTTCATAAGAGGCTACAGAATGGGAATCAAAGAAGACAGTACAGAATATCTACACGAAATCATAGTAAGTCTTCTTGCCAAAACTGACTTATCGTTTCACAGTGGCCTAACTCCTATGGAATGCATCGAATGGTGGAGAGATGGGGTAATTGAAGGGAACTTCATAAATGAAGCCTTCATCAACTACATTCACCTTGACGTCTTAGAAGAGTATCTAGAGCAGGTGAATTCTAAAGATCCCGTCAAGACACGAGCAGCCATAAACGAGAAAAGGAAAGCAAACAAGTAGTAAGCTCTCGATGTCTACATGCATTCCATTTCTTTGCTGTTCGTTATCTCCTTGTAATCTTTTCTTCTAATGCCTTGTAAAACACTCCTTTTATGCTAATATATACATATCCTTTGCTGGGGGTGTTGTGTGAGTTCGTATTTTATGCATTAGAAGACTAGCTCACTTGTCAAACTTACCGTATGCGCTGAAAATAAAAATCAAAGTTCTTTTCTTGCTAAATCAGCCATATAAGTAAGTATAAGTGTTGGCATCATCAAAAAGGGGGAAATTGTTAGGAACATAATGTAACAGGTTTTGATGATACCAAATGTAAATCAGAATCCCCTAAGTCTCGAAAGATATGAATCTATGTAAGTTCGACAAGTAAACTAAGAGCAAAAATACAACCGGGTAACTTTGAGCTCAACTCGGAAAATATTTAAGCTTAAGGTAAACTTGATTGAACACTTTAGATGTTTTCGTGTTGTAAGTGTATAGTCAGATCAGAAGAAGGCACGAGACTACACTGGAGGAATAAGGGTCTGCGAGACATCAACTAAGTCTCGAGACATAAGCAGAGTTCGAGAGATAGAGTCTCTCGAGACATCAATCCAGTTCGAGACATGGATTCGAGACATCAGTCAGACGAGACACCAAATCAGGTCTCGATACACTGACACTTCTCCATAGGGCTGAACGGCAGTAAAGGAAGCTTGGATTAAATTAATCTAAGTTTGGAGAAGAAGAATATCATGGAGATAAAAGAGGGTGCCTACAGAACGTTATGGGATCTACCGGAAGTGGATGCCACGTCAGAAACGCACAACAAACGGATAGAAAATGCACCAACCCAAGGTCGGTCTTATTCCCTAAAACAAGGATCATGGGAATATAAAAAGAGTAACTTTTGCCAAAAGGAGTAAGTGGAGCATGGACTCTAGAAAGTGGATTAAAGAATATTCACTACAAGACAAAAGGCACAAGTTGCAAGACCACCACTCCATGGAACATGCTGAAAATACTCAAGTCCCATGATCAGCATGGGAGACAAATTTCAAACGGAATAATTTTCCCTCCAACAGAATTATTCCTCAAACTCTCATATATAAGGACGTGAAGACACAAGCTGAAAGAAGTTAATGAGTTACCGAGCATAACAAGCGAACTGATTTGCAAGAAGTGTCTAATTCAAACGTTCAAGTGCAAGTGCCAAATCTGGAATATCATCCTTGATATTCAATACAGTGAGAAAAACACATCTTAGTGTTTGAGAGAGTTACAAAGCTTAAACATATACATATCCAGAAGGTGACCGAAGCTGTTCTACATCGACATTATTTCAACGATAGCTTTTGGTCATATTGGAGTTTGTTACATTAAACTGTGACAACCAAAGGTCCTTGCTTTGGATTAAGCAAGAAGAGGCGGAGTAACCTGGCAGCTGTCTAGTGAAGATCCTGAGGCTTGAGGCGGGCTTGGTGATCAAAGATCAAGTGCTCGAGAGGTGGAGTAACTGGAAGCGGGGAGAAAAACCTGAGGAGAGGCGGAGTAACCTGGGAGCTGTCTTGTGAAGATCCTGAGGCTTGAGGCGGGCTTGGTGATCAAAGCTCAAGTGCTCGAGAGGTGGAGTAACAAGAAGCGGGGCGAAAAACTTGAGGCTTGAGGCGGGCTTCGTGATCAAAGCTCAAGCGCTCGATATTGTACTAAAAAGGGAAGTTTTAGTGCAATCCTTCTAGGGAGTTTCTAGAAGAAGAGTGGACGTAGGCGGGTTGGCCGAACCACTTAAAAATCTCTCTCGCATTTACTTTCTGTCTTTATCTCTCGCTATCTAACTCTCGAACTGCACTGCATATAATCGCACTTCTCGAACTAACTCAAACTCGTGCTAATTAAAAGGGGATAACATTTTCCGCTGCGCATAAAACTTTGTCTTCATCACGTGAGGTATTGGACCTAAACATCCTAAGTCCAGTACACACGAGAGGTCGAAAAGATTTGCAAAATCTTATACAAGTCTATTCACCCCCTCCCCCTCTAGACTTGTACCACATCCCCTTTGGACCAACAATAAGTACATAATAGTTAACACATTAATTGGAGTAAATCAATAATTTAAAACAACAAATAAATCAAAATTTGTATATACTAAAATGTAAAGGTTATTACAAATAATGTAAATTTGAGTTGTATTACCCTTACTAGGCATATTAATAGGTGTTCTTGGATAGCAAACTATAAATCCACTATTTACAATGCTTCACTACCAGCCACTACAATTATTTATACCCGAGGAAAGAAAATTAAAATTTGCATTTTATTTAAATAAAATAGTTAGGTACGCTATTGAGATAACAAATTTGCTTAAAATTAAACTGAGATTAGTTGAACTAAATGTTGGTGCACCAATAGCTAGTTCTAACAACGGCTAAGCATTTCCAAACAACCTCTTTAGTTGGAGCAACGATTCTTGTGTATTATTCTGATCACACAATGACTCGTTTTCTTAAAAAATAAAATGTCCGAGTTAAATCAATTGTCAATGAATCCATTAAATAATAAACATTTCATTTTATATGTTAATTAGATATTTATTATTTAATCATTTGTATTCTACAATTTTTAATTACATATTGTATTCAAGATGAACATAACCAAATGCAACACTTTCTATTATTTCCTAGGAAAAGAATATAAAACCTTGCTGCCCAAAATTAGATAGCCCCAAAACAACGTCATTTTGGGTTGTTTTGAGAAACCCTAATCTTTCTGAACTTGTAATCTCTCTCAGATAATTTAAGATCTGCATTTCTCAATTTGAGAAACCTAGTCCGAATTTGGTCCAGTCTCCGGAACACAGATGCTTGTATACCCTATTAATTTCTCTGGCGTTTTTCCCCAATTTGAGAACACATGCACGAGTTATCAGTTAATTGAATCCATGCCTGTATTTCTCAATTTGAAAACCCTACTGATTAATTTCTCAAATTGAAAAAAATTCAAAATTGGATTTGCTCACTAAAAAATTAAAATCTCATAGTTAATTATTAGTTAAAAAAATAGTTAATTAAATGAGTATTTCAAATTTGATTAGAGCATCCGAGAACAAATGTCATGTCCCAATTTATGTAGTCAGTGGCCTAAAGAAAAATATAGCATTTATACCAAAATATTAATTTGTTCAATATCCACAATGCTAAAGTTTGAGATTTTGTTTTTATTTTAAGTACAGATTAGTAATTTTAATCTAGAATTATATTACAAATAGAAAAGTAACAAAAGAAAATATATTGTATTAGGAATTGTATTAGAACATTTTAATTTACAATTGTAGTACGAATAGGAATTGTATTACGGTATTTTACAATCTTACGCAAACCATAACAGTATATGAGTGTTTTGGGCGGGAAGTTAAAATGGGAGGTTTAGTTTTTATTCATAGTATAGATTATGTTGCAGGGAAGAATATGTATTGTATTATTACAATTAGTAATTTTAATCTAGAATTGTATTACGAATAGGAAAGTAAAAAAAATTATTTTATTAGGAATTCTATTACCACATTTTAATTTACAATTGTAGTACGAATAGAAATTGTATTACCATATAGTATAGGAGTGTTTTGGGCGTGAAGTTAAAATTGAGAATTTTATTTTTATTAGTAGTATAGTATAGATTATGTTGCAGAAAAGTATATGTACTGTATTATTACGATTAGGAATTTTAATCTAGAATTGTATTTATAATAGGAAAGCATAAAAAAAAGAAGAATATATTTTATTATAAATTCTATTACCACATTTTAATTTACAATTGTAGTAAGAATAGGAATTGTATTACCATATTTTAGAATATTGCGTAAGCCTTGATAGTATAGAAGTATTTTGGACGGGAAGTTAAAATTGACGATTTTGTTTTTATTAATAGTATAGATTTGTTGCCATTAAAATTTTTAATTTATTTTAATAAAATATATATTTTTCTTTTTTATGAATCTATTACCATTAAATTACCATATATTATTTAATCACTATAAAAAGGACAATAATATATATATATATATATATAGGGTTGCACTCTCGTGCGTACTCTCGCTCAGGAGAAAACTGCGAACAAATCACAGCCGTCCACGTGTCCAGATCAACGAATCAGATGCAATTTAAAAAAAATGACGCGGTGGCATTTTCGTAAATAACTGCAACTTTGGTGCACATAGTTTCACTTACAAGTGCACCTATTTTCGCACCTATTTTCGCTTACAACAGCTCATTACTTTTGTCTTCGGAAAAAAAAAACAAAAAAAAAAAAAAACAACAAAGATCATCTCAATCTTTTAACCCTAGCACCTCGTACAGTCTAATCAATCGTACCCTTATTGTCCAAGCAGTACTTTAAGCATTTATTTCATTGAGTAAAATGAAAATATGGGCTATTATGGGTAGTTTTAATTTCTAAGTATGTGGCTGAAAAAAACAAGAGATACAATGAAAATTTAGGAATTATGGTAAGGTAAAAGAAAATCTTGAAATGTATAATTTATATATTAATCTCAAAATAAATTAGATACAAATTATCTTAGGAAAAGTATTTTAAAAACTGCTTAATAATTATAGTACATTATTGTCAAAAAAATTATTCTTTAGTTATATAAGCGTCACCACCTGCCCCTTCACGCTCTCCACCGAAACCATATAAGTTCTCTTGAAGAATTTTATATTGATTAGCATAATTTGTGTATATACAGATCAGTGAAGACCTCGGCGTTCTCACGGTGGTTCACAGCGGCTTCCTGCTACGATAATTAATTATTACCATATTGTAATATGATTTAGACAATTATATTATTATTATTAAACTAAATAAATATAGAAAAAATAAAAGGGAAATAATTTTAAAAGTAAATATAGTGTCAACTATTATATAATAATGTATATTACATGTTAATTTATAAAGTTGTAATATGATTTCTTACTAGGCAGTGGAAGAAGGAATGAGAGAGTCACCAACACGGGAAGAGGATGGAGGCAGTGCAAAATGAATAATTACAATTTTTTTAGTCACCAATCCATTGTATTTAGGTAGGAAAGGTAAGAATTATAAATTAGTAATATCAGTTTCCTTTTCCAATTTACCTCCTTAATCAAATGTTATTTCACGCTAATCCGGCCATTTCCTTTTCTATTTCCAATCAATTAGGGATCTTTATTATTTGTAGTCACTTAATAATATTCGTTTCCTTTTCCAATTTGTCTAATTTCTGTTTACTTTTCCATTAGGATCCTTTTATATTTTCATTTAATTTATAATATCAGTTTCATTTTTCAATTTATCTTTACTATTGTTTGGGCGAAAATTTCACAAAAGATGATTTTGTTTTTACTAATAGTATAGAGTATAAATATAGATCAGTATTCAAATTATTATTATTGGTGTAAATAATAATTAATAAATGATTATTTCCTTATAAAATTACGTAGAATTTCTAAAGAATATTTCCAATTATTACGCAAAATTATATCCATTATTTTCACAAAAATTCATTATGCAGAATAAGTATTAGAAATACTATTAATATTACACAGAATTTTCAAGGAATATTACGAATTACTAGTATTTTCACCCGTGCGATGCACGAAATGAATTTGTTATAATATATTAAGAATATTTGGATCGATATATAATTATACAAATTAGAACATCAAATATTATATAGTTCAATTGAAAATATGTTTTGGATCGATTATATTTTCTGATGTTATCCTTGTTTCAATTCCAGCAAATACCTTCTTAATTCATAGCTAATGTGTAGATGTGCGCATGCTGTGCTTAGGGGTGGAAATAGGCTAGGCCGAGCCGGGCTTTAGAAAATTAGGCCTGGGCCTGCGATGGAAATCTAAAGCTTGAGCCTAGGCCTGAGCCTGTATGTAGGCTTTTTTTTAGGCTCAAGCCTGAGCCTACAGTTGGCCTGGCCTGGCCTGAAGCCTTTTTAAAAGCCTATTTAACATATAGGCCTTTAAATAGGCTTCAAATATAAATCCTAAATAGGCTTTGAACCTATTTAAGACCTACATTTTAAAGTCTTTTAAAGTATACATGTAAAAAATTTACAAAAAATACCTAAGTTCATATTTCATAATGAATGACAAAACTATAAGTTCATATTTCATAATACAATATCCAACACCACAAGTTTAATAAGTGAAAGTTCGTGATACAAAATTCAACAATACATTGTTTACTAATTACTAGTATTACTACAAATCTATAAATCTTGCAATCAATTACTAGTAGGCTCATATTACATTAGTATTACTACTTTACTAATTGCTAGTAAACTATAAACACTAAACAACTAGCAGAATTATTATTAGTCATTAATAACACTAATTATTAGCAATCTATATCTATATCTATCTATATCTATATATATATAATAACAAAAGTGCCTAGCAAGAGTTTTCCCCCCAAAACTTAGGGCTATTTTTGTAATATTAACAGTTGGACAGGGCTATTTTTGTAATATTAACAGTTGGACAAAAATGTCATTTTACAAGTATTTACACCTATAAATACACCTATGTAACTATGCTTATGATCTTAATTCCTCCTTTCTAATTTCTCATGAGTCACCTTCTAAGCAATATTTTTCTTCTCCAGATCAATCTTCATCTTCTCCATTTGCAGATGACCTTGAATAACTTCTAAACAATCTTCATCTTTTCAGCATTGATCGCACAAATCCCTCTAAGAGTATTCATCTTCTCCCGTGCAATCTTCATCTTCTCCATTTGTAGATGGCATTGAACTTCAAAGCAATCTTCATCATCTCAGCACTGATCACACAAATCATTCCAAGTAATATTCATCATTTCTAATGCAATCTTCATCTTTTACATTTGTAAATGGCTTTAAACATCAAAACAATCTTCATCATCTCAGCACTGATCGCACAAATCATTCCAAGTAATATTCATCTTTTCCAATACAATCTTAATCTTTTACATTTGCAAATGGATTTAAACTTCAAAGTAATCTTCATCTTCTCAACACGTACTGATCGCATAAATCCATAACTATTCTNCGCCACGTTCCCGCCATGCCGGAGGTCCGGTAACCGCACTTTTCTCCCTTATAAATAGCGCATTTATGAGGAGAGAGAGGATCTTTAGGCCGTTTCTAGACTAAGACTTAGAGAGCTCGGACAGTAGGGAAGCCCACTGCCGACCCGCTGAGCCCTTTGAGCCCTTACTTGACTTGTAACCGGGTTTGGATCTTTGAGGCAATAAGAGATCGTATTTTCCGGTTTTACTTGGTATTCGTATTTAGCAGTATCATTTTGGCGCCGTCCGTGGGGACCGCGACTTAAAAGCTATACTTAGCGGTAGCCGGTCCTTCATGTATCCGAACATGGATTTCTTCAATAACCAAGAAGCCGATGATAATTACGATCTCCGTTCTCACTGGAGCTCCCGAGTGGATCCCAACAACATGGCCGGGGTGCCACCACCAGAGGCGGTGAACGCCATCCACCAAGACGTTCCCTTCCCTATGCCTGGGGGCTCGGTCCCCTACCAGTACCCTATGCCTGGTGGACCGATGCCGTACCAGTACCCGATGGACCCAAACATGCAGTGGTGGCCGACTTCGCCGAGATTTTACCCGTAGCCGTATGCATATCCGCCTATGCAGCCGATGTATCCCACTATGCCTGTTAGGTCGGACGCGACGACTGCCGAGACGATCCCTGTCGTCGCACCTGCGCTGCACCGTTCCCAGTCCGAGCGACGATCCCGTGGGTCCGAAACTATGCCCACGGCACCGGCTCGGAGGCCGGCTTTGTCTCGGCTTAGTACGTCCGACCGGCCTAGGGGGGTGCCACAGGCGGAGCCATCGCAAACGCAAACCAGCGCTTTTGACTGGATTGATGAAGCCGATCTTCCAAGAGCTCAACCTCGCGGATGAACCACCCGGGGACTTCAATTGATGAGCATCTCGATAGCTAGCCATTCCAGTGAAACGAGCTCTTCTTATGTAAAGCCAAAGAAGGATCGTCATGCTGGAACCAGTCGCGGCTTAGCCGGGGGGGGGGGGTGCTCGACCAGGTACGAGCAGAGTTCAACAAGTGGAAGAAGGAACAAGCTGAGGTCGGCCCCGGGGGGATGGAAAGCAACCTGTTCCGAGCGCCGTTCACTCAGGACATCATGGACCAGCCGTACCCTATGGACCTTCGTGTGTCGGGAAGTAAAGATTACTCGGGGCGAACTGACCCGGAAGAACACATTAACTCCTACCACGGAAACATGCTGATAATGGGGGTGTCCGATGCGGTAATGTGCCGAGCATTTTACTCGACCCTGACCGGTCGGGCGGCTGAGTGGTTCGCGTCCCTCGAACCGGGATCCATCGCCGACTTCGCCGAATTAGCGAGAAAGTTCATTCACCGTTGACAACACTTGCGTGCATAGGGTGAAATGTCAAAAGATATTTGTATGATAAAATGAAAAGTCTGTGACTCCCCGAGTGTCGGTCTCGAAGGAGGGATGTGGAGGTATGTCAAGCGTTCATGAGTTTACTTGATTGGATCATGCAAAGGATTCGAGTGTGGTGAAGGGTGGAATTGCAAGTGAGAGTGTAGTTCATTGATTGGTTGTGAGTGCAAGAGAGTAGTAAAATAAAAGTGGATTTGGGAATATGTAAAAAGGGGTAGGGATTGGATAGTGTTCATGAATATTGCGTGGTGAGAGTCTAAGGTCATGGATTAGGATTGCTAGGATATTGTCTATTCAAGAGTGTGTTGTCTTAGTCCTTTTCCACCTTGTGTACTAAGGCTTCTTTGACTTAGGAGTGCCTACAAGCATCCAAAGTTCTAAGAGGAATTTTATCAAACACTTAAGCTACACACTATCCTACTATTCTTTAGAAGTCCATAGGAACTTTGATTGTGTAAAGCTTTAAATCCTAACTCTAATCAAAGACATGAAAGAGTCAAGAGCTCAATCTCTCATCTAGATTGGCCAAATCCAAACAAGATCTCATCAAAACAACAATCAAAAGACAAGAATAGATAATCCATCAACACAAACTCATAGATCCAAGATAAAGAAATAAGATCATCACAAAGGCAATATTCAATCACACAATCCAAATCCCTATACTAAATTAGCTACTCATGATATGAAATGAAAGTAAAAGCTAATTCAATCCAAGAACAAGATAGCTAAAATTATAGAAATGAAATAGAGATGTCTAGATGAAATAGAGATCACCTAGAGATAAGAAGATCTTCAATCCAAGCTTGTTGTCTTCTACAATGGAGATTGATCTAATCTAAAAACTAAGAAAAATGGAGAAAGCTCTCCAAAGAAAAACTAAGAAAAGGGAAAACTAAAATTCTGGAAAATTTTTTCTCTGAAAATTCATCAAAGGGGTTTAAATAGTCTCCGAAATGACAACCCTAGCTGAAATTCGCGCATCACGCCTCCACGCCTCTCACACGCGTGTGAGCGTGCGTGGGGAGCTTCTGGAAAGTTTCCACGCTTGCTCACACGCGTGTGGCCTTCCAGATTAGTCCTTCGGGGCTCCGCTTTTGCCTGGTTTGCTCTTTAAGCTCATCTTTTGGTCTTATATGCTCCCGAGGCTCATGTTTTACTTCTCTCAAGCTAAAAATAGCTTTTGTGCATCAGTTAGTGATTTTCAAGCATTTACGCACATAATTTACCAAATAAGGATGCTATAGATGCGATAAATCACCCTAAAAAGTGCCTGAAATAAGGGTATCTCAGAGTCTTATCAAATTTTCCACACTTTGTTTCTTGCTTGTCCTCAAGCAAGACTCTTTACTCTCTAAGCATATAAGTCTCCGAGATACTCTCTCATGCAAAATAAAGCTTTTGGCAAGTCAAAATAATGGTTGTCTAAGACTGTTGAAACGGGGGAAATCATTTGTGTTATCTACAAAGGATTTTGGTCAGATGCCAGCAACTCAAGAAATATTTCCGGGAAATAAAAACCTTTCGTAGATAAGAATAAATAAAACAAAGGATCACACTTCTCGCACCATACACAAGCATGCATTTCCAAAGTTTTGGTTCACCTTTTATTTAAATAGGGCCTTTTGCCGATCTCACTAGTGAGAACGATGTGCACTAGCTAATCCCTGAAGAAGAGGACCGAGCGCGGAAAGTGAGGCTCCGAGCGCCCAGATTTCAATCTCCTCTTGCTAAAGGAGATTGAAATGATTTGAAGCTGTTTATCCTCGTGCTAAAGGAGATTGAAATGATTTGAAGCAGTTTATCCTCGTGCTAAAGGAGATTGAAATGATTTGTGTTTTCAATTCATATTGAGGAAGCTTGACAAGTATTGCCTCCATCATAGATAGTGGTATAATATGATGATGCACATTCTTCTCCATCACATGGGTTGATTTGAGGAATTTTCGTCATCATTTCTTGGTTAGTTGGAGTATGTAACCACTTCGGCACATAATCCGCTAATGTGATTGGAACTCGTACTTTCATATGGTGGTTGCAAGTTTTCCTATCAATAGGGTACTTTAACACTCTCTTCTTGACCCACCTTTTCATAACTTGCTTAGGTGGTCGTGTTGCATCACAAACTTGTTGTTTAACATGTTCAACACCAAAACGAGTACCATGTTTAGCTGTGACATTAAGAGGTAGTGGATGCTTATGTCGTTTCTCATTTCCTTTCACATTGTTCCTCTTAACGAGTAGTGAAGTAGATTTATTGCATGACATGGAAACTTGATTAGCGCTTGCTGTGGAATCTGCAAGTTCAATTTTCCCCTGTTGAGTTAACTCTATTACTTTATCCTTAAAGACAAAGCAATTTTCAATTGGATGTCCGACGAGTCTATGGTACTTGTAGTAACTCGGATCATCTACCATTGATGCCTCATGTGGTCGCCTCATTTTTGGCAAATCAACGAGATTGTGCTTTAACAGCTCATCAAACATATGTGAGACATCAGAATCCATGAATGGATACTGCTTGTTTTGTCTTTCCCTTAGAGAAAGACTTCTACCGCCCTACAAGGACATAACAGCGTTCTTAAACTCACTACTAGCTTTAGCGAATATCTTAGCGGATTGAGTATTCACATGCATAGCGTCCACACTTTCGTATTTCTTAAAGGGTTTGCCCCCATTTTCAACATCATGACTCTTGCCCCCATTGTAGAAGCTTCGGATGGGTATGTTTTGTCCACCATTAGCTGTTATGCTTAATTTCATATCATGGGCGCGACTAGATAATTCCTCGAAGGTTTTAGGCTTGAGTCCTTGGAGGATGTAGGAAAACTCGAAGTGCATGCCTTGGATGCACATTTCAATCGCGGAGCTCTGTGATATCTTTTCCTTGCAATTCAAGCACAACTCCCTCCATCTTTCAATGTAAGCGGCTGAGCATTCACCCTTCCTTTGGCGGGCGGTAGTGAGTTCTAAGAAGCTGGTGGTTCTTCTCGTACTATAGAAGCGGGTCAAGAACTCGCGCTCCATGTCATGCCAGCAATCAATGCAACTGGGCTCCAAGTCGGTGTACCAATTGAATGCAGTACCCTTCAAAGAACGGACAAACTGCTTGACAAGAAGATCTCCATATGTCCCAGCGTCGTTGCATGTTTCCACGAAGTGGGCGATGTGTTGTCTTAGATTGCCTTTCCCATCGAATTGTTGAAATGTTGGAGGTTGATAGCCAACGGGCATATTCAAATCCTCTATCCTTTGGGTGTATGGCTTGGAGTAAGTGTATGAAGGTTGTCCTCCCTTGAGCTTGCCTTTGATAGCTCCCATGATGAACTTGTTAAGTCGATATACTGGTATCATGCCCCTAGTGACTGGAATGCTCATGTCCGAAGCTGCTATGTGCGAAGTTGATTCCTTGTGTATCGTAGTTTGCTCAATGCGAGTTGGAGAGTGCGAGGAGTCTTCTCCTTGAATCTCGGGTTGTTTCCCAAGAGCCATGCTAGTTTCGCCATCCCTTGTGCCCTCGACCTTTTCAGCTAAGTCGTTGATTCTCTTTTCTTGGTTTTGAAGGAGGGTGGTCATCCCTTCAAGAGCCTTAGTGATGCTAGCAAGCTGGTCCTCTATAGACATTGCGCTTGTTGTCATAGCTGGCATGATGGTATAGACGCATGACCATTATGGCGCAGCTTTCCACATGTTGGACGTCGGCGATGTGGGTGACGAGCCTCCAGTGTTAGCGTTTCCTTTTGTGGATGTTCGACTCCTACTATCAGCAGCTTCTTTCAAAGATATTGGACTCCCGCTACATGTCACTTCTTTCGGAGATGTTGGACTCTCGCTATCAGTTTGTCCTTCTTTCGGAGATGTTGGACTCTCGCTATCGGTTGCTCCTCTTGAAGAAGTTGGCTTCCCACTATCGCTAGCTCTTTTCGAAGAAGTCGACATCTCGTTACCAGCTGCTCCGTTCGGGGATGGTAGACCTGTAACGTAGGTAGGCTTCCTCGGGACGATAGGGGCTGTTTCGAGTCTTTGAATCATGCGTCGAATGATTGACTCAGGTTCAGGCGATTGCATTCCTAAGCTCCTTGCGCGACTCCAAGTTAATGGTCTTTCGGTCTCTCGGCTAGCTTTGTAACTAGTTGTCGATGAAGACTTGGAACTAGCAGCTCGGGCATAGGACTTCTTGAACACCGAGCTTCTTGACGCCATTCGGATTGCTGCAGAGTTGCTGGTTGAGTATATCGGTAGTGAAGAAATGAGAGGTAGAGCTGTCCCACTGGGCGTGCCAAAATCTGTGAACAAGAAAATATGAAAAGTATATATATTTGAATTTCAAAATGTGCGCGTGTACAAAATTTCTATCAATTAAATCCTCTGATTCTCCACTTGGTTGACTTGACTTGAAACTTTGGCTGAAGGACCTCCGGAATGCGGCTTGTTCTTCAAAGAAGGGCTTTGTTGCTTGATCTTCGTTGAAGGGCCTCCGGACTCAAATTGGCTTGATCTTCAGTCCCACTTTAGCTTGACTTTATCACTTGAATTGTTTGATCTTCAATCCACTTTTGCCGAGCTTCGATATGTATTTCTGCAGGGCTTCTTTAGGACTTCTGAGGTCTTTACTCTAGAGAGAAGTGGAGCTTCAAGTGATGATTGAGAATGAAATGAATGCCTCTATTTATAGGGGTGAGAATCTAAGACTCCCACTTCATCTAAAACTCTTTGATATTATCTCAAAATTAATAAAAAAATATTTGAGATAATATAAAGAGTTATCCAAAATGTATTTAGTCACCATAATGTCTAGGTTCAGGATCCTATGAAAAGTATAATATTTTAATAGTAATATCTACTTTGACTAAATCTTTATCAAATAATTAAATTAATTAGGCAAATAACATAACCCAAATTAATTTAATTAATTGATATACAAGCTCAAATAATATGCGGTCCAATATTACTAGCCAATTTAATTCTCTCAAATTTTCCATGTTTACATATGCATGCTTAACTGTTTGTTCATGAACATATATGTTCGTAAATATTATTAAATGAACGCAAACGAGCTTGTTCACGAGCTCTTAGCTAACAAGCCTATTCAGACTCTGTTCGTTTATGAACCGAACTTTAAAATTTTTTCATTTATGTTCATTTACCTTAATAAACGAACATAAACAAACAGCTTACCGAAAATGAACACGAGTAGTTTATCGAAAACTCTGTTTGCTAACACCCCTACTTAATATAATGAGTTTAACTAGTAAATTTATTCCCAATTCTTACTCCCTTACTTTTATTATGTAATGTGACAGACACTCATAAACTATTTTTTCATATGAGTCCAAAAAAAAAAAATATTTACACTAAAGAGTGTGGGTGTTAAAGTTGAAAATAGAGAATGGGAGTCCACATAGTATTTTCCAATATGTAGTAATCTATATTTATAAGAAAATTTTAATTACCTTTAGTTTTACACGCACAAACCAACAACTTTATAATGTGGCAAAATTCTAGGCGTTATTTTTTTTAATAATGATAGAACTAAATTGTTCCGCACATAGTGTGTGTATAATGATAGATCTACAACATGAAAATCAATGAAAGGATTCAACGTAACCCAAAGTAGCTTTTTTATTCATTACTTGTGAATAATTTAGAGAGAAGGGAGAACACTTGTTTGGGGGCTTCTTTAGAGAGGGAGGAAGAGGCCAAAAGTCCCCTAACTTGAAGGGTTAATTAGGGCCTTTTATAGGCTCATACCCGTACTCACGTACGTATAAAGTACTTATGACCGTATACCCGTGGTATATTCCCTATCAAGTAGCCCCCAATCCGAGCCCTTACGTCGAGTCATCAAGGAAGGGGTTGGGCTGGAAGACTGGCCTTACGGTCCGCGACTCACGCTAGTTGCCTCGTTAAAAACCTTGGGCTAAGAAAAAACTCAGTGGGAAAAAATCCTAGCCAAGAAAAAAGAGCACAACTCTAAGCGCCAATGAGGGAGAGTTTGGGCTGGGAAACTGACCGTATAGTCCGTGACTTACGCTGGTTGCCTTGTTACAAAACCTTAGGTCAAGAAAAAACCCAATGGGAAAAAATTTAGGCTAAGGAAAAAGAGCACAACCTTCAAGCAGCCTTTTGGACTATAAGGGTCGTCCGAACTCCGCCGATCTAGGGATCGGTTTCGCGATACGATCGAGAGGTCAAATTTTACCGATCTAGTGATCGGATTTACCCGGGGCGGAAGTTCGACCTGGCAGACTTAATTGCCTACCGCGCAGGAATTACACCGAGATACGTCTCGAGCTCATTGTGCTGATGGTGACAATGTTGACCTAATCGGGCTTAAGGCGCCGGTGGCTGTAGTGCCGACCTAACCGGACTGAATTGCCTACTACGTAGGGCTTATTCCGAGATACTGTCTCGGGCTCATCGTGCCGATGGTGGCAAAGCGACCTAATCGGACTTATAGCGCCGGTGGTGGTAATGCCAACCTAACCGGGTTTTGCACAGGACTAATCTATATACATGATCGTGCAATTTACAAAACGAATTGAAAATTTTACAACCTTTCAAAACTTCAGCTTTGCTCGGTCGCAACTTCGAATAGGCGGGCTCGAGTATTTTGATGGAGTTTTGTAGATCTTGATAAAAAATTTTATTATATATTTAGATAATAAAAATAAAAATGAAATTATAAAAAATTCTAATATTGAACGTGTACATTTATTTGATTATAAGATTAGTGCAAAAATATCACTCAATTAATTGAATAATATATGACTTGTTTGTCTACAGTTATCTTAGAAAGATAGATATGTAATATGACTTATGTGATTATATTATTACTAAAATATATATGAAAAAAAAGAGAAATACTTTAATTATAATTATTATAAAAATAAATTCAACGACCAATGTTTAGCTTAATTACCATAATAATTATTATGCAATTATTATTAGTCAATTACACTAATATATGTGCGATTATACTTTTATACCTTAAGTATATTCATTTTCACCATATCTCGTT